>MNCI01025343.1:210480-275505 GCA_015680685.1 Gnetum montanum | reverse complement strand
CAAAGAAAGTGAGGAACAAGCTCAATTGATTACACAGTGGATAGGTATGGGATTATTGATTGACTAGAAATTTATTCATGCCACAGTGGATATGACAAAATTGGGACACAAACACAAAATTACAGAATTTATTGGAACTCATGGGGTTCCCAGTAGTAGTGGCTCCTCCATGGGTGCCTTTCCTTTGTTTTGCACGCCAGGCTTCTAAGATTGATACCATTGAAGAAGTGCCTGACATTTCTTTTCTTCTATCCACGAATTATGAGCTGTCCATACTAATGTTCCAATGTTTGATGGAGTCAGCACTTTCCGTGGACACAGGAGTTGAGGGAACACTTGATTGGCCTTGACATGCCATGCCACAAATAGTTGTCATTCCTCTTCATAGGCTTGGGCCCTGACCCCTCCTCCATTTTCTAGGATAGAGGAGTTCCATGATGAATGTTGAATGATTGTTCCTTCTGCTCTACATGTTCTGCATGAGGTCCTTGGCCTCTGCCATACCCCCACAACTATTCGATTACACCTTGAGAAGGTCCTTCTTATTGTCTTCTTTTAGGGGCCATCTATAATCACATAAATATCAATTGTTAGTAAGGTTATTGAGAAAAGGTCCAATGATTTCATACCTTACTCATTGCCTTTAATAAATGTTGAACTCTTTGCTTAATGTGATTTTAGAGTTAGAAATTTTTTCGAGGAAGTGGCCCTAAAAGTTTAATGTCAGACCTAGTTTGTTTAGGTGACACATAAAAGGACCTGGTTTTGAGGAATGTATGATAAAATGATGACAAAGGAAAGAATAGATTTGACAATGAAGTACTTGGAGGGTATAAGATGATGTGGTGGTGTGCAACAAGTAGAAATTACAAAAGTCATGCAAGTGGGTCCTCCCCAAAGCAAGTTCCAACCTATAATGCTTTTGCATAACCACACCTTAAAATGTCTGTAGGTACTAGAAGGGTTAAATGTAATCTATGCCGATGCAAAAAAACACACATGTTAATACCATCGTGATGAGATATGAATTCAATGCTATACAAGACACAAGTCACAATTACATGAATAGCGAGATGAGACAAATTGTAGAAGGGATTGCAGAGATTGGGACATGAGGTAACTGACTCAGGGCGCAATGAATTCTCAGTGTAAGGCATGATTAATGTGTCATTAACCTATCACTCAAAAATTAGGACCAAGTCTATTCCTCTGATCAGTGACATTGCATTGTTTTTTCCCAATGATAGACAACAATAAGAGCACCATGATAGCAAGGTGTACGATCACTTGGTATTTTGTTCAAGGGAGGAGTGATTCAGAATTTCTTTGCGGCATTTTGATCTTGATCTTTTCTTTTTCTTCTTCTTTTTTTCTTTGTGGCCGCTTTGGCATACTCTTCTTGCTCTTTTTTTTTATGAAGTACTTAATCCAAAGAAGCCACCTACCTTCAGGCGTGCATGTCTTTCTTGTGGGACCCCCTTAGAATAGCGTTAGGTTCTCTATTGCATGCCTTTAATACTCTTACTCCCATTTTCCGTTAGATCTACAAGGATCTTAGTACAACCAAGCTACATGATAGCACCTATAGATGTCACCAAAGAGAATCCATAAGTCCCCTTGATGTCACACCCAAGCCATTCCCTCTTAGTCCATCCTTCTTCGCTCTAGGCATAATGAGCACAAAATTACTTTTAAGTTTTAATGATGTCAAGAATATCATTGTACCCAGAGTAGAACCTCTTATTAATAGAATGGTTGGGTGGATGTGATCGGCTCGCTGTTCAAATAATTAATCACCTAAGACTTGATAGCATAGAATAACACCTCAACTAATGAGTCACATGAGTGTTTTATTCATAGATGAGATTACTCATAAAAAGATAAAAAGACAAAAAGATAAAACAATAAATTAAAAGGTGAAAAACTAGAAAACAAAAAGTTGAAAAATTAAAGAAACAAAAAAAACATTTATTAATTCTGATATGACCTTTAATGCATGAGTAAAAATACCTTAGGTCAAATCCCCAATTGATGAGTGACGAGGTACCCCTACACTCAACCATACAAATACGAGCTTTCATGCACAATCCAGTCGAATTCCGTGGACAAGCTAGTTGTGGTATCTAGATAGTTACACATTGATCACAGTTCACTATCTTCCAACTTGGACTAGTATTTGCTTTATCATGTATGGTTTAGTCCAGAGTGAGGCATATGATGTGATCCTAAACTAGTGCTACTCCTAGAGACAATGGAAAATAATCTTGATTAAACTAATAAGTAACAGGAAATGAAGTCTACGCTAGCCTAATTGCAATGAGCATCTGTTCCTTAATCATCTATACACATCTTGGACCTCGTGCACGACTACTACTGGGATTACCAAGCGTAGATCCTAGGTACGTTACTAGGTTACCAAGTAGTCACACTTAAATGCTCGTGATTAAGTCGTACTCATTCCGTAGTTAACAAGAAGAATAGTAAATGATGGTAAAGAAATATTAACCATGAAAATAATAAATAACAATAATAATTAAATAATTAAAACTAAGTGAATGCTGCAATGATGAAGTAATCTCGATCTTTATTGCCGATCATGTGTGTGTCCAAGTACATCACACTCAAATAAAGGTTCTGTACAATTACAAGCATCACACTACAGGCATGCACTTGGGAAAATAGTCTAACTCCTATGAAAACAAACTGCAAGAGCTTCCCTACAATTACGCCCAAAGATGCCTAAGTGTGGTGGGTGCACGCTTACTTATAGCTAAAAATAAACTTTGCGTAAGCAGGGCTACGTCGACGCATGGGTGGATGCATCGATGGGGCCGTGTCAACACGACCGTGTATACGGGTGTCCCCATATATGCGGCCTAGTTAACACAGCCCTGATATCGAGGGTCTGATAACAGGGGTCCGATATCAAGACTCATCAGATAACAGGGCTCCGATATCAGCACCTGGTTAACAAGAGTCTGATATCAGCACCTGGCAAACCACAATTCATCACCAATGGTCACCTTGAGAGACATGCCCATTATTACAACACGTCCTATCGAGTCTTAATTATAACTTGCTCTTTCAGATCTTATTACAATAGTTATGATCCTTGTTTTGAAGAGACGCTATCTTTGTTATACAATGAAACCATTTGAAAATGGAAACATAAGAATCTACCCTCCTTAGGTTTCATTTGTCCTTGAGCAAGTCCACATTCACTATCTTTCTCCAACTCCAATGCTTCCTACCCATGCTTTAATACTCTAAGACTTTGATTTCTCCTTTTGACTTGAAGTTAGATATCCTAATGTTCTTTTACTTATTCTACAAAAACAAATATGTGAGAAGAGTATAAGGAAAATAAAGATTATTTAATTAATACTTACCTCATTCTATAAGATAATGACAAGAAATGAATTAAATATCTACTAACCACCAATCACTAGTTCCAACCAGAATCACACAAAGTGCAACTCATATTTGGTTATCCAAGTGAAGGTAGGGTAAATCCTTATTCCCAACTTGCATTACTCTAAGATATTTTACTTAATTAATTAAAATATAAATTAAAGAATAAAGAAAATAAGAATATTATAAGTAAGAGTATGGTTAATATACTCCTTAATCTTGATCAACCTCGAGGATTAAAAACATAACTGGTGAATTATGGTTCTTGATGAGTACTATCCATCAACATCATCTATTCTTAAAACTCTTGGATTTGACTTGTTTACTGAACATTTGAATAGGCACAATATGCACTGGTCAAAGTAATTGCATGGTGAACTAAGGGAAAAATCTTCTTCAAATCAGATTCATCTTCCAAGGGTTCTTTTACATAGCCATATTTTAAGAATTGATAAACATCACTTCCAAATTTTACATTGAAGTCTCCATAAAGGATGAATGATACTAGAATAATATTTTTCCAGCTTAGGGATAATTAATTCTTCAAACATTCATCTATTTGGTTAATCAAGTGTGACATTTGAAAATTCTATCTAAACATGTTGATTTGGTAATTAAATGTGTGTTAACCTTACATGCATGTCTTTTTAACTAGATTTTAACCATCAATGTCAAAGCTATATGGTTTCTTCAAAATCCTAACTATTCTTTCTTCCAAATGATTTAAATTTATGGAATTTTGAAGATCATATCTTCTAATCTCCATTCAAACCTTTGTACTAACTTGAACTTGACTTCTTTATAAAAGACCATGCAACCATCCATGTTGTGATTCCTATAATAGGTCAATTTGTATGGCTCAAAAGAAGAACTTTTTGGCTTGTAAATACCTTTGTATCCTATATTTTCCAAATTTAGTAGCTAGAATTGGTAAAGGAATTCCCATGGCAAGACTTCTTGTAGACAAAAGACATCAATATCCAAATCTTATAACTCTACTAAGATGCATGGGTATTAATACTCATGTCAGTCTAAGGCCCATGGTGGACATAGCAGATACTATCTTTCACTAGCTAGGGATCTTACAAGCACATTGTATGTTACAACTTTCATTCGTGTCCCTAGACTCTCTCCTGGCTTATTTCTCCTCATTGGTATCATACACCTTGTCAGAACAAGATTATGATTCTTCATAATAATCTGCTACAGGATTTGGTTATAGGCTAAATGGGTATACATCTTCATAATCATTACCTAAACTCTTAATAATCTTTCTATCCTCCTTAAAATGCTAACTTTGGCAATGTAATTAATGATACACTATGGATTACTAATTTAAGACTAACTCTCAACATGTGCTAAATGTCTAATCCTAAGGCACTAGATGGCCTAAGAAGTTAGATCTATTAGTCCCAACAATAAAATTATTAGGCATTATTAATCATTCTAATCTATGGCCTCTTAAGGCATGATATAATAGATCCTTAATTTTTGGATATTTGGATGATAAATCTAACCTCACCATTGAGCTCAAAAGGTTGAAAATGTTATAAATGGCTTTTTATATCTAGAAATAGACATTGTACGCCCAAATTATGCTAAAATGAGTCTCCAAGGATCTTCAGGCATCATGTTGGGGTAAGGATTGAAAACTAAGTTTTGAAGCTTTATGAGGCAGATCTAACTTCACCATTGCATCCAAAAGGTTGAAATTTGTAAGAAAAGACTCTTTGTTTGCTAAAAAGGTCTTCTAGAATCAAAAGTTATGACTTCTAAAGTCTAAAACCTTGGGAATAGAAAACAAAACTTCTCGAGACATCACCCATCCTATTAGTACTCCAGGAGAAGAATGCTTAATTACAAAATTTTTATGTCACTTACTCTCAAAAACTCAATTTGAATTAGTTGTGAACTTTTACTACTTTTTAATATTTAAACTTTTTCCACCTAAATATTAATTTTAAATTTTCCATTATTTGATAGTTTTGAAAGTTTACGTTAATTAATAGGATGTCACACTCTAAACAAATGATCATGACTTCTTTCTAAAGTAGAATAAACTTGGAGAAAAAAAGAAGGCTATTGCACCACTATGAGTGGACTAGGCCCAAGCCAAACTACTATAAAAGTCTAATGTGCTTGTTTCTTATTTTTGCTTTTTATTTTCTCTTCAATTTTTTGATAGCCTAGATCCTTCTTTTATCAAAGCATTTGCTTAGGGTTTGATCATTTTATGCAATCTCCTATTTTTTTCCTCTTGATTGATGAACCATTCTAGATGCATGCAATCTTAATTTACTTCTTAGATTTATTTTATCAATTTTTATCATCCTATTCATCCCACTCTAGTGTGTGTTTCAATCCACATCTCTATCTAATATTATGGCTTTAATAAAATAATTCATGATATTTTGAATTAGGTTGTAGAATTCTATGAATTTTTTAAATGCATCATCTTTGGTTCTTAACTTTTAGGTATAAGTATATCAAGTATAGTCATCCACAATTATGATAAAATAGCTAGCTTCTCCAATTAAGATGGTAGGCATGAGACCAACTAGGTCAAGAAGAAGAAGTTGAAGTGATTTTTTCTTTATTTGCAATGGTGTTGTATGAGGAGAATTAGTTTGTTTGTCCTGAATGCTTATTTCATATTTATCTTTAGGTATTTCTTTGATTTTTATCTAAGTTGCCTTTTATAGTTTAGTAATCTTCTTAATGTTAGAGAAGCGGGTGTCTCTTAGTCTTTTGTGCCATATTTTGGCTTCTTCCTCTAGGTATGAGATCTCTATGTATATTAATTTTATGCTTTTTCTAATTTCTAAAATTTCTTCTTGAATGTTTGTTTCATTTGTAATTGTGGATTGCATGTTGATGATGGCTTTGCCTTGGAGGTCAAAATAATCACAGTTCAAACAGAAAATTCTATTATTGAAGGCTTTATAATACATATGTCATTAGTAATGTTTAAATTGATGTCTCTTCAGGCCACTTGTCCAACTAATAGGAGAGAATTGGAGAGATTAGGAACATGATAAACATGAGTAATAATTATGAGTTTATTCATAGGTAGTCAGACAATGTAATCAACTATTCCTTCTATATTTAAAAGATTATCTCCTATTGTGATGTTACCAAGCATATTAGGTTTATAATTTAGAAGATAATCTCTATGAGGCATCATGTGATTGGACTAGTCACTGTTCACTATACAATAATTATATTTTATTTTTATAATGGAATTCAATGTTATGTCTTTACCTTATTCTTATTCTTCCTTAGTGATGGTTACTCTTCCTCTTTGTTCCTCTCTTCTTTCTTCTTTTAGTGTAGTTAATAGGCTTCAAATTCCATCCTTGTCCAACATGCATCAATAGTATGGCCTCTTTTTTAAGAAAATCTACAAAAATATGTGGAGGAGTGCTCAAAGTTTCTATGATTATTACTCCATCTTCCTCTTCCTTATCCTCTTTCTTTGATGGGCTGGAAGTTCTTTGTATTTTCTTGATTATCTCCATTTTCTTGTTTTTCTTAATACATGTTATTGTATTAACAATTTCTACCTCTCCCTCTAAAACTTCCTCCTCCTTTTCTTTTGTTGTGGAATTTTTCCTTATTCTTGCCTTCATAGTTTGGAGAGTTCTAATTTATGTCACTAATCCATTGATGCTCAACATATTCATGTCTTTTGATATCATGATATCTTCCATGATGTTTTTAAATCTTGGATCCATTAATAGGGCTTATATTACCTTCTATACCTTTTGTCTAGTATAGTATCCATAGCCATATTCATCTATTTTTCTAATGTTGATGTACATTCTAGTAAACAAATTTTTATGTCTCCATTGGGGTAAATATCAAGAGTTTTAAATCTTGCTTCTATAGTAATTGTTGAATTTGTCTATTTTCATGATCTTTTATGCATGATAGTTGAAGTGAAAATCACATATCTTTAGCACAATGATAGAGAGTGAGTCTCGAGGAGATGACCTTTGAATGTTGTTAAGGATGATGGTGGAGGTTAAATTATTTTTTTCTTTTTATTTTCATATTTCCTTAATTGTGCTCTATTTAAGTCTTCAACATCATGAATGATGTTAAATCTTATTAGAATTATTTCCTAGCAATCATTGATTTCTAGGAGCCCTTGCATGAGTCTAACCCAAAGATTAAAGTCTTGTGTTTCATTACAGCATGGGTCAACATCATGGTATATACTTTGGAAGGCATTTGGTTTGAAGGGACCTCAAATGAGGTTGTAGAGGAAGAGGGAGAAGCAGGATGATCAACCGCAAGTGTATGTAAAGGCTTCGAAGAATTGCTAGCTCAAAAGAAAGGATCTTTTTGGGATTTGTTCTCCAAACCACTTGGTTGAGGAGCCCTGATGACATTTCTTTGCTGTGATTTTGTAGGATTTTGCCCTACATAGATGGAGCTGGTAGCAGTTGAGTTGAGGGTGAAGGTATAGGTGGAGAAGGATGAGGAGGGTAGAATAGAAATGGAGATTCTCCTCTTGGATATTGGGCTTTGTAGTATTTAGGAGGGTAGTAGTGGTGCTGAAAGGAGGCATGACTAGAAGAGTCATGCAATGAAATCAATTGTTGAACATAGTACGCATAGGGATCTAGCTACTAGTAAAGGTACTATTGCCGTTGGTGGTGGCATCCCCCATGATTATGGATGCTGCCACTACTGGTACTACTCATGAGGTTAGGATGGAACTCCACTCAGATAGTAGGCTTGCTATTGGTGGAACTACTTGTAGTTGCCTTGAGGATAAGGCAACCTCCTAGGTGCTTGCCTTCTTGCCAATCTAGTGTTTAGCACATATACCCCAGACTCTTGTAAGTGTGACATAATGGGGCAACATTCCTTAGGATGTTTGTATTGACAGATGTCACACTTGCCATCATCGTTTATTTTGGATTCTACAAACTCTTCAATGGTAGTAGCTTTGCCCTTATCTTTTTGGTGGACATGTTTAGCTTCTTTCATTCTCCTTCGGTCATGACTACTACCTTGCTCTTTGGACTTTTTTGCAATTCTTAGAGTAGTTTGAAATTTTTTGTCCAAAGAATGCCACATTTTATCTACCCTGGCCAATAATTCATAAACAAATTTTTGTATTGACAAGGTTTTACACTACAACATTTCATCAAGTGGTGCCTCCTCCTTGTTTTTATAGAATTGGACTTCCCTTTTTAGATGTAAGGGTCTCAATTGAACTTCTTTGCACTTTCCCTTTTTTATAACTCACCTTATTCTTTGGCCACCTACTCAGTCACCCTTGGGATATGATGGACTCTAAGTTCTAAAAGTTCCCCTTCGGCATAGACCCAAGAGTTCTTCTTGTTTATGTTTCGAGCCCATCTATGATATGGCGGAGCTACTCCCTTTGAAAAAAGCCATGGCTTGGGCACCTGTGTAACAGGGAGTAACATCTGCCCATGGCCGTATCCAAGGATTCATGTGTTTCTTTTCTCCATCCTTGAATCTTCTTCCTCAAATTAGACACTTGTGAGTACATTTAATACTTGTTGGTGAAGAGCTTAATCATTGTACTCCATTGTTTGATTAATTCTAGTTCTAAGAACCAATACTAGCTTTTAGCCTCCTTAATGAGTGTCTTTAGGAATAGCTTTAGCTTTTGCCATTCGTTCTCAACATTTTGCAAGGCACAAGAATTGTGAAAGGCTTGAAGATGGTTTTTTAGATCTGAGTTGTATCTCCCTTCAAACTTGAGGATATTTTGCATATCCAACCTTTTGATTCTACTATCTTTCACATACCTTGTTGAAATTCTCATGGCCTCTGTAATATTCAACATATTTCCATATGCAAGTAAAGGATCATCATAGTCATAACCTTGTGATGGCCATGATACCTATGATGTCCTCTACTATCCCTTCTTTCATGGTGGTAGGCCTCCCTTGATTGCCCATGCCCCTAGTCTCTACTAGTTCGATAGGCCCTACAATCATCTTTGTTTCATCAGTCACCTCCATAAAAATCACATCCTTGCAACTTTGGTTGAAGCAAGAGGAGAAAGAAGATGAGAATGTTAAGGGTGAAGATGGAGGAGAGCTAGCACCAGCATAGTGCTTGCTATCCTTTGTTCTTTGTTCATGACCACGATCATCATGCTTGTTGTCATCGTGATGCTTATCCGATTTCCTGGCTTGACTTCCACCTTTCGAGCCCCCATGGTCATGGGACCCATTATTCCCTAAACCAAGATTATTTATAGTGGATTGCAAGTTTTGGTTCAGGTCCCCCTCATCAAAGACAAGGGGAGAAGGGTCAGTGAATTGAGAACCCCTAGAAAAGGGATCCTCTCCTTCTTTCTAGCCCAACAGGAACAAGGGGTTTGTGAACCGTTTCCCCTTAGATGCTTCGTAATGCATCTCCTGTTCTTGATCTTTCTTACATTGTGCCTCAATGGGATGATAATCCCAATAGTCATGGTCTTGCACAACATATTCAGCATTGAGTCCCTAGATGTCCAATCTCATGAGAGTTTGGAGCAGCATCACAGGACTTGATCAACTAGGTGACAACACAATGTTTCCCTCCATGTCCCTTCACCACATCTATTCATCCTAATGCAAGATGAAGGTGGAGTCTGGCACATACTCATCAGGATGAGTATATACCACTTTGCATTGTTGGGGCAATGGCAGCTTTGACCTTTCACACCTTTGTTAATTGGATGTATGCTTGAACAATGATGGAGATTCAACCCTATGAGAAGAAGACATTTAAGTTGAAAAGAAAACCAATGTGCTCTTACTATTATTATTATTATTTTTAATGATTACGACTTTTAGGTTTGTTTCAACATCATTGAATTATTTCACTAACTCCTAAATAGCGCATGTAGCTAACTAAAGTCTCTAACAACAATGTCAATGATGAGCAATGAGTAGTCCCTATGCCCAACATACGAATGACTAGCATTCACTAAGTGATTTGATTGAATTTTGTAGACTTTAGCTCTCTAAGTACATTGGGTCTAGGCAATAAATATTAAGAACGTGATCATTGTTTTCTTAGTTTTACTTGTAAAGTATAAGTGTATGGTTAAGCAAGACTAAGGAATATAATTTTTATTATTTTGTGTTTATTTCTTAAATCACCTAAGTGTTAGAAAATAAAGTAATTGAATATTTAAGTAATCTAGTGACTAATTAATATCTTAACTAGTCCTAACATAAGGATTTGTTTCTATTTACCGTGCACATCCTAAACCATGTTACAATGTTACTAGGTTACCAAGTGTTAAGTGCTATTGAGATTACCAAATGTTAACATATGCTCAAAATGGTTGTACTTATGTGATTTAATTAATCACTAATTAATTAATTAATTTGATGTATGAAAGTAAATTACTCAAATAATAAATGCATTAAAAATAAACATTAATCTATTTCCAAATGCTGCAAGGTTTGTGAAGAAAGCTCTCCTTTATTGTCAGTCACACCAAGGTGCTCAGGTACATTAGTGTTCAAGTAAAGATCCATACACTTCTCACTCCTACTGCGAGCACTTAGAAAACATTCTAACTGTTAAATGAACAAAATGTAAGAGCTTCGCTAGGATACTAACTATGGAATGCCATAAATGCAGCTGATAAACATATATTTATAGGCAAATGATAAGTGGTGAGGTACCTGTACACCCGACCATACGAATCACAAGCATTCACGCGTGATCCAGTTGAATTCTGAAGACTACGAGCACTTACGCACAGTATTCTAGCCACCAAAATCCTGGTTCAAATGGTCATTGTCCTCTCACCCTCACTTGTGACATTCTAGAACGATGGTTAAGTGAGACTGAGGCATATGATTTTTTATATGTTTTCTTTTATCTATAATATTTAATTCTTCAAATATAGGAAGTAAAAGGCTAGATAATCTAAGGTTTCACTACACTATGGCTTGACTATCCCTAGCATAAGCAATCAGTCCCACCCTCCATGCACATCTCAAGCATGTACTAATCACTACTAGGTTGCCAAACATTAAATGTCATTGGCTTGCTAAGTGTCAGACATATGTTCAAGGTGGTCGTGCTTATGTATTCTCGTGGACTCCCAAACATACCATGACTATAAATCGATAACAGAAGCATGGAAATTATTAAAATATTAAAACATTAATGCTTAAGTAATCTAGTTCAAATGCTACAAGGAATGTTTGGAAAGCTCTTCTTTATTGTCATCCATGCCAATGGGCTTAGGTACATTAGCACTTGAATAAAGAGTCATATACTTTTTGAACTATGGTTGTGAGCAATTGGAAAATAATCTAACTCCTGCAGAAACAAACTACAAGAGCTTTGCTACAACTTGAACAAAAGGTATCCTAATGCAGTGGGTGCATGCATATTTATAGCAGGAAATGGACTCTACACTAATGAGGCCACATCAATGATTGGAAAGATGCATCGATGGGGTCATGTCAACGCGACCGCATTCACGAGGCTTCGTTGACGTGGCCCAGTCGACATAGGGACTGGATGCTTCATCATACCCCCACAACTGAGTGAAAACTCATCCTTAAGTTTGTTACAATTTGGAAGGTATGAGGTGACTAGCGACACACATAGCAAAACATCACAAGATACCTACTGACGCTAACGATACACCAAGTGCCCTAGTGTACGGAAGAAATTACAAAAATGTGGTGTTCATGGACAACAAAATCGAACACCTTGACAACAATGGATGCGTAACCCTACCAAGATGCTAAAGTTGCTGAAGAAGGTCATATAGTGCTTGGTGGTGGTGGTTCTGATGGGCCCCCACCAACTTCAAGTGCATCTGGTGGTTGAGGTGGTGGTTGTGGCTATCCTATGGCTGTTGCAACTTCTGAAGGCAACTAGAAAGCCTCCAATAGAGCCCTCATTTTGTCTTCTTTACTTCTAGGATCATTCACAGTCCAAGTAGCTTTGCCAATGTGTGCTAGAATAGGAACATCCCAAGGACATGGAAGCACAGAGAAGAGCTCCTTTAAATTGACGAACCAGGCCGCAAACTATTTTTGTTCGATGTCAAACACTTGGACTGATGCTTACAACTGCTGGTAGTCATCCATTTGTCAAGCCAAGTTCTCTGTAACAGGGCATTGCCCTTCAAAGTGGGTGTGAAGAACTTCGAGTTCCACATTTGCTATTTCTAGCTTTTGCTTTATCTCCTTATGCACCTTGAACTTGCCCTCGTATAACGAATACGAGGTGGCCACTTGCTTCTCAAGGTCTAACTGCGACCTCCCGACTGTAAGCATGGCTAGGTTTGCATAACAAAGGTTGGATAGTTCCATGTATTCTGTCATTTCTTTAATCTGCAGCTCATTGAGACAAATCTCAGCTTGGTTGTAGGCATTTAATCCATCAAAGATGGGTTGCCACACCTCACCTCCTTCCTTGAGCTGTTGGAGGGCTTGATTTATCTCAGCCTTTGCGACTTGGATTTCTTTTTCATTAATTTCTTTTTGCAACCCCACTTGGTCCCTATAGTGATTTTTCACTTGTTCAAACTTTAGTGCCTCATTCTTCCAAGCAACAATTTCAATGGTTTTCTTTTGTCATAAGGCTCAGACTTCCTCCATTGATAGATTGTGATTTTTGGTAGCTAATCTCCTTACATCAGTGTTTACCCTAGCTAGCTCCTCCTACTATTGGTGGATAGAATCCTTCATTTGTTGATTTTCAAGACCAACATTGCATAGGCGATGAACTTCAGCAATCAACCCAACATTTTCCTGGCAAACCTCTGGCAAGTCCTTATTTAGATAATAGGAATGGGCTTCCACTAAGGACTTGTCGAAGATTGCCGACTCTTGCTCGTACTTGACCTATTGGAGCTTGATTTGAAGCTGTTGAAGAGCTTCATCTGTGGTGACTTCACAATTCCTTATCACCGGATCGACAAGTTGGGCCCTTAGTTCGGAAACCTCTGTAGCTAAGCATTGATTGTCTGCCTGAGCTACTTCCAATTGCCCCTCGAGGATGAGGCATTTTCCCTTTACTAAGAGCAGCTTCGATTGGGTTGTAATTATGTTGTCCAGAAGGTTAAAGACGTCTGGAAGTGGTTGCCCGATTCCCACCAGTTGGACCAACAACTCCTCATGTTGTGCTACATTGAGTCTGCCACTCTAAGTACTTGCAAATGTCTGCACATCTCTAAGTCCATGTACATCTAGTACATGCGTTGCAGGTGCATTAAGAGCCATGGAAATCGTATTAGCAACCATGTCTGCTGTGACTTCCTATCCTTGGTGCTGCATTACCAAGACAGTTGCCCCTTCACCCTCCTCCAAGAGCACTAAGAAAGTAGCAGCATTCCCTAAAAGTTCTAGGAATAATTATTGGGTTAGTGACACTATTACTTCTCAGGCACTAGGGTCTATTCTCATGGGCACCTGTGTTCGCACGGCTGAAAGCATCATTCCTGCCCTCTCTAACAGGCTCACAGATCAAGCCACTTGCTCTAGATGGCTCAAGACAAGGTGGTACACTAAAGGGTGGACTGCTGGTTCCTGCCTGTTGCTCTTGTTGGCACAGGAGTGACTGTCGAATCTCACATATGTGCTCTGCAATCGTGCATGAGTTTGACCCTATTGCTTGGGTGGATGGTGGAGGTGATGGTTGCTCTTTCTCTGTTCTGGTTGTGGCAAGTGTTTTATCTTTCATCATCTCATGCCACATGGCAATTGGAGCATGACGAAGTGTGTCATTAGCATATCAGGTTATCCCTACCCGTTTGCATAGTTTTCTGATCAGGCAGAGAAAGGGAAAAGCTTGCTTTCCACGTTGGTTTTTCGCAAATCGTTTCTCAATTTCTAGGAAGAGTAACTATGGATAGTTGATGGGAAATTTTCCACTTAAAGTGGCACATGCGTGAGTAGAGAAGGTGGTGATTTTGCTTGGTCTTATCGTGGGATTTAAGTGGTAAGACGCAATTTTGGAGTAGACTCGTTCTACGATGGTCAATGTGCCAAACTCTTTGCAATCCATCCCATAACATCACTTGGTCCACTCTGCTTTCACCTCGGGGCATGCTTGTTTTGAAATTTCTGCCACATCAGCCCCGGTCTCAAGCAACCCAAGGGCTTGTGTGATTGCCTCTGCAAAGTAAGACACATAGATATGTTTAATTCTTACTCGTGACTCTAGTTGCTGATTTGTCTAGAAGAGATAGGTTTTCCCTAGATACCACTCACCACTAGACATGATTATTGGCGACATGGGAGAATTCTACAGCTGAGTTCTAATTCCTCTGGCACATTTTCTAGGAATGGTCCAAAGTTTAATTCTTGAAGGACCATTCATTGCAGCTCCTTCAACTTGATAATGTCAAGGCAGGCCCTGGTCAAGGTAACCTCAAGCCGTGGCACTCTCACTGGAGTCTCGTCCTTGCGCAATTATTCTATGGGGACCTCTTCTTCGGGAATCTGACGAACAGATTCCGCATCGAGTTCCTTGCAGAGAGGGCCAGTTATATGCAAGCCCTCTACATGCTCCTGAGGTTGCGTGCCTCGTTCCTGTCCAGTTCTAGGTCACTTTTCCCGAGGTTGTGATGGTCCTTCCTCCCTCGGACATCTTGGTTTTGGTGCCATTTGCAATCACAGCATAACCACAAATTAAAATGTGTGTGTGTTGCCCCAAAATGGCAATAAGATACCTTCTCATGATGGCTTGGCTATGACAGTGACACATGCAATTTGTTTGATCTAAGATGGTGTACATAAGCAAATTCATCGATCCACCTTAGGAGATGTTTTGATTAACCCTAGGTGTTTGAATTTCCCTAGCGTGTATTAAGTTTTGATTAACCCTAGGGTGCATTAAGTCTTGGATTAGCCATTGTGTCCCAATAGATCGAATGATAGGCCCCCATGACATAGAGCATACCTCCGGTAGCAAAAGAGTAGAGGAACAGGTAGATGTGGACAAGCGGTAGGATGGTGATGTGCGCGAGAAGGAGATTGGACGCAGAAAATTTGAAAAACTCCTTTAGCATTATGAACAAATGGGTAAAATTCTAAAGCATAACACGCGTATATATAGCAGTTGGATGTTGTGTCAATGGGGCCACGTAAACACGGGTGGTTGCGTATATGGGGCCGCATTGACGTAGTTATTCAGCTACGTTGACCATCGTTGACCGATGAAGGAAAGGCCCAAATCTACAAATTGTAGCATAAAATTGAAGTTATTGGAGGGCTCAGAGACTCGAGGACATCATGAAATGAAGTAGAAGGGGTGTCAAGCGCAAAAGAAGAGTCAAATCTAGGAGAACATCATGAGATGGAGCTTGGGCAATGGAGACCCGCATAATGGGCAACATAGAAACGATCGACATATTAGATCAAAGGAGCATGAGATTAACAAGTAGGACCAACAGATATACAAGTGGGTCCTTTCCATAGCAAGCTTTAGCCTTGGTTGCCCTTGCACATCCTTAACCTAAGAGTCTGTGGACCCCACAGTTAATTAATGATCACCGAGGGTTAATACTCATACCTTTAAGAACTAACCAAAGGATTTACAAGTACTAGCAAACCAAGATACATGATTGAAACATAAAACTGGTAGTGAGGTGAGAAATGGAGAGCAACGAAAGAGAGGGAGAGCATGTGGAATGGCGTGCTGAGGTCAAGATTGATACAGTCCCTTTGTGAAGTGTGTGGTTAAGTGACCTAATAAGAATCCATTCCATGTCTAGATCAAGATTGACCATGGCCAGTGGCATCGTAGTGATGGACTAATACCAACCCACTCACTCAGGACATACACATGCCCACAGAGACCAAATCCCAGTCCTTATATAGAGGGAAAGGGAAGCAGGAAGTAAGGAAGGACCTTAGTTAGAGGGAACTGTCAGATTTGGGTAACATGGCTTCCGAGTCCCATAACTAGTGCTTGTAGCCTGTTATTGGATTCAAGGGATGTGCTTTGAATTCCCATTATTAGTTTATTTATTTATTTATTCTTTGAATGGGAACCACACCACGCAAGGATAGATTGGTTGGTCCAAGGGGTGTGCTTTGAATTCCCATTATTGTGTTGTTTTTTTATGTGTTTTTTTTTTGAATGGGAACCACACCATGCAAGGACATGTCAGCTTCCTATTATTCATGGCCATGGAATGAGAAGGGATCCCTGAGGACAACAATGCATGAGAGATCATAAGAGGGTATGTGGTCCACCACATCCCCTTGACATCACACCCTTTTCCTTACCACTTGAATCCTTCCCCAGTTCGGAATCCAACAAGGTCAAAGATTTATTGGAGTTGATTAATTGTAAAGGAACTATACTTCTCTTGATCCCAGGACACCATAGAAAAGTGTGAGTGGTTGGATGTCATGGACTCATTTCTTGTTGCATGAAAGGAAGTGTAACTTAGTTTCCTGAAACTGAAATGATAAGATAAGAACTAGATATAATAGGCAACCCATAATAAGCATGCCCCTATTGGATGCAACCATCACACCATTGCATCCTGTGGCAATAAAATGACTTTATTAGTGAAACTAAATAGAGGAAAATAACTAAAATAAAGCAGAATAGACTGACTAAAGGTGGAATATATTTGTATATAAAAAAGAGAAAGAGTAGGTAAGAAATCTTAAATGTACGAACGATGGTGTAAAACAAAAAACACAGAAAAGGCTTGAGAGGCTAGCATAATTATTTTAATATGGACAGTGATCTCCCCCATGACTAAGCTTGGAGGAGGAGATTCGAAAGATGGAACATGGCTGACCATTCAATGAAATGGTAGTGACACTAGTTTGGTGTAGTTCATGGAAGGGTTTTAATTGTTACATGTTGACCAACTGTATTTTTGTTGGGTCTTTAGGTTTGTGTATGAGTAGGACCCCAGATGGAAAGGTCTCAAAAATAATATAAGGTCCCTCTCATAGTGTTTGAAACTTGGTCTGTTGCGGCACATGTGTGGGGTTCCAATAGAGAACCTTATCTCCATGTTGAAAGGTTACCTTTCGAATCCTAAGGTTGTGATGTTGTTTGTTATATGCCTTATGCACCTCATTTGATGAGAGGGCTACTAATCGAATCTCATCTAGCACATTCAAGTTGATGAGCCATTCTTGTTGTGCTAGGGATAAGTTAAGACCTAAGTCACTTACCGTGTATAGTGTTTGGAGTTCTGCCTAAGTCTATAGGAAGTTTCCAGGTTGAGCGATAGGCCCAGAGGGCATCGTTAAGTTTTATGCTCCAATCCCTCCTATATTTGCTATTCATCCTAGTTAGGATTTTTGTAATCTCCCAATTTGTAACTTCAGCTTGCTCGTTGGCTTAGGGGTGATAGGATGTTGTTAGTTTATGTTCTACTCCCAAACGCTGCATGAGTTTATGAAAAGTAGCACTTGTAAAGTAAGTGCCATTATTTGAAATGAGTGCACATGACACTCTAAACCTGTTCACGATTTGCTGTTGAACAAACTGCGCAGCTGTGGTTGAGGAACAGTTGATGACAACTACCACCTCTACCCACTTGGTGCAGTAATCCACCGCAACAATGATATACATCTTCCCATTTGACATGGGTGCGATGGGGCCCATGAAGTTGATGTCCCAAATGTCGAAGGGTTCGAGTGGCTAAATCCACTATTGAGGTCCCTCCATTCTTGTCGTCATCCCACCATTCGTTGACATCGATCACAGGAGTGGATGAACCATTGAGCATCTCTGAAGAGTGTA
This sequence comes from Gnetum montanum, assembly GCA_015680685.1. Lineage (NCBI taxonomy): Eukaryota > Viridiplantae > Streptophyta > Gnetopsida > Gnetales > Gnetaceae > Gnetum > Gnetum montanum. The sequence continues at coordinate 257,358 of MNCI01025343.1, read as the reverse complement.
GGCTAGTAGTATCTTGTGAGCAGGATCTTAATGGCTATGCACCTTCCTACATAATGGCCCCACAAGGGCCCTCATGAGCATCCTAGAGGATGCATAGTTGATTTGCATCAGGGATGCACCATCGAACCAAGCCATCTGCACACACCTCTTAGAGGTATCCATTAATTTCCATGAAGTGCTTGGCTCTATGAAGAAACTGTTGTTTCTTCTGATGGTCCAACTCCTTTGGTAGCTCTTGTGTAAGAAGATAGGTGAGGATGTCGTTAAACCAATTTACTTCTGTGGAAGCCTCCTTTGCGACTGCTCCAGCAAAGAGGAGTTCATCTGGAAACTGGTCAGAGAGTGGGCTCTCCTCCTCCATGCTATTCCATCACAACTAAGACAAGTGATTGACCACCACATTCTCAGTTCCCTTTTTGTCTACCATAGTAAGATCGAACTCTTGAAGGATCATGAGCGATCATATGACACGAGGGCTCGACATTAGTTTGTTCATAAGAAACTGGATGGCACTATGGTCCGTATGCACAAACACCTTGTAGCTGAGCACATAGTGGTAGAACTTTTCCAAGGCAAACACCATTGCCATTAACTCCTTTTCGATGGTGGTGTAATTTAGCTAAGCATCCACAATGCTACGATTTGCATAATGGATGTAATATGGATGCTTCTGGTCATCCAACTATGTGAGCACGACTCCCAACACATAATTAGACGAATCCATCATGATGCAAAATGGTCTGGACCAATCGAGGGCTCGTAGAATTGGAGTCTCTATGAGTTTTTATTTCAGTATTTGGAATGTAGATTCACATTCCCTAGTCCAGACAAATGGCACATCTTTCTTGGTCAACTCCATCAATGGCTTGGCAATCTTCAAAAAGTTCTCGATGAAGTGCCGATAGTAACTAATGTGCCCAAGGAACGACCAAACATCCCTTACAGTTCGCGGCTGATTGGTAATTCCTTAGATAACCATAATTTTTTCAAGATCCACTCCGATCCCTGCTTGTGAAATTTGATGCCCCAAAATAATGCCTTCTTGGACCATTAGGTGGCTGTTTTGCCAGTTGAGCTATAAGTTAGTTTGTACACCTCACTTTAAAACCTACTCAAGGTGGTCCAAGGCTTGCTCGAATGTTACCCCATAGGTGGAGAAGTCATCCATAAAAACCTCTACACCATTGTTGATTTGCAACTAGAAGATGCTGAGGACAAGGCGTTGAAAGGTTGTGGGGGTGTTACATAGGCCAAAGGGCATCTTCCTGTATGCGAAAGTTCCCCAAGGACTCGTAAACATTGTCTTGGCCTAGTCCTCTAGCATAATCTGGATTTGGTTATAGCCACTATAACCATCTAGGAAGCTATAGTAACAATGCCTCAAAATGGTATCCAACACCTGATTCACAAATGGAAGTGGAAAGTGATCCTTAAAGGTTGCCATGTTTAGTAATCGAAAATTGATATAGACCCTCCATTTACCACCCTTTTTGGCATAATAACAAGTGGGCTGACCCACTCGCTATCTGCAATGGGGTAGATGAATCTCGCCTTCAACAATTGCTTGATTTCATCCTTGATGATCTGTTTAAGTTTGGGATTCAATTTTCTTTACAGCTATCATCGTGGCTTCATGGAAGGGTCGATATAGATTCAATGTTGGCATACCCTTGGATCAATCCTTGTTAACTCAGGATATGACCATGCGAAGGTAGTCAACCACTTGTTCACCATCCTTAGCAACTTCTTCTTTTGCTCAAGAGAAAGAGTGGCATTGATTATTACCAACTTACCATTTTGCAAGAATGTGTATTCTAGATTGACCGGTAAGGGCTTTAGTTCTAGGGGCTCCTGTTTAAAGCTTTCAAGGATTTGTAGCTTTCCCTAATCGATAGCATCATTAGTAGTGGAAAGTTGTTGATGGTTCTATTCTAGTTCATCTATGCTCCCCATATAGGTACAAACAAAGCTCTCAAAGGGTTCCATGCATAGGGTGCCACTATCAGAATCAGCGGTCAGCCGCAGGATGCCTTCTTGATTAGTGACTACTACGTATAGGCATTGTTGAATTTGTGATTCAACGACACACCGATTGCACGTTTGAATGGATGTCCACTTGATGAACCAGAGTTGCTACACATAGTTGCACCTAGAGTCACTATACGCGATGCATGGGACACGCTTCTTCTTGATCTTCCCAAAGGGATTTTCCTTGGAAATTTTAAGGGAGAGATCTTGGAGTCCCAAATGTGCATCCATCGTGCTAAGCCATGCTCTTCCCATTATAATCGAGAAGTCCCCCTTGTAGTTATCGACATGGATCACCAAGAAATCAGTAGGGTAGGACCACCTACAAATAGTATTCACAATATCTTCTACCAATCCCAAGGGAATAGTAATGGATTGGTTTGCTAACTCAAGCCAAATGTTGCTCTTCTTCAACGGGGGCAGGTTCCAAGTATTATACATATCATGTGAAATCAAGTTGATACCTGACCCCAAATCCAAAAGAGCTTTGCATGGCTGGTTCCCTACTACCCGAAGGTATATGAGGGGGCTTCCTGGATCAACCAATTTCCAAGGGAGATGACCCACCTTAATCCAGTCTATCATAGAATGTGTTAGCATGACAGTTTGCATGTTGGAAGGTGCTTGGTTTGAAGGTTGCTCGAAGGATTAAGTATCAGAGGTAGTTGGAGATGTAGGGGCATTGGTTGCAGATGAGTGTGAGGGTGTGTTTAGGTTATTGAGTCGGAAGAAAGAACATTTCCATGGTTTTGATTTTGACCCGCTCGGTTGGGGAGCTAGTTGTAAATTGACGACCCTTGTGGCATTACACTACTATGGCTATGGAGGTATTTCTCCCTACATGGGTGGAGCAGGAGGTAGTTGAGTTGAGGGCTAATAGATAGGTATGGCCAAAGGAGGTGGTGCAGGATAGTGCAGATGTAGGTTTTTCCCCTTGGCTAATGGAGATGGGGCCCAAAAGTATTTTGGAGGATAATAATGATTTGGAAGGTTATGTGACTAGAAGAGTCCCGCGAGGACATTAGCTACTGAACATAGTACCCATAAGGATTTGGCTATCAGTAAGGGTACTGCTACCTTGGGGGTGGCATCCCCCATGATTGTGGGTGCTTCCATTGCTAGTAGTGTTCACATGGTTACAGCGGAGCCCCACTTGGATAATATCCCTGCTATTGGTGGAACTACCTGGAATTGCCTTGGGGATAAGGCAATCTTTGGGGTGTTTGCCTTTTTACTAAGCGAGGGTTTAGAGTATACACCCCATATTCTTGTAGATGTGACACCACGGGGCAACATCCCTTAGGATGTTCATACTGACATATGTTACATCCATCGTCCTCCTCAATGTCCAAGTTTGCCACTTGTTCTACAGCAGCAACCTTGCCCTTACCTTTGTGGTAGGCACGTTCAGCCTCTTTTCTCCTTTGTCGATCCCGATCATTACTCTGTTCTCTGGATACTTCGACAATTTTTAAAACACTTTGGAATTTTTCATTCAAAGAAGCCACATCTTGTCCACCTTGATCAAAATTTTAAAAGTGAACTTTTGTATGGGTAAAGTCTTCCTATTCATTGTTGCATCTAGAGATGACTCCTCCTCGTCTTCACAGAATTAGACCTTCCTCTTCCGGATGGAAGGGTCCCGATTATATTCCTTTGCACTTTTCCATTTTCATAGTTCCCCCTCTTCCTTAGCTACCTGCTCAATTAATCATTGAAGTTGATGAGCCCTTAACTTGGATAGCCATCCTTAAGCATAAACGCCAAGGGTCCTTCTGGTTTCAAAATGGAGCCCATCTATGACATGGCAGAGCTACTCCCGTTGAGAGTAGCCATGACCAGGGCATCGGTGTAACAACGAGTAGTATCTACTCATGGCTACATCTAAGGGCTCGTGGCTACCTTGTTTCCAACCCTGAATTTGTCGTCTCAAATTAGACACTCTGGAGTAAGGTTGGTATTTGTCATTGAAGAGCTCCAACATCATACTCCATCGCCTGATTAATTTCGACTCCAAAGACCGATACCAACTTTCTGCCTCCTTGATGAGTGTTCAGGGGAATAGCTTGAGTTTCTACCATTCATTTTCAATATTCTACAGGGTGCAAACATCATGAAATGCTTGTAGGTGAGTCTACGGGTCACAATTATATCCCCCTTCAAACCTAGAAATGTTGTTCATATCAAGGCACTTGATCCAGCTATCTTGCAAATGCCTGGTAGGTATGCGAACTACCTTTGCTATGTTGAGTATGCTTTAAGTGGCAAGAAATGGTTCATCAAAGTCATGGTCTTGATGATGACCATGGCATCCATGATGGTCTCTACTACCTCTCTTTTCATGACAGTGAGCCTCCCATGACTGCTCACGCCCTCGGTCACACCGTCCCCATCGGCCTCCTCGATCATCATCATCATGATCCCTCCTACGACAGTTGTGGTTAGATTTAGATGCTGATGAAGCTAAGGTGGAAAGAGGGGAATGAGCAGAGGGGGAGGGACTGCCACCCCCACTATGTCGATCACCTCCTTGTTCATGATAATGGCCTTGACTGTCACGTTCATCTTCACCTTTGCCATGATCCCCTCTAGGAGATCCCTTGGCATCCTGGAAATCCTGATCACTTGAACCTCTATTTTGTATGATGGATCGGATGTCTTGACGCGAGGGTGGGGATGCAGAAGAATCGGAACTACGAGGAACAGGTTTCTTATCATCGTGTTGGGTCTGCAGGGACAAAGGGTTACTAGACTGTTTCCCCTTTGCTCGTTCATGGAGTTTGGCCTACTGCAGGTCCCGCTTACGTTGTGCCTCATTTGGATGATAGTCCTAATAATTGTGATCCTCCATCATGTACTCCTCAACTCGGTCTTGAATGCCCAATCTGGTGAGATTTTGGAGCAACATTCCGAGATCCGATCGATCGAGAGGCAATATGATGTTGCCCTCCATGTCCCACCATCACATCTGCTCGTCTTAATGCAAGATGAAGGTGAAGTTGGGTATATACTCATTTGGATGAGTATATATCACCCGATATTCCTGGGGCACTTGTGGGTTGGATTTGTCTTGCTTGTGAGAAGAAGACATATTAGTGTTAAACAAAAAATAACTTAGTGTGTTGTACTCTTACCTAAGTCGTTTAGTGTGAGTAGCTATCAATGTAATGGGTCCGTTCGAACGAAGTGAGTGAGGGTTGTGCTAAGGCTAGATAGTGCACAGAAGACTAACAGTCCCCGGAAACGATGCCAATGATGAGCGGTGAGGTACCCCTATGCCCAACCATACGAATCAAGAGCATTCACGTGCGATCTGGTTGAATTCTGAAGACTGTGAGCACTTACGCACAGTATTCTAGCCACCAAAATTCTAGTTTGAACGGTCATTGTCCTCTCACCCTCACTTGTGACATTCTAGAATGATGGTTAAGTGAGGCTGAGGCATATGATTTTTTATATGTTTTCTTTTATCTATAATATTTAATTCTTCGAATATAGGAAGTAAAAGGCTAGATAATCTAAGGTTTTGCTGCACTATCGCTTGACTATCCCTAGCATAAGAAACTGGTCCCACCCTCCGTGCACATCCCAAGCATGTCCTAATCACTACTGGGTTGCTAGACGTTAAATGTCACTGGCTTGCCAAGTGTTAGACATATGTTCGAGGTGGCCATGCTTATGTGTTCTCGTGGACTCCCAAACATACTGTGACTATAAAGTGATAACAAAAGCATGGAAATTATTAAAGTATTAAAACATTAATGCTCAAGTAATCTAGTTCAACTGCTGCGAGGAATGTTCGAAAAGCTCGTCTTTATTGTTGTCCATGCCAATGGGCTCAAGTACACTAGCACTCGAATAAAGAGCTGTACACTCTTCGAACTATGGTTGCGGGCACTCGGAAAATAATCTAACTCTTGCTGAAACAAACTGCAAGAGCTTCACTACAACTTGAACAAAAGGTGCCCTAAATGCGACGAGTGCACGCATATTTATAGCAGGAAATGGACTCTGCGTTAATGAGGCCACGTCAATGCTTGGAAAGATGTGTCGACGAGGTCATGTTGACGTAACCGCGTTAACGAGGCTTCGTCAACGTAGCCCAGTCGACGCAGGGACTGGATGCTTCATCAGCAAAGATAGACACTGTGTTGATGGGGTCACATCAATGCATCAAACCATGCATCGATCTGACCGCGTTGACAGCATCTTGTTAGTGCAACCCAAGAAAGACGCTTCATCACATGACATATGTAATATTTTTTATACCTTTCTTTGTATTTGTATTCTAAAGTTGTAATGTTTTTAATATCTTTTAATTATAGCTAATGGAAAAGATAATTTACTAAGTTATTTCATTGCACTATGAGTATCATGAAAAAAGAAATTGTAAATTCATGTGTTAACACAATAGTTTTGATAATGATCTCACTCTTTTAATCTAGTATCTTTTGTATTTTGAAGGGTTTCTTGTTTGGTTGAATTAATGAATTGTCCATTGATTTTTGAAAAAGTTGAAAGGGATATTGTCTTTCAAATTGGGCCAATTAGGTATTTTGAAACCCTAGCTATAGCTAGTGGTTTTCACAAAATTTGATATATGATTACGGTGGATACTGATTCACTTAAGCGAGAAATTCTTATGTGTGTTGGCAAAATTGATTATGTACAAATTATTATTTATTATAAGCTTCCAAAATCATGTTATTATTGTCATCAAGAGATTCATATGTTTGATTCATGTTCTTTTAAATTGCAAAGAAAAATACTACTTAAGTGCGTCAACACCAAGCTAGTACAAACACTACTAAGGTTTCTTCTACAAAGGTTGTAAATCCTAGTAAGGTCTTTTCTATAAATGTTGTAGATCTTGCAATGCTTTCTTATGTTGATGTTCCAATAGTTAGTCCATCCTTTTCTTTTACTATTGTTTAACAAAATGTACCTTTCAAATAAATTTCAAAGAATTCTTTAATGACTAATGGGAAACAAATATTTCTTCCTAAAGTCTCATAGAAACTTGTTGATTTAGATGGTTTACAAATGGTTCTTCATATAAAAAACATCTAGGAAGTCTATCTATCAGCAATTACATGCCAAATCTTTAAAATGGACAACATGTTTATGATATTTTAACTATTAATAATTCATTTGCAAGTATTGGTCAAGATATGAAGATAATATCTTTTGATAATGTTATTCTATTGACAAGGCAAGGGCCTCCTTCCCCTCTATTCAATGTTAATCTTTTGATGGAATGTTCAATTTCCTACCGCAAGGGAAGGTTTTTAGAATTAGTTTTATAGGTGAAAACCTAAAAGATATCCCAAAACCATTAGATTTTCATTTTTATTAATTCAAGTATCTCCTCTATATAATACTTCTTTGCTTTTGTATTTTGAATTTTTATTTTTAATACATATAATTTTTGGGACGCAACAACCATATTGTACATAGTTTATACATAATTTCTACCAAGTAGTGTTGGCTATATATGATGTATATCTCAAAAACATAAAATGAAACAAGGTTGCAGGTTAGAAAAAATACCCTCTCTTTAAATTCACGTGACCATCCATGGGAAACTAAATCGATGGTTTAACCGGTCAAGAAAGAGAACCGTTGGATGTTCTGTCTCCCAATTCGATGTCCGATTGCGCATGAAACTTGGTCACCAAGCAAGCAAGCAAGCACGCACGCACACACAAAATTCAGGCAACCGGACAAAACCAAGAGGTAGAGGAAAGCCAGCAATCAACATGGGGACGCACAGATGGTGGCCACGTGCTGTGCACCAGAAACCATCATCCATCGACATATTCCCAGGAATCGAACTCGCAAACCGCAAAGCACGGCCACGGTAATAATACTGACAGAGCATATAATAAGCGATCGAAATGTGCGATACATGAGGACGCTGCAGATGAGGATGATGGCGTCTGTGGTGAATCGCTGGGCTCGAGGACCAGGCACGGCCATGGCCATGGCCATGGAGCTGTGCCGGAATGCACAGGCGCAGGGCAATGCCGTTTATCAAAAGAACAGAGCAGCGCCGACGCTAATGGCGAGGTACCGATCAAGCGGAAGCGGAGGAGAAGGAGGAGGAGGAGGAAGAAGAAGAAGAACAACAAGAAGAGGAGGAAGAAGAAGAGGAGGAGGCAAAACGCACATCATTGAGGTGGAACTGGATGTGGATGCGGAGGCGCAGTGGAAGATGGCTAAGCGCGTGGAGGAAGTGGTTCGCCGTGCCATGGTGGAACGCGCAGCTCCTGATTGGCTGCCGTTCCTGCCTGGCAGCTCATATTGGGTTCCTCCTCCTCCTCCGCGTCTAGCACACTCCATCCAGATCGCCATTTCCAATCCTCTCTCCCTCCTCGTCACCTCTGATTCTGCCTCTGATCCCCATGCTCAGCTTCTTTCCTTTGCTACCTCTCCCCGTGGTTGGCCCTCCTCCGCTTATTTTCTTCGAGGTGCGTCCTCCTTCGTCTGCTCTTTTGGGGTTATGTTTGATCGTTGTTTTTTTTCGAAAATTCAGTCATCAAAATTAGTTTCTTTGTTGCTCCTCAAGGAAATTAGGTTTCTTAAGTGTTGTTATGCGATTTGAGGAACGGAAAAACGTCCAGAATACTAGGGTTATTTGCCTGCACCACCATTCTTGTTCCGGACTTTTGCAAATTTACATCTTGTGTGACTTTTGAATCTTGAACCTATGTTCTTCACCTGGTTCCCATGGAGCGTATTATATGCCATTTTTGTTCGTGTGCATTTTATTTAAAGGGTGCATTTAGTGAGCGTGGAAGCAGCAGAGAGGCTTTCATGGACATTGAAGAGTTCACGTTTGATCATCGGTCACTCATTTCGAGTTCTTACGGTGCGTGGACAAGACAGTAAGTTTATTGCTTGGTTTGATAGACGATAATCTTAGGTTTGATACGCTAAACGGTTCTTTGCCAAAGGATTGGTCGATTGACACCAGTCTACTCCATGGAAAATTGGTAAGTGGATGAAATTTAAATTCTTTTGTAAAGTCCGATACATATATGCCCGCATCATGTGAAGTAAGACTTGGCTACTCCCTAAGACACCAAGACGAAAGCAAGCAAAAATCCCGCTAATTGCTTCATCAAGAGATTACATTAGAATGCATTCAATTTTGAGCTCAATCCAAGACATAATTACATGATAGGCATCAGAGTACAGCAACATGCGCCGGTATTGTTAGCAAAAAGAGCACTTGCTAACAGTTGAAACAGTTCGGAAGCAATTTGTTAGTTTTGTGAAAAGGAGATTCATAAGACATTGAATCTTCATTCACACGTACTTCTACCAGTTCACATATAAAGGAAGTATGGTGAGTTTTAGTCCAACGGTTGTCACTAACTCCTTGCAATGTGAAGAGCTGATATATTGATGTAGGTACCTGTTTTTGGATGTTTCTATAGCAGGTTAGGTTCATGATTTTTTGTATAAAACATACAAAAAACTTTAATTTTATTTTTCCCGACGAGAGTGGAGATTCCGGTTAGTTCCATGCATAGTTATGTCTGGAACTAATGATGGGCAATTTCAAGACAGCCATATTCATCTATAAACAAAATCAGTTAAGGGATAGTCATGTAACTTAGGGAATAGATGTATCCCTTGGAAGGAGTAAACTATTGTTGAAAGACTTTGTTAACAAATATGATGGTTAGCCAGGTCATGAAGACTGGAGATCCATGAAGTTATCATAAAAGTAAGTAAAGATGAGATTACAAAGATGGAGGAGTAATTCAAAAAGCTCCTTCACCATTATTGAAGGTATATGAACTTAATTTTCGATGAATATGATTTCGGGAAATAGTGCCATATATATCCCCTATATTTGATGTATTGGTTATATGATAATTAAAAGCAATTATAGGATTAAATATGATTAATTCAATTCTTGGGTAGAAAGGCAAACCAAAGAAATGTATAGATCTTGTGCAAACATACCATTTTGTGTTAAAATAAATCAACCAGGAAAGAAGGGCCAAAGCAATTTTAGCTGGAGAAAACTACTTTAAATGAAGACAATTTTCTTAATCAGGACAACTATAAGGTTTGGGCAGATTTGATGCGATCTTTGTTTAGAGTATATGGAATTTGGTACATTGTATATAGTGAACCCATTGAAGAAAATTTAGCAGATGAGGAGTACTAAATCCTGAATTACCATGTGATAACAATCATCAAGAGTAATATTACTCTCAAGTATGGTGGATGCTATATATAATGAAACTAGTGCTTTTGCCATCCGAAGGAATTTAGAAGGAACTTTTGGAGTGATTTACAATGCCAGGGTAAGAAACTTACGGGGAAGGGTCAAAAACTACAGAATGAAAGATGATAACTTTTCAAAATTGATACAAGGCTTCACTTTCATCAAGGTAGCCTTGCTCAATATTGGAGAGATTGTTATTGATCAAATTGTTGTTCACGCATTATTGGATTTGCTACTTCCAAAATGCGATGTATTCAGCTAATTGTTAGTTGTCAATAGTGGTGCTAATATCATTTTGATTGAGAGGCTAGTAACCAACTGGTTGGACTTTTTCATAGAAAATAAATAATCATGGTCATAATGTTGGGATAAGAGATGAACTTTTTCAAAGGAATTACTAGCTGACTGAACTTCTTCATGAAAAATAAATAATTATGGTCATATTGTTGGGCCGAGACATGAATTTTTTTAAGGAATTACTGGTTGGCTGGACTTTGTCATAGAAAATAAATAGTTATGATCATAACACAAAAGGCAACACAAAATTTGAATATGAATAATTGCTATGGGACGAATTATTAACATTGGTTTGGATTTTTTTTAAACATGAAAATATTTGTAAGAGTTCAATTCTCAATGAATCCATTTTGGGGTTTTATTGCGTTGAAGACAAAAAAAATTCTCTTGGCCAAATCATTATCATCTCATCCTAGCCTTGTCCTAACAAAATGGGGTTAGCTATATGAGTTTTTTCCTGCCATTTGCCTGTATGAAGAGCCTTCCAATCATCTTTGATCATTTTTAGGTCTTGATTGTTGCACATCGCATTTGGGGAATGCTTTAGTGTTTGCAAAATTTTAAAAAGAACTCATCCGTAAGATTTGGCAAGGTTTTATAGCTGGCTGCCAACTTGATGCTAACCCTTCTCCTTTTGTATTTGGGCTTGGGATTGGCATTGGCCAAATAATAGATATATATTATATAAATATATAGCTAAACTAGTATTTAAAAAATTAGTAGAAAGAGAGATTGAACTCAAGATTAAGAAATTTAGATATATAATCAAAGTGAGTACTTGTCAAAAGACTTCATCAATTATAATTTTATATATGCTACAACAAAATGGATTATTTAAAATAGTATGATGTATGCTCTCTCATTGTAAGTTGCCTTCAAAATTCTAGAACTTTCAATTGAAACTATCATTTACATCCATAACATTCATGGGATAAAAGCACCTTGATTGATGATTTGCTTCCTTAACAAATGCACAAGAAGAGCAAGAGATAAATAATGTCTAGAAGAAATTTGGACAAATAGAGAGCAACATATAAATATCTCTAAGGATGAACTTGTAGTCTTCAAGTATAACCCTATTGATGAGCAACAATTATGCCTAACAACCAACCATATAGTTTACAAAGATCGCAATAGATTGTGTTGTAATCCATGGATGGGATAGGTTTAACATCTAGTGTAGTTACATTAGATCGTAGGTTGCTGTCTTCTTAGTTATGCTTGTAGTGGTCTCAAATCATGTTGCTAAGTGTAATTGAGGTGTATGATTAACGATGTTATTTCAACCATTGTTACTAGCTATAGAAAATTCCTAAAAATAGTCAATGATTAAAAATAGAAATTAAATCCTAATCTAGCTTAAGGCAATAAGCATACACTTTGTAAGCTTTTCATTTGCTTTCTTGGATTCATGAGTGATGTTGACATCAAACTAGCCAATGTAGCATCCTTCCAATGATGGTGTCTTTCCTTGGAGTTTTGACATGTTTTAGGGTGTTTTGGGCTCATTTTGATGAGTTTAGGGGGTTCTGGGGTCTAGGGGGACTTGTTTGGAGGCATCTGGAGGTTTTAGGCCTCAAAACAAGCATCTTTACTTCAAGACATCTTCTTTGAGATCTAGATGTTTCGCGAAAGATATCTTCTACTTCTTCAAGACATCTCTTATAAATTCCAATGGACTTCAAATTGAATTCTAATTTGGAGGAAAGACGAAGGGTCACTTGGAAAGCAATAAAAAAGACATCAAAGGCCCAAGTTTGAGTAGGCTAATTAGGCTAGTTAGAAGGAAGAGGGTTGGTCTCAAGGGAGGAGGCTAAAGAGCCTCAATAGAGTATCTTGGGAGAGAGAGTGTGAGCTCTTCTTGAGCACTCTATTCTTGTTGTGGCCATCATGGGCAATTGTATGTGAGGGAGGGATGAGAGCCATTTGGCTTGTGTCTTGTGTGAGGGGAGTGTGATTGTGATGATCTTGCGTATTTTCTATCTTTGGGATGTTTGCTTCCAACATTTTTATGAATCTTCATGTTTTCAAGCAAGAATAAAGAGTTGTGTTTCTTTTCTTGTTTTCCATTGTGTGTTCTTGTGAGAATTTTTGTAGGATTTGGTTTCAATTTAGGATGATGGGGTTTGGTCCTCACCAATGAGTTAACCACTAGTTACCAAGCTAACTAATCATTGGTCGAACAATGTTAGCTAATTGGTAGGCTTACTAAGTTAATATGTGTTGAATGTTCAATGTCTTGGTGCACTTATTGCACCATAACTAAGGTGTATGGATATATAAACATTATGCTAATTAACATTAATAATAAATTGCAATAAAAGTAAATGATTAAAATAAAAATCTAATCTAATTCAAAGTGTTGCAACAAGTATGAGTCAATCTTGGTCTTATCTAAGTACAACCACTCGAATAAAGACTTTGGACAGTGGACTTAGACACACGTTATGGGTGCTTCTTGGCTACTACAAAATTAGGAAAATAAGCTGCAAGAGATTTGCTACAACTATTGAAAAGATGCCATAAATGCACCATAGTTCACATGTGTGTATAGACAAAATCATTAATTGTGCTAGTGTGCATGCACCAATGCACAAATGGATGTGTGTTGACGCATCCCAAACAAAAAAGGATTTTTTGACATTCATCATATTCCCACTATTGACTCTAAACTCATTCTTGAGTTATACAAAATAGATAGATTTTTATTACAAAATTGGTTGGTGATACATAAATAATATTGCATGTGCGGCATGACAACACAATTTAAGTGGATTCTTATTACAAAAATGGATTGACTCATCATATAAACATAAACAATTTACAAAAATGGTTGATGAAGTTACATTCCTGGAGGCCTAAGCTCATTTCCCTTCTTCTTCCACATGATGTGCAGCTCTTGGAATCTTTGTTCATATGTCCATGGGTCGCCTATTGTCCATGCATGTTTTGCAAGCTTTGCAGACACTGGGATATTTCATAGACAAGGCACAATGGGGAAGAGCTTGATGGCATTGATGAACCATGTTGCAAACAATTGATGTTCATGCTTCAGATTCTGCAATTCTTGTTTCAAGGTTTGGTAGTCACTCATTTGTTGTGTCAACTCTTTTGCTACATCCTGTTGGCCTATGAAATGACTTTTATATGCTTCCTTCTTGGCCATCTCTTCCTGTAGCTTGCCTTTTTAAGGGTCGTGAATCTAGCATTCACATTCATTGAGTGAAATGTGGCTACCAATATTTTTCTAGCTCATTGTTGGGCTTGCTTGCTGTGATAACGACAAGTTTGGTATAATATAGGTTGGCGCGTTTGAGGTAGTGGTTAAGATCCTCAATTTGAAGATCTTTAATCTTCAGCGCGGTGTTGCTAATTAGATCCACAACATCAAGGGCATCTTTACCGCGGTGTTGCCATTCAGATCCACAACATTAGGGCATCTTTAGTGCAGTGTTGCTAATTAGATCCACAACATCAAGGGTATCTTTCCATGGAGCCACAATAGGATTTCAGAGAACTATCTCAAGTATGGCCTTCACCGTCTTCAATTATTTCTCACTAATCTCCTTTTGAAAGCCAACGTGGTCTTTGTAATGGTTCTTGATGTTCTCTAAGCATTTGGCTTTATTTGTCCAGGCAACAAGCTTCAGGGCTATTTTTTTCCTAGTGAGGCATACCTACTACATAGAAAGGTTCTTGTTCTCCCTCGATAGCCAGGTTTGCCTTTTCCTGATCTTGTTTGATGTGTTGGTGGTTGGCTTCAAATGCATATCGTTCCTTCTTCATCACCTTATACTTTTTTATTTTCCATAGCAAGCTTTTTATTTGCAAGTTCCAATTCAGCAATGGTTTTCTTCAAGCCATAGGATTCTGCCTTGGCCTATGAAGCATCCCAAATGTCCTTTTCCTTGATCATTGAGATCTCCCAAAACTATAACTTGCATTCACTTAACTTTTGACTTTTCAGATTTGTGGAAGTTCTTTGGAGCAATGCACTTGGTTAGAACATTGAAATTGTCTTGGATGAGGTCCTGTTTTAGTCTAAGTATTTCTAATCCTAGTCTAAGTATTTCTAATCCGCTCTACTTGTTTAGTGCTTTAGCTAGCACTAACTGTCCCATAGTGATGAGTAATATAAACTATAGGGCATTGCCATCTTCAACAAGCCCTTGCCCTATGCTCAATAGTTTCATCAAGTGTTTTTCATGCTTTGTTGTTGTCATTTGTTTGAGAGGCTGTGCTTGTTCCTATTATTTTGGCCTTCTTCTCAAACTTGCAAACACTACCATGTCTTGCTGAGCAACGAAATCTATGGTTTGTGTTGTAGGGATGTTGAATTTTGCATTGGTATACTTAGCAATAATGCCAACAACATTTTCATGCTATTCATGAAGAAGGATAATCACTGTATTGCCATTGCCTTCCTCCAGCATCACCTGAAATGATGTTGCATTGCTAAAGATGTTTGGCTAGTCATCAAATAGTTTGACTGAAATTTCTTTTATTGTTGGATTCATCACCATTTGACTTTGGGTCCTTGATCTAGTGGCTAGAAGTTCAAAAAGGTCTAGACTTCTTGGGCTTACTTATTGTGTATCTTTCCTGATTTGGCTTGGCATGGTAGGTGGTACACATCATATGTTGTAGTAGGCCCCAAGCTTGGCCTTGCTCCTCTAGATGTTGTTGATAGTGTAGCTCTTGGTAAGCTTGTTGCCGGAGTCGAAGTTATTGTAGTGTCAATACCCTTTGTTACTTTTGGTGCTAGGTTTGGTACCTTTTTCATGGGTACTAACTTCATGAGTTTAGCAAATGATGCTTGTGGGACCTTCCTTGTAACATGATTGGCATAACCAATTATGCCTTTTCTCTTACATACTTTCTAGATATGGCCTGAAAATGGGAAAGTCCTACCAAATGCTATTTTTGTAAGATCTGCATTCAATCTTTGAATACATGTAGGTAATGTTGGCATTGACTCTTTGCAGTCTTAGATTGGTGCTATGCAGGTATGGAATGACTCGATTTTGTTAGATTAGGTTGTGGAGCCATGTGACAAGTGATCATTATAAAAAAACCCTTTGTCCATTGGGGTCAGGCCATCATCGAATGCATGCCTCCCTCAAACTTGTTTGTATTGGTGATCCAGACGTGAGGAGATCTTCAGTAGTCTTGATCCCTTGTTAGGAAATTCCAATGTCTTGACAATTACCTTTGTATAGTAGGGGACCTCATTCTCTTCTATCTTCATAGTGTTGTCATTTTGGTGGCTCTTCCAAATGAGGTATGTCTCATTGATGTACCACTTGTTGCTCATTAGAACGGGCCACATCAATGATTGTTGTAGCTCATTTTCACTTGTTTTGGGGAGAATTGAATGAAATCAGCAAAATTTAGCTCCATTTAGATGTTATTGTTCATGTTCTCATCCTTGAGGATTTGTAGGAACAACTCGGAGTGCATGATCTCTAGTTGACTAGGTGCAAGATCCTAGGCTAGTTGACTAGGTGCAAGATCCTAGGTAGGGGCTCAAGACAGAGCTTCCCCTAGGTTGGAGCACTCTTATAGATTGAAATTCTAGCTCTCTAGGTGTTTGTACTTTGACCCTTGATTGGGTTGGCTATCGTTTTCCTTGTTGGTTGATCCTTTGCCTTTTGTCTTAGCTTTTGCTTAGGCCATGTGCCCCATGCTCATGCTTAGGTACTATCTGCAATGACCCAAAATAGATCAATTGGTTCATGATGATTGAATCCAATGTTCTACCTTTTCGAATCCTCTAAGACCAAAATTGCAAAAAATTGGGTGCTTGGATCCTTAGAGTTTGTCATAATGGGTTCCTAAGGCTTTTAAGGGATCCTAATTGTTAAGTTTTAATTATTTTATCTTAGAAATTAATTTTGGGTATTAGAAAAAAATTTCAAATTTTTGGAGTTTTATGTTTTTTATTAATAAATTACGGCCCTAAGTGCACAATGGTGGAGGAACCAGGTGAATCGAATGTTTGGTGTGCAAGTTATATGGTGCTTAGACTCTTGAAAGTTTGGCAATAAAAACTCCCCTAAGCATGGAATGCAAAATGATAAGGAACATTGAGTGGGCACACACATGTATAGAAAATTTTATTGTATGGGCCGATGTAAATGAGCTGACCCAGCACATAATTTCAACTTTTTTCTTTAATCTTTTTAAGGTTTTTGGCTGGTTTTTTTTGCCATTTTTGGAGTGTATAAGCATATTGGGGTCCATTTGGGCTAATGTCGAGCTTTCCATCTCCAAGTTTAAGCTACAAAATTGACATTTTAGCACAAATTAGCAGAAATTTTTTAAAAAATCATGAGAAATTATTAGAAATTGCTAAATTAGGGGGTTTGTGATCTTCCAAAAACATGAGAGAAATTCCAAAAAATATGGGAAGCATTTTGGTAAGTTGGAGAATGATGCCGAGAGGAATGAGATTAAAATTGACAAAAGTCATCCAAGTGGGTCCTTTCCATAGCAGGCTTTTGCTTGTGTTGCCCTTGAATAACCACCAATCGATATGTGCATAGGCATCCTAGTAGTCAAATGTCAATTATGACCAAAATCAAAAGAATAGACATAAGCTAATTGTAAATATTCATATTATATCATCACAATCCAAAGAATTAACAAATGCAACATGCCAGGAAAGGGAGTGGACAGAAAAATAGAAAAAGGAATTGGAACGTGAGGTATCCCACACATAGTCATAATGGGCCTTAGGTGTAATGTGGGATTGTAGTGGTCATCTTACTTGTCCGTTTGGATTTCAGACCAAGTCTTACCTCGTCCTAATGGCATAGCATTGCATCACATTGCATCATCCTCGAGACCATCATCATAGGATCAACTAAACAACAACATAATCTACATGAAAGAAAAGGGAACATAACATAAAGTACATTTTTGGGTTAATTAATTAATTAATTAAATCATTAAGTGCATATGGTGCTTGGGCCATTGGTCCACGGTGTAGCTTCAAATATGGGTCACATGCCTTTCTAGTGGTACCTTAAATATGGTTCAAATGTATTAATTAATTAATCATCTTACTTGCTAGCAGTCCACTTTTAGACATGGTGACATGTCTTTCTAGTGGTGTGGCAAAGTGTTGTATTTCTTAGATTATGTTCCCTTGTTTTTATTGTGTGGAGGTGGAATGGTTCATGCAATCATGTGTCATTAGTGGGATACAAGATGGAGTCTTGAGGAATCAACAAATCCCTTTGACGTCATACCCCTGTCTATGCCCCTTTGGTCCTTTTGCCTTTCATCTAGGCTTGGTGATCATGGAAGTTAATTAAAATTTTTTAATACGATAAGGACCACATTACTCCCATGGTAAGAACCTCTTATTAATAGAAAATGAAAGAATGGATGCATGGTCTCACTATATACTGCAATTGTACATTCCTTGACAGATGACAAGATCAATATTCCATAATTCTATGATGTTTTTCTACACAATGATGAACATCTCATTGACCTAAAAGAAAGTACCATTGCAATTACTAAACTAAGGACTCAAGAAATTGGTAAATATCAAGAAATGGAAAACATATTAAGAAATGGTAAAAGTAGAAAGAAGTGAAAAAAACTGAAAACAAAAAAATAACATTAAAGAAACAGAAAATGTTAAAAAAGTGAAAACCATATAAAAACACACAAAATTAAGAACTAGAAAATTAGAAAAAATTGAAAAAGAAGAAAAAACAAAAATGAATGCATCAGTTGCAATTTTAATCAGAAGTGTCTCCCCTACGACGTGTGAAGGAGGAGATTTTGAAGATGGACCTAGCTTGGTCAATGTTGTGTGAAGTGGTTTTAATGTCACAGGGTTCATGAAACGGTTTTATTTGTTGAATGTTGATTAGTATTAGTTGATCTAGTGTGGCAAGGTGGTATATTTGCATGACACCTATCTTGTAGAAACTATGGATGAGATTAGGTCCCTCCTAAAGGTCTAAAATTTAGTGTGTTGCATTAAATGGTTGGGATTGTAGTATAAAGTGCCTAATACTCCTGTGGTGCTGTTGTGTGGAATAGACTTTGTGGACCTTATTATGCATTATTGTTACCATTCTATTTTTGTCGGACTAGTATAAACCACATGTGATCTCTTATGATGTGGCATTTGCCACGTCAATGGTGGTCAATGCTGTCTGATGCCCAAATTTGCCTCTTAATCCAGCCCAATGCTCAGATTGAATCTGACGATTCAGAGAGAATCATAAACATCAGTTTTTTTCTTAAAGGTTGCTGGATTTTAAGAGAATCTCTTGCAGAACATTGTCGGCTAAAGCATGAAATTTTTTTCAGAGAATCATTTGTAGAACATTGATGTGTGAAGTAGGAAAAATTTATGGGTTTAGGAAAAACTGAAGTAAACTCAATAAATCCAAACGACCCTCTCTTAAGCAAAATTGAGAATTAATAAATCAGAAGGTTCTTGGATTTTAAGAAGATGGTACTTGAAAGCATTGCAAGAAAAATTAATCTATTAAAAAGAAAAATTAAAATCAAAATGAAATTGATAAATCTAATGTTGGATGTTGGGAACTCATAAATTGGAAGGTTCTTGGATTTTAAGAGGATAACGCCCATGTTTGAGCCTTCGTGTGTGGGGTGGGCTGAGGTCCTTCTTGAGTTGGAGGTGGACCTCGAGCTAGTTGATGGCCTGTTTTTTTCAAACTAGGCTAGGGATACTACATCATTTTGCGGTGTTTAGATTGAGCTTACAAAGGTCGTGATAGCACGGTATGTTGGTATCCTTGTGTGTGTGTGTTGGGTGGGGGGGTGTGTGGGGAAACTGTTCTTCCCACAGGTCATGAGTTATAGGATGCTGAAGGTTCTTTATGTGGAGTGGTTCCAAATACTAGTAGCAACTAGCTGTTGAAGTTGGTGTTGCTGCTTTTGTGGCAACAAGTGGCTGAGCTTGTTGATCATTTCCTAGTCCAAAATTGGAATGCTTGGAAGCTTCAGCTGAAGTGCATGCGGTTGGAATATGGAGTGAATTTGCCAAGATTTTTTTGGCAACGCTCCTACAATAGCGTTGGGGTCACCACTTAGAGCTAATTTTGGCCCTATGGCGGGTGGCTATTCCCTTGTTAGCAAGTGTTGCTTCTTGCAAGATGGTCTATGCGCGTAGATAGTTGGATTCCAGGAGGGTTTCTCTGATATTGGCATAGACACATGTTTTAATAGGAGAGGGGGAAGGATTAGAAGGGATGCCTAGGAGGTCCCCTTCTCCTACCCCTTGCTACCAAGATTTGGAACAATGCTTTGCTGTAGAATTGTAGGGCATTGGAGGAGGCGGCTTATAGGGCGAGGTGGGAAGAAAGATTCATGTGGGAGGCCAAGTGGAGTGCCCAAGAAGAAGAGTTTTAGTGGATCATAGCTTAGCTAGAGGCGTATTATGCTGACAAGGAGAAGGAGATCCTTTGGAAATGACATCTGCAAGAAGTAGTGACAAGGGTGGCATTGATCGATGAATTGCGAATCTAGATTAGGGACAAGTTGCAACTGGAAGAGCAGTAGAGGGCCGAGCAGGCACGGGTGGAGCTATTGGCTAAGGAGCAGGGGTGGGAGGAGGTAGAGTAGATGCTACGACAGCAGGATAAAGCACATGCACATAATGCCTGAATGTGGTTGCGAGCTGGGAGATGTCCATATGTTATTATGGATATAAACTGTAACATTTTTTGGCTAGCTCTATGTTGGCATATTAGGCGTTCTGTGGCTATGCTTCACCTAGATGGCAAAGGGGATGTGGCTGAATGTGCAAGGGAGGAGGCTGCAATTAAGGACTTTCAGCAAGCAACCACTTTTGTTGACACTGAACACCATTGTGATGTCCTGCATGTCATTCACTATCAGGAATGTCTTGATTGTGAATGTACTAGGTTGTCCAAGCACCTTTAGGAATGTGGGTACTATGTGTACTGTTGTCTTGGTCTATGATGGTTTTCTCTAGTGGCCATGTGTGTTGGCCATTTTTGTTTTTATGTTCCTAGGCTTGGGGACATTCCTTTTTGGTTCCTATTTGTGATTGTTGGTTAGTTAGCTTTCATATAGTTTTTGGCAGGTGGAGAGGGGAGAAACACCCTCTCGATAGGGGAGGAAAACCCCTGAACACGATTTTGATTGTACACATTTTATGACTTCCTGAACACGATTTTGATTGTACACATTTTATGACTTTACTTAATATAATCTTGAACATTCTTTCCGAAAAAGAGGATGTTGCTTGCAAAACATTGTCATAAAAAACTATTTGTTGAAAAAAAAAAAAACCCCCAAGCAAAATGTGCCAATAGATCACTCATTTCATCACATTAATTTTTGGCTTTAATTCATATTCATACATTATTACTAGTCCTACCACTTTGAGTGATGGTAAGGTGCTTGTTTGTCAAGTTGTAAGACTTAGGTTCAAGTCTGGGCACAACTACTTAAAAGAGGTTAGGCTTTCACTTATCCACCATCCTCCTAGGATGCCACCTTGGGAGGATGAGCATTGAGCCTTTGGGTGATGATCTTTTTATTATTGATCCCACCACTACTCAAGCAATGTTGCTTGAACAATGGTAGGACCATTGAAAAATGATTGCAAAGACACATCGTAGGAGGTTGCATGTGGTTTAATTTGCTCAAGTTTTGTAATCACTCTTAACTTGAAGTCAAGGTTAGAAGCAGTTGTTAATGTTTGGAGCTAAGCTTGGATGAGTGATTTAGGCAATTTGTTTTATATGAGCTCATAGGGAGAGTATCCTACAGGAAGTCTCTCGGTGGAATGATATGCCCAAAAGACATTGTTGAGTTTCGTATTACAGTCTTTTCTATATTTGCTACTTGTTCTCATTCATATGCACATAATTTCTCTATTTGTCACTTTTGTCTAACTATTTGCTTGGGGATGATATGGTGTGATAAACTTATATTCTACCTCTAAGTGTTGCATCATTTTCTTAAAGGTAGTGCCATTAAAGCAAGGCTTCTTGTCTGAAATTATGTACATATTTGATCTACATAATACAATTGCTTGACCTTTTCCCAAAAAACAAAAAACAAAAAAAAAAAAAACAAAAAAAAAGGAAAAAAAAGAAAAAGAAAAAGAATAGAAAAACATACAACATCCATGTAATCATTCACATTTCTACCATATTGATTTGTTGTTCATGCCTCTTTGTATACCAACCTTCAGCACTATATAAGATAGTAAGCTTGATGATTGTACCATAAAATTTTTCCTATAAGTTTTAATGGGATTCTTTTATTATATAGAACACCACTAGCTTGTCTTCATTTTGACCATCTTGCCTTAGTCTTATATCTTATATATCAATTTCACTATTTCATTGGAGCATTGATTCCAGGTAATGGAATTGTTTGTAGTAAGGGATATTTTGGCCTTGAATTGTCACTTCTACTTCAACACTATTTATGCTGTTATTTTAAATTATATTTCATATATTTTGTCTTACTTTTACTGATTTTTAAGCCTTTGGATTCTAGAGCATTTCTTCATTTTTCCATTTTAGAAGCAATATTTTCTTCAGTTGTATTCATAAGATAATATCATTTGCAAATAGCATACACCAAGGGATTTCATTCTATTTTTCCTTGTATTTTTTTTCTGTTTATTTGGAAAAAGGTCAAGCATGTATTATGATACAAAATGTACAAAGTACAAACCAAGAAAGGTGGGGAGATTTATTCCTTCTAGGAAAAAAGAACTCTGATAACATTCATAAAGACCAAGGAGGGTCCTCCCTATGTAGAAAGATCTACCTCTAATAACAAAAGAGATGTATATTGGCACTTAAAACAATACTTGGGCCCCACTTCATGACATTGGTTCCTTTGAAACCCCATAAACCTCAAAGACACACCTTTGACAAATTTACAAAACACATAGACCATTATGTAAATGATAATTGGATGAAAGGGCATCGAGGCCTCAAATCATGGTGAATCCCATTCAACGTATCCCTTTCCTCTTTGGAGCTAATAAAATTGGCCCTTCTTATTTTTGTAGTCTTTTTCTCTTTTCTGCTTCATTGACACCAGTCGGCTTATTTGAATGACAGGAGAAAGAGACACACCTGATATAAACATGAAGATCATCCCAAGGAGTGTAAGAGTTAACCCCTAGCATAACGTAAGGGCATTCCCTGGTGGTTAGCCAATCTTTAATATTAGTAGCATGTTATTTTTGAAGTTGCCTCCTCATCTCCTCCTGCTCTTGGCATTCAGCCTTTTGCCGCTTGAGCTCCTCTTGCTCTCTGGGACATGCCAACTCCGCTCCCTGTAGAAGCTTCACTTTGATGCGGTTCCATAGCTCATTCTTCATCCTGAAATGAAGCTATAGCTCCTTGCTCTTCCATCTCATCCTGGCTTCTTCCTCTTGAAGTTGCGACTGTTTTTTGGCCTTCCATTTGAGTCAAATTTCCATATATTTAGTGGCCATTAAAAGATTGGCTTTGGTCTGCTGCTTCAACCTGTGTTTGATTTCTGCTACCCTCTATTGTACTGCCTAAGCAAGTTTGTCATCCACTTTACTCTAGCTGTGCTTGGACTCTGCTGCCAAGTCTACTTTTAGCTGTTCTTTAACAGAAAAGAATGAAAGCTTCATTGGACCCCACGAGCCATGATCCACCCCTATCTCATCCTTCGCACACACCTTCTCCTGCCCGAGACAATGAACGACCTAGGCATTGTGAGTGGTCTAGATGTAGTAGAGGCCAAAGCCTTGGACCTAGAAGAATCTAACGCTGTAAAGCAACGCTTGCAGACATGTATAAAGTCTTGAAATCCCAAAGAGGGTGTACCAGTGTAGTTTCTTTTGGCTGCCTGCCATAGTGCAATAATTAGCCTTGAATGTTTGCTAGTTTGTCTCTTTTTCAGGGCAGCCCTAAAGAAGTTTGGAAGGTTGGCTGGTTATTGAAGTTGGAGACACCACATAAAAGTGGACTGGATGTCCTATGGCTTCCAGAGATTTCTAGATTGTACAAAAAATTTCTCAATCATTTCTGCCGCCGGTTGCCATAGGGGAGGGAGCTTGGACCACAGAACCTAGCCGCTAGAAGTCCATGGAACTATGCCCCAAGAGAAGGAAGTAGCCTCATGCAAGCTGTCCCCAAAAGCTTGCTAAAACAAGGAATTCTGAGATAGTTCCCAATGGCCTCCTTGGTCAAGCAAATTTGCGTCACCTAGAACCAAGTTGCATCCGCACACCATCTAGAGAAGCATTGGTTGTAGTTAAAATCCTCTTACCCAAGAAGCTGTGGCAACAGAACATCTCACCCAATAGCCACATCGATCTCCCAAAGCTTCTCATTTTGTTAAAAGGAGAAACAATCTGACTCCATAGTACTTAAAACCTCCATAGTGCAAGTTGCCGTCTTCCACATGCACTAGGTGGTATGTGCAATAGACGCTGGAATCGGTAGAGGGGTAGACCTAAAAATAACCGAGTCATGCACCTTCCATAGTGCCCATAACAGCAAAGTAGCTGGTGAATCTCTTGTAATCAGCAAGCTCCTATTAATGCTAGAACAATCCCACACGAGCTTAGAGTAGTAGCAATGGAAGAAGAGGTGGTTTGTAGATCTGGGTGTGTCATCATTGCAGGGAACACAACGCTGATCTATGTTCAGACCATGCATGACAAGGAAAGTTTGTGTTGGAACCGCACATCGCTATAATAGCCAAATGAACACTTTTATCTTTTTCGGTAGCCTAGCCTACCATGGAATGTAACGGGCCTGCATGGTGGGATAATGATGGTGATATAACTAGTTTTCCATCTAATAAATAGATAATTGCAGTTGTGTAATTAAGGCATGATGAGCACATAAAAGTTTTCCTGGTTAAGGAAGCATTGGAGTGCGCCCTCCATAGCTTATATTTTTGCCTCATAATTTGAATTCAGGAGGTGTCATCATTCTGTTGCACTTGGCTAATTAAATTTTGTTGGCACATCATGATATAATCTTCAAATCTGGGTACCCCCAGGCGACTAGCCTTTCTTGGTTGAGACACTTTTTCTTAATAGACTAAATGCAGTTTAGAGGTTTCCTTTCCTCTTGACCAAAAAAAGTCCCCAATGAGGCCTTTCACCTTATTGATAACCTTCTTTGGTGGTTCATAAACAGATGCCACATACCTGGTAATTGCAACCAAGATTGAACTTGCACATTTGCTCTTGCTAGTAAGGAATCATGTAGTCTAGTGGTCAACCTGACTTTGGATCTTCTACAAGAAATTATTCCAAGTTCGAACTCTATTCCAAGAAAAAATAGGGATTTTTAGATAAACGTCTTGGGTAATGTTATTTCCAATCCCAAGGAATCTTCAAATTCTACCTCTTATACTAGCCTTTGTATGAATGAAATGGCCTTGTGATTTATTCTAATTAATGTGAGGTCCCAATTCTCGGTCCATGTGGTTAAGAGCTTGTTTGATAGTGGCTGCTTTAGGAACGATGGCTTTGGTGGTCAGAATGCTATCATCTACATAATGGCTGGCAATGCAGGTGATCCCTTCTACCAAGAGCCCATGAACACCTTTTGCCCTATAGTAGTCATTCATTGTATTCATGGCTAAAACATACAAGTAAGGGGAAAGGGGGTTCCCATCTCATAGGCCCTATTGAGGGGAGGAAAGACACTTGAGATGATTGTTAAAATCAAAGGAAAATGTTCCAGACTCTTGGATATGTACGCATAATTGGACAAATCTCCCATTGAACCCTTTTCCTAACATAATCTTTGGTAGCGCATGTCATTCAACAAAATTATAGACCTTAGCAATATCAAATTTGAGGAACATACCTGGAAAGTGTGCTTGGTTGATGGAGTGCATAATTGCCTGCAGGAGGAGTATTTGGTCCTAAATTTATCTTCCTTTCATGAAGCTAGCTTTTGATGTCTCTCCAATACTTTAGTAATGGCACTAAGCAATGTGTTGCAAACCCTAACTGGCCGATAATTTGAGGGAAGGAGGGAATCCCTAAATTTAGGGATCAACACAATTTTGGAATAGTTCAACTCCTTCTAGACCTGCCCTTTTTGGAGCATCAAATTAAAAGCATCAATCAAGTTGTTGTTAAGAATATTAAAAAACTCTATGAAAAATTCGATTGGCCAGCCATCTGGGCCCAATGCCTTCCTCGTATTCCTAGTGAAGACAACATTAGCCATTTTGAACTTTGATATTGGGGCCATTAGCCGCAAGTTATCTTGAGATGAAGGTACCTTTTTTATTGGAATTGAGATGGGGGAGGAAGCTCCTCCAGACCACATTCTTTTCTAGTATTCCTCAGTAGCTCTAGTAATCTTATCCTGATCAAAAGTAATCTTATTCCTAATGTGCATGATGTAAATTTTCCTTGCATTTTTGTTGGCTTTGGCTGTTGCAAAGAAGAACTTCATGTTTTTGTCCCTATCTTTGAGCCACTGCACCTATGATCATTCGTTCTAGTACATCTCTTTCTTCTATGATAACAATTGAGGCTCGTGTAGGGCATCCATTTCTAACTAAGCTAGTCTATGGTCTTGCTCCTGCAGTGATTGGATATATTTAAGCTCCTGTAAGATCTGATCTTTATGGAACTTGAAAGTGAATTTGTCCTACTTTGGTTGAGATTTGACCCTTCTTTTAAATTAAGCAAGAGCTTGTTTGAGAAAGTCTCGAGGGTCTCTATGGTCAAGATACCTACTCCAAGCCTTTAGGACATAACTCCTAAACCATGGCTTATTCAACCACGACTGTTCACACTTAAAAGAAGTAGAAATCCTCTTGTCCCCATTATCCACTAAGAGGAGCAACCTATGATTCAAGGCTCTTCTATCTAAGACAACCAATCCAATCTGAAATTGCAGAAGAATTTGGGTACTATTGAGACCCTATCTGTCCATGATTGGACTTTGTCAACTCCCATTTGGCCATTGTTTCATGTGAATTTACAGCCTTGAATTTTTGGATCAGTCATGCTAAACTGAGATAAAAAGTCAAAGCAATCATTACTACCTGGTGGTGAGGTATGATCATCTAGAGATTTTTGCCAAGAATAGAGTCTTTGATTAAAGTCTCCAGTGATGATCCATGATCCTGGATCTTCTCAACAATACTAGAGAGCTTCCTAATTCTATCCTAAACTCCTTGTGGCCCAAAGAAATTTGTAACCTAGATATTACCTTCTAGAATGAAAACATTTAGATTCTAGTCAGACTCAAAGACATGATTAGCCTACAGTTTGGTAATCATAGGTGAACCGCTAGCATGACCCCTTGCATCAACAAATAGTGTGCCACCTATTTCAGCTTAAAAGTCCTCTCTAAGAGCTTCATAGCTTTGTTTACTATAAACAAACAACATCATAAAATCCCTTTTGAACAATCTCCTAGGGGACATGTCTTAGTCGGGGCAGGAGTGGAGGCCATCACCCTACCCTCTCACCAAAGTTAAACTCTACAGTCCTTTGTCACATGATTAGCCTTATCATGAAAATCACATCCCTATTTCATGACCAGATTTCTCTACTCAACTAGGACATTTTCATACTCAACAACCAAAGATTCAATCCC
Organism: Gnetum montanum; assembly: GCA_015680685.1. NCBI lineage: Eukaryota > Viridiplantae > Streptophyta > Gnetopsida > Gnetales > Gnetaceae > Gnetum > Gnetum montanum. Next base: position 230,184 of record MNCI01025343.1, on the reverse strand, counting down.
ATACGGTTTTTCCATCTAAATTTCTTTGAGGAGATTCTTCTCCTTGATATAATGCCACATAGAATGGGACATAACCTATTTGTGCTTGAAAAGCATTAAACTTGTCAAATGAAATAAACTTATGGAAGAAACCTACTAGTGCCTTGAGAAAGGAATTGGTTTAGAACTCCTAGGGAACCCTTGAAGCCTACATCCATACTCGAAGGTAGTCAAAAAAACTCAAGATCCTTATGAGCCCCTAGTTGCATATTCCTAGGGAATCCCTGAAACCCGCACCCATACCAAAAGGTAGTCAAAAAGCTTAGGATCCTTATGAGCCCTTGGTTACTAGTGAGTAAGGGCTAAACATTGAACACCAAAGAACCATGGCCCCCCTTGGGGCACCTTCTCATGAGCTTCTAGGGTTTAGAAGACAAAGAAAGGGAGTTCCCCTAGCAAAACTCTAACTTCCACCTCCATGATTTGTCAGGTAGTTGTCATCCACTTTGAAATTTGTTCAACTCATGGACTTGCTTTAGTGGACATGGACTTTTCAACGAGGCTTCGCTCTAGGAGCAGAAGTCTTTCTATTGTTTGAACCTTTGTCATTTTCAAGCAGAGCTTCCCTCTAGTTTGCAAGACCTCTTGGATGCCTCTGTCCCTCAACTCCCAAAGGGGATTTGGGAAGTGCAATAGACTAGAAACCTTGTTCATCATTGATGAGGGTCACAACCTTAGCTCGCCCCCACTCTTTACTCCCAAAGTCACAATCTCTAGCCACCAAAGTCTCTTCCACCCAACTTCCAACTCTTCTTGCCATTGCACCAGCCATAGCAACAACTCCCTCTAAGCTTAGCAATGCCTCCTGGCTTCTTCCTTTGATTGCATGCTCTCCCTTGCTCTCGTCCTTGCTCATCACCTCCCTTGGACCTATAATGTTAGAAGTTCCATGTATTTCCATAACAATAGCATTTAAGTATGGGCTACATGCAAACCCTTGTTGTAGACATACTATGATTGGAAAATTAGATGTGATTCTATAAATTGTTTTAATTCTCATAGTAGCTTTTTCATATGTCTTGAGTTTCCTTACTATATTTATTAGAAATGTTTCTCCTCTGTAAGGTTTGTTAATTCATCTATAACAACATATAAGTATGGGCTAGGTGTAGACCCTTGATGTAGATATACTATGATTGGAAAACCAAATGTGATTCCACAAGTTCGAATTCTAGCAGTAGCTTTTTCATACATGTCTTGAATTACCTTACTATATTTATGAGAAACGTTTTTCCTTTGCAGGGCTTACCAAATAATATCTCTAGGCACTTTATCATATGCTTTTGCCAAGTTAGCAAAGAATATATGTAGATTTTTCTATGTTTTCTAAAATTCTTCATTAATTATTGTATCAAGAAAAAAGCCTCTATAGTAGGTCTCCTTGGTATAAATTTAAATTTATTTTTTAATACTATTGATTCAAGTCTAAGACATTGCTCTATGACTCTCTACTATATCTTCATAGTATGGCTTATTATCTTGATTCCTCTATAGTTTGTATATTTTTGCACATCTCTTTTATTCTTTTAGATGGGAACAATAATATTGTTTCTCTAATTTTTGGGCATTTTTTCATTGTCCAAAATTTTGTTAAATAATTATGTGAGCCATGAAACTTTTGTATCTTTCAATGCTTTCCAAGCTTCTACAGGAATGTTATATTATCCAATAGCTTTTCCATTTTGATAAAGATGTCTTCACCTCCAAGAAGGGAACTTTATTAATCAAATCAAAACTGGGTTATTCTTCTTGGATATCTTTTTTTTTTTGGAGAGAATGTTTGAGATTAAATTAAATTACTGGAAAAGAAAAACTAAAAGTACAAATCAGGGCCACCAAAGGTGGCCAACACAGACCAAATTGCCAATGGGGAGAGATAGACATCCCCAACCCTAGGCCAGCTGCGCTTGGCTAGACCCAACATAGACCCCAACAACAATTCACCAAAATAGGGGGGAGTTGCCTCTGTCCAAACCCAACACAGACCCCAATTGACAATTTACCAAAAATAGGGGGGAGGGGGTAAATGTTGAGCCCCAACCCCCACGCCCAGACGCATTGGACATGTACAATGAAATAAGGCCAGATCGGCCAATAGGAAGCAACAAGAGCAGCACCCTTGGCCATAGGAGGGAAATGTGAACTGGGCCCACGAGATCCCAAATACACTACGGGTGCCTAGGTAGCCCATGACATGCGTAGTGCAGTTGTTCAAGAGCATGGAGGATATCCCATGTATTGTGATGCAACTTAGAGTCCACAAAATTGGCCACCTGTTGGATTGCCTGCATGGTAGCCTCACGATGACTCCTCTTTGCGGTTGAATGCCCATCGTCTAGGTGGAAACGTGCGAATGTACAACGGATGTGTCACCTGAGAGGCCCCCATGAGCACTCATAATTTATGCCCAGCACAAAATATGGGCATCTCCCATCTTGAAGCCATTGTCACACGCTCTACTCATGCGCCCAATCCAGCTACCTTTGTCTCTACCTTTCTTCTTCTTGCTCTTGAGCCTACTTTGCACACTCCGTCTCTCACGTTCTTTGCAAGTGGCCTCCTCCTGCAGCAACTCCTCATGAACTTGGGCACAGAGCTCGTTAGCTATCCGGGCCCGAGCCCCCTTTGCCATCAAGGTTTGCTACTGAAGCAGCTTCTGCTCCTGGAAGCAGGCTTCCAGGTTGGCCTGCGCCAAAATGAGGGTTTCCTCCCATTTGGGCTCCCAAGCCTGTCTCTCTTTGGCCTGAGTTGCGGTTGCCACTTCCTTCACTGCATAGTTGAGCTCCTCCGCTAGCAACACATTGCACCCAGACTCCTCCAGCGGAGATGCATCCACCACAACCATAGGGCTTGAAACGTCTAGCCCTCAAAGGCCAGCCTGCTTTTGCATGTACACCATTGCAGGTGTTAAACCATTCCACAACTGGGAGGACCTAGAAGAACTAGATGGACCTACCCCCGACTGGAAAGACCCAAAAGGCCCAGACAGTCCCACCACTGGTCATGCCCCTGCCGCCCCTTGCCAAAGGGCCAAAATAAGCCCAAAATGGTGCCCTCTCTTCTGTTGTTGCAAGACAGCTAGAAAAAAGTAGGGCAGGTTAACCCTGGTTTCCAATTTCAAGCATTTCAATAATGCGAAGTGTGTACCTTGAAGCTTGGAACCATTGCCAAATTGGACAAAGAACTGGTCAACTAGCTTAGCAGCCCGACTCCAAACCGGTGGTAGAGTGGACATGGGCACCTGCCGACTTTACATGTGTTGCACTGGCCCAGAAAAGAACATGTCAGTGTCTTGCAACCCTCGGGTAGTGGGCAAAATAATTTCGCCCTTTGCCTGGGCGCAAGCGGCGTTGGTAAAAGACTTTATGATTCTAGGCGTTCCAAGCCTTCCATAAAAGTAATGTGGCCTTGGAGTTTCCCTAGAGCAATAGAGAGGGAAGCCATCTTGTCGCGTGCCATGTGGTGTACATGTAGGGGCATTGAAAAGCGAAGTGCATGACGGTTTTGGGCCCACCCTTGTAGAGAGGGCAGGTGACATCAATATCGAGTCTGTGCCTCCTTAAATTCGCCCGAATAGGCAGGGCATTGCTTTCGAGGAGCCACATGAAAACTTTAATTTTTTCAGGTAGTCACCCTTGCTAGACCTACTTCCATCTTGGCACCGATGGGTAGACAAAAGATAAAAGTTGGCGTGGCTCAAAATCCAACCATCCCCACAGCTACATGCGTTGCGCATGGGTGCAAAGTGTTTGCCACGGTCTCAAATCATGTGCCCTAATTTGCCACCTGATGTACTTGCCGTTCATTATCTGCATCCATTGGGCTGTCTTTGCACCTTGGCGGGTGAAACGTAAAAGTAGGTGCTATTGTCCAAGTGTCATTTCGTCCTCAAACTTGAAGATGCCCAGGCCCCTTGTGGCCCAAGGGTGTGTGATCTGATTCCACCCAGCTAAATGCAGTTTGCATCCCCCTCTACTGCCTAACCAACGAAATTACGAATGTGCCAATTAATGGCTTGGATCATACCCCCCAGGGGGGGGGGGGGGGTTTGACAACGGCCACAAAGCGTGCCATTGCCACAAGCACCTGCTTGTGGCAATTCTTCTCTTGGAAATTCTTCCTTTAATAAATCTTGAAAATGATTATGTGAGCCATGAAACTTTTGTATCTCTCAATGCTTTCCAAGCTTCTACAGGAATGTTATCTTGTCCAACAACTTTTCCATTTTGATAAAGATGTCTTCACCTCAAAGAAGGGAACTTCATTAATCAAATCAAAATTTGGTTATTCTTCTTGGATATCTTCTCTTGGAAATTCTTTTTTTAATAAATCTTGAAAATAAAATTTTCATTCTATCCAGAATTTCATTATCTTTGAGTTAATTTCTTTCATTTACCTCCTCAATGCATTTAACATGATCAATGTCTTTACATTTCTTGTTTCTAATTTTTAATTTTTAGCAATTTGTATATAGATATTTTTCCTTAATTTGTTGCTTGTTTCTCATAGAAATCATCCAAGGCATTATGTTTGACATTGGCTATTGCTATTTTTGCCTCCTTTTTCCCATTTTATACCTTAGTCTATCTTCTTGGTTTTCACTTTGTTGCCATTCCTTAAAGCATTCTTTCTTGTCTTAGATAGCATGTTGCACTTCATCACTCCACCACTACATCTTCTTTGGAATGTATTTATTGCCTTTTGTTTTACCCAAAATGTCCTTTTCAATTTTCTAAATGTAGCGTTTTATTTGTCCCAAATTAAATTTGTAGAACAATCCCAGTTCTAGGTGTCTTCTTTAAGCAATCATTCTTTGAGTAAGGTGATCTCTGTCTTCCTTCAAATTCCATCATTTTATACATTTAGTCCCTTTTTTCATGATATCTTTGAAGTGCTATATAGTTAAATCCATGACCATTAATCAATGTTGCATTGCAAGGCTCTTTGGATGTATGACCTTGCAGCCTTTGCAAATTGCCTAGTCTCTTATGTACAACAAAAAATAATTAATTTTTATTTTATCCATACCACTCTTATATATAATTAAATGTTTTGCTTTTTTTTTTTGGAAATGGGTATTTACAATTGCAAGGTCACAAGCACTTGTAAATTTTAGTAGTGAATCTCTCATCTCATTTTGTTCTCCAAAATCATGTCATCTATGAATTCTATCATAGATCTAACATGACTATTAAAATATCCTCCATTGCATATGCTTTATTGCTAGGGAATTCCTTGAAGTACTAGGTTGATTGAATCCCAAACATCTTACTTGATGGAATTTTCTAGGTCATTGTGTGGAGCATACACACTGATGATGTTGATGATATTGTTTCCAAGTACAAGTTTTGTGTCTATAATTTGATCACTATGGCAGCATACTTGAATGACCTTACTTGAACAAATTGATCAACAATGATTGCCACTCTATTTTGATGATTTTTTCTGAGTAGAAAAGTGTATAGCCTTCAGCCAAATTTTGAGAGGCAAACAATGATAATTTTCTGTTTTTTCATGGCATCAATAATTTCAAAAGTTTTTTCAATGAGAGTGCCAATGTTCTTAGTTGCCATTTGCCTAATGTGGAAATCCTTGCTCACTTTCCACAACATCTAGACACCTTAGCAAGCCCTTACTCATATACCTCGCATTAGGGGAAGGCTCTAGCATCTGCAAAATGTGAAAAAGGACTCATCCATGATATTTGACATGGTTTTACAATCGATTGCCAACCTGATGCCAACTTTGCTCCTTTCTCATCAAGGCTTAGGGCTGGCATTGTTGGAGTCAGGCTTACTACCAACTTCTTAATGAGAAATCAAATAGCACTGTGGTTGGTACCCTTAAATATGAGATATCAAAGCACATAGTGTCTAAACGTTTTAAAAGCATACGCCATTGCAATCAGTTTTTTTTTTTTTTTGTATAGTTGTATAGTTTAGCAATGTACTTGTAATGTTGCGGTTGGTGTAGTGGATATATTATGGATGTTTTTGATTATTTACTATGTCAGCATTCCCCCAAGTGAAGAGTTTGATGTGTCCATCATGATTTGGAATGACTTGGAACAATTAGGGGCTTGTGGAATGGGAGTGTCCTTGGGCTTCTGCTTCAATAGTTTTGAATGTGCGTGTATATTCATCCATCCACACAAAATAAGCATCTTTGTTGATTCCACTAGTAGCTTGGCAATCTTAGAAAGGTTCCAATAAAGCTTCGATAGAATCCTTTGTGTTCAAGGAATGACCTCACATCTTTGATTGTTTGAGGTCACTAGGTTATTCCTTGGATTTTCTTTGGGTCCACCTTGCTCCCCTTTTTTAAAATTTTGTGATCAAGAACTATACCTTTCTAGACTATTAGGTGACTTTTTTGCCAATTCAACTTTAGGTTTGTTTCAATGAAATTGTTGAGCACTTGTTGCAACCTATCTAGGGCTTGCTAAAAACCAAACCCATAGGTATAGAAATCATTCATGAAAACCTCTATCTTGTTATTGATCTATTTCCAGAAGATGCTGAGGACTAGGCATTGAGATGTAGCGGGAGTGTTGTACAGGCCAATTGACATCTTTTTGTGTGCAAAAGTCCCCTACGGACTTGTAAAAGTTTTTTTTGGCCTAGTTTTTTTTCCTTTTTGAGCTATTTGAATTTGACTGTAGCCACATATTTATGCCCTATTGTGGTGTCCAATGCCTGGTTCACAAATGGAAAAGGAAAATGATCTTTAAATATGGCCATGTTCTGAGGTTTGAAGTTAATAGAAACTCGCCAGTTACCTTCCTTTTTAGGAACAATGACCGGTACACTAACCCACTCATTATCAACAACTTGGTAAATGAATCCCATCTTAAGGCATTTATTAATGTCCTGTTTCACAACCTCTTTCAACTTAGGATTCAATTTACATTGTGATAGGTGCCTAGGCTTCACCAATAGATTTGTGTATATACTGTGTTTGCATATATGTGGATTGATCCATGTTATCTTATCATATGAGTAGACAAATGTTTTTGGCTACTTCACTACTTCTAGTGGCTTCTTCTTTTGGTCTTTAGTGAGCTTTGCATTAATGATTACAGGCTTTTGATAATCTACATATACATACTCTAGAGATTCAGGTAAGATTTTTGGCTCCATTTGTTTTGGCATTGGTTCTTCAGAAATTTTCAACTATTCCCAATCAATAGATTATTCCTCTAGATAACTAGACTGTGAAAGTTTCTGCCTCATTTCTTCCATCTCATCTAATTTATCCATATAAAAACTGATAAGTATTTTTTTTGTTGGTTCCATGCAAAATTTTGATTTTTTAAATTTTCTGTTACTAACCATTGGGTGCCTTCTTGCTTTGTGACTATAGCATATAGGCATTTTCACACACACATTTGTTCTATACGTTTGTTGCATGCTGGAATGACATTTCAAATTTTTACCACACAACTGCACCTTGTATAATTGTATGCTATACATTGAACCCATTACCTCTAAATGATTTCATGTTCATTTCCTTTGCAATCTCCAAGGAAAGGTCTTTGATGCTCAATTTGGCATCAATGGTACTTAGACATGCTCTCTTTTTGTAATGGAAAATTCCCTGTTACTGTTACCTTCATGGATCACCAAGAAGTTTGTTGGGTATGACCACCCATTGACGGTGGTCACAACATCAACAACATGTCCTGGTGGAACTGTAACAAATTGGCTTAACCTGATGTTGTGCTTTTACAATGGTGGCAGGTTCCAAGCCTAAGTCTAGTAGAGCCTTGTAGGGTGAATTTCATGTAATTTGCAAATAGATGAGTGTGCTTTTTCGGTTAATTCTCTTCTTAAGAAGAGTACCCACTTTTATCCAATCAAAAATCACATGAGCATGGCCATTTTGATAGTCCATTCAGCATTGATTTTCATTGTTGGTTGTCATTGTTGAGCACATGTAGATGCTTGACACTATGTTGCTATTGTCATCTATGGATTCCATATTGGTGGAGGTGGATTGACAAGTCTACTGGCACTATCCATACATTGAGGTATTGCCCTAAAGAAAGGATGTTTCTCAGGCTACTATCTCTCTCATCCATTTGCATGTTTATTGTGTAGGTGGTGTTTTTTTTTTGTTGTGCCTGAGATTGTAACTTCCTTCATGGAAGATGGTGACCCTAGTGAAAGAGGATGATTGCATGGATTAGAGTACGGGTGGGAAGCACAAGATGGTGCTTTGGTGTGTGGTGTGATAGGTCGATAATATTCTCGAGGATATTAGGGATGATTAGTGTGGGCAATAGGGTTAGTAGGTAAAATAGGTTGTACATAATACCTGTACAAATTGGGTTGAGAGTAGGGATATTGTTATCTAGGTGGTGGCATCCCCCATGGCTATGGGTTTTTCCACTACTAATGTTTTTGCTCCTAACGCTATGATGGTGCTCCACTTGGTTAACACTGTGGTTGCTATTGTTTCTTGTAGTTTCCTTGTGGATATGGTAGCTTCCTAGGCATCTTCTTTTTTACGAATTTAGGATTTAGAGCATAAGCTCCTGATTTTTGCATTGGGGCAATCATGTATGACATAATGAGGCATATGTCCTTTGGATGTTTGTACTATTAAAAGCTACAACCATTATCCCCATTAGATTCAAAACCATAAACTTTCTCCCCTGTAGCTGTCTTGCCTTTTTCCTAGTAAATTTCCTATTCATTCTCTGTTTTTTTTTGCTTATTCTGTTCTTGCCTTGCTACTATTGCTTTTGTTTGTTGATTACACATTAATTATTTTGAGCATAGTAGTGAATTTTTCATCAATCGCATCCCACATTTTGTTAACCTTGGCCACAAATTTTGAAATTGATTTTGCACTGGCAAGGTTTTCTGCTGAACCATGCCATGCAAAAGGTTCTCTTTTTGAGCATTGAAGGCCCATACATCCTTCTTTTGGATGGATGGATCCTTGTTATACTCATCAACACACACTCTCTTTCTAAGCTCACCTTTCTCCTTGGCCACTTGATTGATGAGTTTTTGGATGTGGGGGATTTTTAGTTCTAACAATTGCCCTTGGGCATGGATCCCAAGAGTCTTATATGTTCTGTTTTGCAACCCATCCACAATGTGGTGTAATTGCTTCTTCTAAGAGAAGCCATAGCTTGAGCATTTGTTCAACAATGAGTAATACTGCCCAAAGCTGCATAAAGGGACTTATGTATTCCTTGCTTTCATTCTTGAATCTATTTCTAGATGTTGGACATTGGGAGTTTATCTAGTACTTCTTAATGAAAACCTCTAGCAATGTGCTCCATTTTGTGTATGGAATTAGGTTCTAATGATCTATATAAACTTTTAGGTTCTTTTATGAGTGTCTTAGAAAATAGTTTGAGCTTTTGCCACTTGTTCTCAATGTTTTGCATGGCATAGGCATCATGAAAGACTTGCAAATGATTACATGGATTAACATTATAGCCTTCTTAGATCTTGACGTATTGTTCATGTCAAGCTGTTTGTACAACTTGCTTTTTTATGATTGCTGGATACACAAATTGCCTCATTGATTTGAATCATGCTTCTTTTGGCCAACAATGGAGATTTGGCATTAGGATCTATGTTAGAATCACTTTCTTTTCTTTCATTGCATTTCAGCTCTTGCTCTCTTTGGTGTCTTATACTATGTCTTTTGTGAGGCTCCTTGTCATGATATTTATCAAGATTCCTCCTTGGTTCCTTTCAAGATGCCTTTATGAAACTCGTAGTTCCTTCCAACTTGTCTACATTCTTCTCATCAGAGTTTTTGAATGAGGATAATAATAAAGAGCTATTGAAGGAGTCATGTCAACTTTGCCTTCTAGGATCTCTGTTTTCATATATTCTTGCCTAGCTAGAGGTCCTAGGCTTGGGGGGGTTGTAATGGTACTACTTTGGGAAAGGACCTCTCGGCGCCACCCAAGAGTCCCAGAATAGCCAAATTTTCTAGAGCAGACTTAAGATGGACTACACCTCAACATCCTCAAGAGCATGCAAACACAACATAAGCCTTATTCCTTTAAGAGAGCTAAGACACATTTATACTCTAAGACATCTAGCCTTAAGCCTTGCTTTGTAGAGAATGGCGGTGGCCTAAGCATCGAAGCCAAAGTTCCTCTATAAACCTACATATCCTTGTGACATAACACACAAGCAAGGAATCAGGATTATTTAGTTCTTTAGTGATGGTTAAGATAGGATGGAACCCTTAAGGATCTCTACATTCCTTTGGCCCCCCTTATGGAGGGAAACAATCTTTGATCCCCTAACAAGGCATGTTTTTGTACACTCTCCCCTACTTGAAAGAAGCAATGTCCTTGGAGCTTAAGTCTTTGTTCATGCACTTCCTCAAATGTGGAGAGCACATTGGATGTTGAGGGTATCGAGTCACTCAAAGCCTCTATGACAGTTGTAGACAAGAAGGTTCAACGGTTAGAGTAATCAACCATAAAGCATGAATGTTGAGCTCAACTTGACATCTAATTGAGGTTTAGAGAAGCTCATGCAACTTGTGCTACGGAAGAAAAGGCTTGCCTTTTTTCATACAAATAGTTCCAACCTTTCAACCTAGAGAAAAATATACTTGCTTTACATGTAAGACATTTCCTCTACCTTTAGTAGTTCCATGAGAGTGTAGAGTTGATCCTTGATCCTTGGGATCCAATAGGAGACTACTTTGTATCTTGGGGAAATCACTCCTCATGCCTAGTAGTAGCTTGGCACTAGCATGAGCTGGGATCTTTGGGACTTTAGCTTCATTGTGGCAATTACTTTGGGGCATTCCCTGCCCTTATATATTATGCTTCCTTCTTAAAGACATGATGGAAATTTGTGCTTCCTATTCAAAGTCATAGGCAAAGAATGTGTGCTCTCTACACAAAGGCATTGTAGAAATTTGTGATTCATACTTGAAGTTACAATCAAGGACATGTGCTCTTTACTTGGAGTCACCATTGAGAACATGTACTCCCTGCTTAGAGTCACTTCACCATACTTTCTTTGCCCACACTCATGCATGTGCACTCTGTCCCTTATTTTTTGGACCTCTTTTCTTTTATTTTAACACACACCCACACAAATCCACACACATTGATGCTTCAACCCATTCAGGAAGTGGTAGTATCAAACTAGCCACATTTTGTCCTCTTTGCCACAAACTGTATTGGTAGAAAATTTGATTGTCCATCTTCCATCAAGGTGGTTAACATCAAATCACATCTTACATTCATTGTCATAATCAACAAAGTGATTGGCATCAGAAACAAACTCTGCCAAGATCTCCTATAAAGCAAGAATCACCGTCTAACATAATGTTCATAGGCAACCAAAAGCATTGTACCATATGGATAACCCATAATCTTACCAAGTCTTCCAACATGCCAAATGTTAAACATGGGAGGTAGGTGGTGAATATAGATATTTATCCATCATAATCACCATTCTTTCAAGAGCATTGTTACATATTGCATTATACACCAATTGCAAGTCTCCAAATCTAGCATATAAGCACTTTCATATTTTAGCATTTGCAACTGACAATAATGCATCATGCTGTATTACATAGAGATGAATCCCCATCCACATTTAAAACAATCACTCCTTGAATCAAATCAAATCCTTGATGAGGAAAATTTGAATAAAGAAACTAAGATATTGAAACATCCAAGAACTTCTTCCTTGCATCATTGCCCCAAAATAATGTCATGGGGACAGTCCCCATAAACATGAGAATTGCAAATAGAGCAATTTGAAACACTATCAATTTTCTTCTATGGATCATGAGTTACCTCATCAATACATCATTGGCAAAAATCCTCGAATGAGAATCCAAGTGTTGTTTCCCAATACATGGACACAAAAATATTGCATTGTAACACCAAATTATGGGGTGCTTGAGGCATTCAAGCCAAAGACTCCACACAAGACCAATGGATACAAGAACAACTACACAACAAAGGTAACACATTGCAACAAGAAGCATTGATCTAGCATGTTGCCTCATGGTCAATGCATGATGGAATCACTAGCTTAAACTATCACAAGGATCAATTAGTAGGAGAGAATGTGTTTCTCTTACAATTCATCATTACAAACTTGGGCACATAACTATTTTGCACAAATTGGAGATCATCGATAATATTCCCTTAGCATATCACAAAATTTCTTATTTCAAAACTTTTGAGCTAGAGCATGTTTGTGTTTTATGTGAGAGCTCACATCAACAAGAAAAAAACTTCCTTGGAATCAACCAACACTTCACACATTCGACCATTTTTGTTCTAAGTAGATGCAACATGATTGCATCACTGACTTGTGATAACTGTTCTTGTTGATTGTCTAGTGTACTTACGTTAGGTTAGAAGTCACTCTCTTCTCAGTTACACGTGGTGGCATCAAATCATATGGTTTAATGTACTTGAGGCATATGTTTAATAATGTTGTTTCAGCCATTGTTACTAATTATATAGTAAGTCACTACAATAGAAATAAATCCTAATCTAGGCTAAGGTGATAAGTGTTTGCTTTGTCTACCTTCCCTTCATGTTCCTGAATTCACAAGTTAACTGTTGGGTTACCAAGCTAATCTGTTCTTAATGTTTAAGGTCTTTATGCATATTCTGCCATCACCAAGGTGCTTGGAAACATAAACATTATGCTAATTAACAATAATAATAAAATAAAATAAAATAAATGCTTGAAATTAGAAATCTAATCTAAGGCAGAGTGCTTTAGTGAATATTAATCAATCATGGTCATTATTGCTCGTCATGGTTATATCCAAGTACAACCACTCAAACAAAGGCTTCAGACAATGGACTTAAACACACAATGTGTCACTTTTATCCAAGTACAACCACTCAAACAAAGGCTTCATCCAAGTACAACCACTCAAACAAAGGCTTCAGACAATGGACTTAAACACACAATGTGTCACTTTTATCCAAGTACAACCACTCAAACAAAGGCTTCAGACAATGGACTTAAACACACAGCGTGTCACTTTTACTAATTCATAGAAAATCATGGAAACAAACTACAAGAGCTTTGCTACAACTACTAAAAAGATGCTGTAAATGTGCCATGGTTTGTGCATAGATATAAACAAAATCATTAAATGGGTTGGCACATATGTGCCAATGCATCCCAAACAAAATGGAAATTTTGACATTCATCACTTGTAGCTTTTGCAAATGCCCCATTTTTTTTTTGTGTAGCAAGAAATAGTCAATTTGTGTTGTTCTTATATGTACCAAGTGTTTGACCTTATTTTGATAATAGGTATTTGCAATTGCAAGGTCACAAGAACTTTCAAATTGCAAGAGTTAATCTACCATATCATTTTGCTCTCTAAATCTATGCCTTCTATGAATCATTCCATATCCTACTCTCACAGGTCCAACATGGTTATTCACTTTTATCCAAGTATATTTGCTTTTTTGCTTTATTGCTTTTTTGCTTGGGAATTCCTTAAACAACCATATGCATTGAATTCCAAAATTTTTGTTTGATAGAATTATCTAGGCTAATCTATGTAGCATATACATCAATGATGTTGATGACTTCATTTCCTAGTACAATTTTTATTCTCATAATTCAATTATCATACGGTGTCCTTGTATCACCTTGTCATTGGTAAATTGAACGATGATGATTGCCACTCCATATCTCTGATTATCTTTTGCTCAGTAGAAAAGCTTTTGACCCTTTGCTTGATTCTCGAGCTTTTACCCCTTTCCATTTTGTTCTTAGAGGTAGGCAATGCTAATTTTTATTTTTTATTACCTCAATAATTTCAAAGGTCTTTCCATTAAGGGTACCAATATTCTAGGTTCCTATCCAAAATTGTTGTTGTTGGACTTGCTTCTTTACCTATACCCATCTTTGATGTAGGAACCTTTGCCCAGTTTCCACAACATCTAGGCATCGATGTTGCACATCATTTTTAAAGGATGCCCAAGCAAGGCCTTTCTTGTTTTACATAGCAATTGGGTCATATGATTGCTACATATTGCATTTGGGGAATACTCTAGCATGTGTAGACTCTGAAAGAGAACTCATCCATGGATGGGATTTTGGATAATTTTATAGTTGACTGCCGACCTGATGTTAAACCTTCTCCTACATCTGGCCTTGGGACTGGCAATGGTGGGAGTTAACAAATTAAACATAGGCAAATAACATTAATAATTAACATTAACAAACAATGACAACGTCACATCACACCGCAGCGTGAACACAAAGACACCACAAATTAACATACATTAAGATGTTAACCATTAACATTACATTAAAACTTGGGTTGTAACACTAAAAATGGACTGTAAGATTATGGTGGTTAGATTCATATACCAACTAGTCCTGTTCATGTCAAAATTGAAGGATGGTATTTATCATATTGTTTCATACATTTCATGCATTATTTTTGTTGACTTATTGTTCAATTGTTGGCTTTTTGGTATGGGCATACATATGTTCAACTTTGATAAATTAGTTTGGATGGAAATTATTTAGGCTTTGTGAATTTCAATATGTCTATGCATTGGTTAGCTTTCATCATAACAAATCTTAGAATGGTAACTTAGTTAGGACTGGAGGACTTGAGCTACTAGCTATCTAATAGATAATAATTACAATGGAATGACAGTAATTTCCTTATGAATAACTATGCAGTTTTGTAGCATGTAACAAAGGTGTCTACCGCATAGAAAATGTAAATGCAGGGTAAAGTATTATATTATACGGGTCAATAAAGTCTAGATTCTTTCACGACATTCATATTTTTTAAAGTGTACATCCAATTTTTCAATTCTTTAAAGTCTTCATTCAATTTTCTAAACTATGCTTACTTAACAATAAACATTTTGAGGAGAGTTCATAGATTGAAAAGCCGGTTTGGATCGGCTAATGGGGTACCCTTGGTAATTATCAGATTGCAAAAATTCTTAAAATTTCTAAATTTGTTGATTTTAAGCTGTAATTTAAGTGGAAGTTATATTATAGAGTTTTGATTATTATTGTGCACCAAAACAAGTAATAAAGAGGAATTAGAGTAGGTTTGAGGCTGAGGCCGATGCTGAAGCTGCATCAAAGATATATAGGAGGAGATGGATATGCAGAGGTTTGGGATATATATGTGTGTGTCAAATATGCATTTGGTTTTTGAACACTAAGTTATTCCCTCAACGGATTGCTGGGATGGTGAAGATGAAGTGATAGATGAGAAGGTGAAGTGATAGATGAGAAGGTGAAGTGATACATGAGTTTAACACAAAGGTGGTTGATTTTGTCAAAAACTTGAAGTAGCAACTGCAAATTTAGTTCATTATGCTGCAAGGAGCGCAGTGAAGAAGAAGCTAACGGGACAGCCTTACCCTGCGTACTTAAGTCCAACCGGATCATATGTCTTACATCATCAAATTACAAACCTTGATAATATTACCAGTCTCTTCCATTTGAGGTAGGCAAAATATCATCTTAGCTTTATAAGATTTTAAGTCTGTGGTGCATATTTTCGGTTTTATGCCTTCTGGACTAACATTGTTGAAAAACTAGAACTGGAAACAACAAATTATATCTGTACTTCTTCTTACCCATTCAGTCCCATTTAGTCTAGTGATGTTATGTATAGTCAAATGCAAGCACAGACATTGGTCAAGATAAAACAAAGCATTCATTAAAAGGCACTCACTATGATGTGGATCTGCCTCAGTAGACCCTAAATGGACCCAATTCGACACTCTTTCAGGCCAGATTAACTTAGAAAACAAGAACACAAAGAAATAGAGAAATTCTCCTGCTATCAATCAATCTCAAATAGAGAAATATATCAACAATGAGCAAAGCTCAACTCAACTCTCCCAAGGATCTTAGAAGCCATACATGTCCCCTCTCAATCCCTCAAATTTGTTCACACATCGAGCACACAAGCTTAACAAAAGATAATACTCATAGGAGACTTTTTACCTTCCCTTTGGCTACTCTAGACACTCTTGTCTTTTCCTCAAACTTCTTGCCTTTGTCTTTGTCCTTTGACATCCTTTTATAGCTGCTAGAGTGATCTTGGTCTTCCATTTAAAAATTATGACGTTTTTGAAAAATGAAATTTCCGTGGATTGCAAGTGCAGCTTGCACTTCCTAACATGCGACCAAATTGCAACTCCCAACTTGCTTACACTAGTAAAATATGGAATTTTTCTTCTTTGCTTTGATGTCAACTGTGATGAACTGCGGCTTGCAACCTTGGATTGTGGCCTCACTACTACTCAGAATGGCTTGCACCATGTTGAAGAGTACAAAGGATCACACATTTGGGCTACAAACTGTGGTAGACTATGACCTGCAGTTGCAAATTCTAGCTAGCCGCAACCCGTAGTAAGCCCGCAGTTGCTTGCTTGACTACCAAAAACCACTCAAATGGTGCCAAAACAATCTTAATACACAAACACACACTCCTAAGATTCTTTGGACACCTTGAGGATAAGAAACATGAGGAAGGTAGGGTGATATCCTCATTATACCATCTATATTTTGTTTAACTCCAAGGCTGTTGTGGCAAAGAAAAGGATATCTGCAACAGAATAATTTATCTGCTGCGGTCAATCCTTTATGCGATTTGATCTTTTGGTTCTTTCTTTGCACAACAGAACAAAATCTACATTCATCAAACATATAATAATTCTTTGAAACTGCTATTGTTGTTGTGGGAGGAAGTCTTAAAATTGTTTTATTGCATCAAATTTCGATCTCATTGTCATCATTGTGATTCAAAATAATATTGTAACATGTAACATGGTATGTATGGTATAATACCATGACATGGTATGGTAGAATCACAAGAGTGGAAAACTGTGCATGGGTATCACACGTCAGGTTCAGTCAGTTTGCAAACTTCCAAGCAGGTGCATTGATACCTCTGTTTAGCAAGAAAAGGTTCACCCTTCTTATGGCATTTTTTGTATTGGTTTTTATTAAACTCTGTAAATATGTAAATGCATATAATTCTACAAACTCTTTGCCATATCCGTCAGAAGTTGTGAGTTCAATTATGATTGCAATATCATTATACTAGTGTTTTTTCCTTGAACCTTTTATATTTTTTAATTAACTATTTTGTTTTATATTTTAAATAATATTTTTTAAATAGTAGGTTTACTCTTACTAAAATAAGCACTATCCCCCTATACCCACTAAACTAACAACAGCCCCGACTTGCACCCTCTACTTTCCCTACCCTCCTATTTGCACTATTTTTTTCCTACAACTAGTTGTTTTTATTTTAGTCATTATATCTTTTAAAATCTTTTTCTTTTTGTCCTTTTTTCCTCTTTTCATTTTTTTCTACAATTAGTTGTTTTTATTTTAATTGTTATATCTTAATTTTTTTTATTTTTTCGTATAACTATTCATTTTTCCCCTTAAAATTAAAATTAATTGTTACCTGCTACATCTCAATTAGTTGTTAATTGTAATGCTATTTATTCTCTCTATAACTCTTGAGAAATCAATTGCACTTGATGATGAATCTAGTATGATTCAAAATGTCTTGCAAAGATAAAGTATGCAAGCTAAAGTACACAAGCTATAGATGATACAATGCATATAATTTTCTGTGGATGTAATTAATCTGTTTCTTTGTGGTGTATGAATAAGAAATTCCTGTAGGAAAATACCCTTTGAAATTTCCATATTTGAATTGTAGTTTTCTTACTGTGCGATGCATAGTCATTTACATAAGAATCGGCAATATTTGCTTGCAGAAGGGCCTTCAAATAATGCAGAAACAGCCTCAGAGAAAGCTGACAAATCAGAGGAAGAAGAAAGTTGATGCATATTTAAGCTGATTTAATGGTGAGAAGATTTCTAATCTTTCGTTCTTTTCTGTAGTTTTGCTATTGGCATTTTCATATGTTTCAAGCGAGTGGACTGTAGAGTTTCGTTGATTGGTAAGCTTTTTGGATTTGATTTCATTTGAGTGGAAAATGATTATCACCAGCTTGATATGATAACATTGGAAAAGACTGCTTCTAAGGTATGAAAAAACGTTGTAGCAAACCACAATTATTTGGGAAAATTTGGGCTTCTTTTAGTCTGGTATGTGAGTGAAGTTTGCAAATATAGAGTAGAAGAATTAACTTAAGAAAAAAAGCATTGAAACATGCAACACTATATGAGAATATTAATTTAATTAAAGATATTCAGGAAGCATTTGAAAATGGTAGGGAAAACACATTTTGTATGAGTGAGCTTTTCATAAAATGAATTTGAGAAAAGTTTCTTTCCTTCAACATTTTAAATTTGAAGATGATTATCATGCATACATACATGTCTCCTACCTTGCTTAAAATAAGAGTCATGCCATGATGAGACCGATGAAGGTCAATGGTGAGGCCATGAAGAAGGTGACCAACAACCATGAGATGTGGTAGTATGGTGCATAGAGGGTTACGAGTTACGAAGGAGTCAAGATAAGCGGTTATGATACAAAAAAGATGTTTACAAAGAAGAGTTGTGTATGCTTATGAATAAGAAAGCTGTTGCAAAGAGATGTTGGGCACAAATTGAAAAATTCCACGAGTGCCTGGAAGGAAAAGAGGAATGAAAATAAAATGTGGAAGGTGATTCCCTTCCCACAGGTTATGGCCTTTGGTCAATGGGAATAGCACCAACCACATCAGATGGTATCAGAGCTTTGGCAAATCTAGGCAGCATGACTCAAGTTGGCACAACAATCAAGGATTGTAATGTAGCTCAGGTTCAAAGCTTGAGGATGAGCTCAAATTTCAAGGTTGCTAGGATGATGAGATTGACAAAGGCTGACAGCAAGGCCACAAAGAAGACAACCGGTGATCGTAAGGTATGGTAGTATGATACAAAGAGGGTTACAAGTTATGAAGGAGCCAAGATAAATAGTTACAATATGAAAAACATGATTGTGAGGAAGTGTTGCATATGCCTATGAATAAGAAAGATGTTGCACACATAATGAAAAACCCCATAAGCACCTAGAAGGAAAAGAGGAATGAAAATAAAATGTGGAAGGTGACTCCCTCCCCATAGGTCATGGCCTTTGGACAATGACGTTGGTAGTCACCATATTAGATGTTTTTAGAGCTTTGGCAAATTTAGGTGGCATGACTTAGGTTAGCAAAGCAATCAAGGATGATGAAATTTGAGCTCAAGGACAAGCTCAAATTTCAAGGTTGGTAGGATGATGAGACCAACGAAGGCCAACATTAAAGCCACAAAGAAGGCGATTGGCAACCACGAGGTGTAGCGGTGCAGTGCATAGAGGGTTACGACTTACAAAGGAGCCAAGATAAGCGGTTATGATACAAAAAAGATGCTTACAAAGAAGAGTTGTGTATGCTTAAGAATAAGAAAGCCATTGCAAAGAGATGTGTGTAGAATGATGAATCCCACAAGCACCCGGAAGATCAAGAGGAATGAAAATAAAACATAGAAGATGCTTCCCCATAGATCATGGCCTTTGGGCAATAGGGATGGCACCAATCACATCATGTCAACTTGCCTCTCTTAATAACAATAATGTATTTTGTCTTTCTCATGATGGTTTTGCCTTACACATGTGCACACACAATATTATGTATTGAAGGGGAATAAAAAAGCAGAAGTTAAAGTGGGACATCATTTT
>MNCI01025343.1:108192-205070 GCA_015680685.1 Gnetum montanum | reverse complement strand
GTCGGGCGTAAACGGCCTTTGCGTCCCATGGTGACCCATTCGCCACCTTCGAAGAGCTGCCGGGGTTGGGGTCTTTGCTGCGTCTGGCCTGGTAAGCGACAAGCAGCCACCTGGTGCCCAGGTTTGCCGCACCTCGCGCACCCAGTCCGGAGGGGTCCTTGAGGGGCCGGGCGGTTCTGTGGGCCATCCACTGTCTCCAGATTCTCGAAAGTCACCTCGAGTTTCTCCTCCCCTCCAGGGAGCTCCAGAATCACCTCCCGGATGAGGTTCTCTTTCGTCAACGGGTGCCAAATGCAGAAGCGGGCGAAGCCCATGCGCTCCATGGACATGGTGGCCCGGTCAAAAACAATGAACTCCTCGAAGAAAACCGCAACTTGTCGCAGAAACTCCAGGTTCCACAGCTCCCAAGGGAGGCGGGAAATCCGTACCTAGACCGGCGCTCTGGCAAAAAGGTCGGTCTCCCGATGGGCCCCCGGTCTCCAGGGGGTCAACGCCAGGCCCCTCGCACCGTAGAACCACGGCCCCCACAGGAGGACCGAGTCCCGGGCTTGCCGGGAGGGAAGGACGAACAACATGAAGTCGGGGGTCAGGCTCCGCACCCCGACCTCGCCCACCTGCCACTGTTCCCGGGCCCAGCGCCTGACCAGGTCCAAACGTGGCCGCGTCCCCTGTGACACGAAGCGCCCAATGAGGCTCCGTTGCAAGGTGCGGACCCCCTCAGGGGGGGCTGGTTTACCCGGAGGCGCAGAGTGTCTGCGGCCCGAGAGTGGGCCGCAATGCACCCCCCGGTGGAGGCAGTGGGCTGGTGTGGTCCCCCGTTTGACGGCGGCTCTTGTTGGCCGCGTGGTTCGTCCGCCCGCGGGGGTTGCTGCGGGTCTTCTGCGGTGTCCTCCAGCTGGTGTGCGCGCAGCCGCTGGTCCTGCTTCTGCTCCTGTGTCAGCGCCTGTCGGTGCTCCGGCTGCTCCCGCGATGGCCCCTCCGTCGACTTCTGCGTCGGCGTCTGCGTCTGCGTCTCCGTCTGCGTCTCCATCTCTTTGTATATTCACCAAGTCATTTTGAATGATGGTAAGGTGGTTATTTTTCAAGTCATAAGGCTTGAATTTGAGCATGGGCAGAACCACTCAAAAAGAGGTTAAGCTTTTGCCCATCAACTGGTCCTTGTAGGACCTGCTTGTGTGAAGCGCGTTGAGCCTTGGGGTAATGATCCTTTAGCTGAATTCATTTTGTTGGGATATGGCTAGGATGATGATGATGAAGAAAAAGTAGAAGTCAAGATTGATTGAATATAAATTAGTAATAGTTGAAACAAGAACAACTTATGCAATTTAAATCAATGATGCTAGATATAGGAACTGCATTAAGAGTTGTTTTTGCATACCAATGTTTGGCTCTTCAGATTGAATTTTCTATTTCTAAATTTTTTAAGATTTTCATTTTCAAATTTTTGTTGGCATTTGTGAGGTGGTAGCTCTACCTGTACTTCACCGGTTTGGCAATGAATGCATCATGGGTTCAAGCTATGACTGAGACATTGTGATAAATGTCATTGTATGGAAAATCATGTCATTATGGATACAAAATCACTTAAACGGAGATGAGACTTTCTGTTATTAGTCTGTCATGATATTGTTTCTAATTCATTTAGAGAGACGAGAGTTTTCCTTAATATCTCCTTCGTTATATTTCTGTTCGAGTTTTTGCTTCACTTAGTCGCATCAAGTTGCCTTCTCCGGACACTGCAGATTACTATATTGTAACCTTTGTTCTCTATTAAATGGATTGAGATATAATCCTCTGTTCACTGCATAGAATCTTGAAGTGTTAATCCTTTGTTCGCAGTAGAGGGTCACTCCTCACTGTTCCATTCATCGTGGAATACTTGGGTTTTTTTCTTTTAGTGTGTCCTCCGTGGAACCACCTTTTTCATTGGTCTTTAATTTCATGTGTACTTTTTTCTTGTTCAGTGATTATATCGAGTCTACACTCAACAAATCTTCTCCTGTATTTTTTTCCTTTAATAATAACCAACGATTTATGTTAGTTTATTTGGTACAAATTTTTAGTTTAATAAACATTCTTTAGGTGTACATTCACCATTAATGACTTTAATTCTTCCATTCCAGAGAGGTGGTAACTTGGTTTCTTCATTAATCCAATATTTAGATGTATTAGATATGGAAACTGGAAGTTGGAAATTTTTATTATGTCCAGAAAACCATGATGGATTTGTTGAGTAGTTACAAAGTCTCAATACATTTTTAAAGAATGTTTAAAACACCATGAATATAATGATTAACTCAAAGAGGTAGGGTCAATTTGAAAGAGAACAATGAGCAATTTACTGTTAATATTGTAATTCATTCGAACGGGAATCAGAGATGGGGCAAAATAAAAAATATATATATATATATTCTTCATTCTCAGTGCTTTGTTTACAGAGTCTGCAAATAACAGTCTGTTAGTTTATTTGGTACAATTTTTTAGTTTAATAATCATTCAATAGGTATACATTCAATATTAATGATTTTAATTCTTCCATTCCAGAGAGGTGGTAGCTTGGTTTCTTCAATAATTCATAATTAGATGCTTTGTATCTGGAAACTGGAAACTGGAAATTGTTATTATGTCCAAGAAACCATGAGGGGTTTGTTGGATAGTTACAAAACCTCAATACATTTTTGAAGAAAGTTGAAAACATCATTAATGTAATGATTAACCTAAGGAGATATGGATAAACTACTTCTAAGTCAGAGAAAATTACATGATTTAAGATATTTTGAGCAATTCAGTGCTGAGTATGCAAATGAAGTGTATAGATTAGCATTGCATAGAGATCAGATGATTAATTATCTCTATTTAGGAAGTTTGCCAGCAAAATTAGGACAAATGGTTTTGTATAAAGCATTGGAAAAAGATGTAGATTTGGGATTAACATATTTCACTGATATAATTCACATGGTCAGACAAGAATTGCAGTTTGCTTGCTATAATGTAAGTTTACAGAAGCTTTTACCAACTGCTAAAGTTTGTCAGAATTTAGATGGAATTGATTCTTTTGGACCTCCTGCAAGACATCCAAAGAAAAAAGCAAAAAGGTCATTTCAAAAGAGACAAGGTTTTCCAAGATATTCCAAGAAAAGATGGACTAAACAACGTCCAAGTTTCCCTGGTCGAAGAAGATTTTTTGCTAGAAAGAGAAGAGGACCAATTAAAAGGAAATCTGTTACATGCTACACCTGCAAACGTCAAGGACATTATGCTTATGAATGTCCAGAAAAGAAGCCTAAAGATCATGGAAAGATAAAAGCATTCTTTGAGAATAATCCTGATCTGGAACCCATTGAAAATCCAGAAGCATGCAAAGACGAATATTTTACAATTGAATTATTATCTTCAGATTCTGAGTCAGAAAAGTCAGAACGTTTATCTCAAAGTTCTCATGAAGAAACTGATGCTCAAGAAGAAGAAATCATTGTAAGAAGCAACATGATGCAAGGACTAACAGGTTTTGATATTTCAGATGAAGAGTGGTTTTCAAATCTTCAGATTAATTCACCTCTGAGTCCAGTCTTCGAAGAATCTTGGGAAGATATGGAAAAATGGCTAGAAGAAGAAGCAAAAATTTCTGATATATCAGATCATAGTAACAAATGGGATTCGATTGAAGCTGACAATGATCCAAGTATCTCATCAACCTTAGGTTGCAAAGAAACTCTGTTAAAAGCTGGTACTCAAGAAGATTCATCCTCAGAAGAAGATCCACCTCAGAAGATAGTACAAAAGGTACCAAATTTTCTTATTACTCCATATGAAAAGAAGTTTCCAGTTAAGAAAGAAGTCAAAGCAGCTCGAATCAAGAAAAGAAAAGTAACTCCTCAATTACAGCATCAAATCAAGCATTTGTTATCAATTCAGAATGTTTTGCTTATTCCAATCAAGATTGCAGTAGATGGAAAAACAAGATGGAAAAAGTATCAAGCTTTTATTGACACAGGAGCAACCCTCAACTTTTGTCATAAAGATGTGCTAGAAAGATGGGAAGAAAATCCAAAACCAGTCACATTGGAAACAATGAATGGTACAAGAAGTCTTTCTTATTTTGCATTTGATATTCCAATCTCATTGAATGATGAATATGTTGGTACTACAAACTTTGTTCAAGTATCAGATAGTGGATTTGATATTGGATTAGGAGCACACTTCATGGATAGTTTAGGACCCTATACCTTCTTGTTTGTTCATCTCCTGTTCAAGATCCAAGACCAAAGATTATAGTTAGCAGAATTCCAGCTACGCTACACAAAAATAAGCATCAGCAAATCAAAAAGCTTCATCAAAATCCAACTCTATCTCAAATCATAACACAAGCGGAAATGGAAGAAATTGCTAGAGTCAAATATCGACATTGCCAACAAATGAAGAAAGCACAAATCGATCTCAACACTGAAGAAGAAGAATTAGTCCCCAGTTTCTATGCTTTGCAAGAATGTTGTTATGAACATCCGCTTGAATTTTGGGACAAAGATAGTCCAATTGCTTACATACCTACAGTACACAATATTCCAGTCCAAAGCAAGCAGATTTTATTGAATCCAGCAGATACAGAAGAAATTGGAAAACAGATTGATGAAGTTTTTAAAAAAGGTTTGATTGTTCCTTCACAGTCAAATTACTCTTGTGCAAGTTTTGTAGTTAGAAATCATGCAGAAATCAAGCGAGGAAAAGCTAGAATGGTGATAAATTATATACCATTAAATGCCGTTACTATTGACATCAAATGGCCACTACCTAACAAAGAAGGTCTCATTCAGAAAGTTGCAGCAAAAGCTATCTTTAGCAAATTTGATTGTAAATCCGGTTATCATCAAATCAAGATTTCAGAAGAAGATCGGCACAAAACAGCTTTCTCTACCCCTCAAGGTTTATATGAATGGACAGTCATGCCATTTGGTCTGCAGAATGCACCATCACAATTCCAGCATCGAATGGATTCCGTTTTTGGCAAGTATCAGCATTTCATAGCTAATTACATAGATGATTTTCTAATCTTTTCAAATTCAATCAAAGAGCATGTCAACCACCTCTAGCAGTTTGTCCACATTTGTAAAACTCATGGAATAGGATTATCAAAGGATCTAAGCAAGTTTCAAGTTGGAAGGAAAGAAATTGAATTTTTAGGAGTTCAGTTGAAGAATGGCAAAATCTACATGCAGCCCCATGTTCTACAAAAAATAGTTCAGTTTCCAGATAGACTAGAAAGCAAAGAGCAGTGTTTAAGATTTCTAGGATGTGTAAATTATGTCTCTAAGCATATTCAGAATTTTAGTGACAAAACAACAGAAATTAGATGGTGTAAAAACCAAATACCGTTTGTATGGACCAAAAAAGCTACAAAACAAGTTATCTAGCTAAAGAAGGAATGTCAGGAGCTCCCTCCGCTCAATCCAATTATCTCAGGACCATTTGTGTTAAACACAGATGCAAGTTATGATGCTTGGGCAGCAGTTTTACTCAGAAAAGGAGAAAAGAATAATGAAGAAATTTGTTCTTATGCATCAGGAAGTTTCCATAAACATGAATTGAATTATTGGCCAGCAGAAAAGGAAATATTAATAGCAATTAGAGGATTAGAAAAGTTTCATATCTATCTAATTGAAGGACCTTTTATTCTAAGGACAGATTCAGCTAATTTGGCTAGTTTGCTAAAACGAAAGATTCAACCTTCACCAAAGTTACAGCGTTTCGCTTGGTGGCAATTTTTGCTACCTCAATATCAGTTTTCCGTGGAAAGGATTCCAGGCCCAGTCAATTTTTTACCAGATGCTTTAACAAGAGAACTCAAACCACAGATCAAGATGATGGCATTAACGACACCTCCAGAAGGAAGTAGTTCAACTCAGAATCCACTTCAAGATAATGAAGATTGGTTAACATGGCCAGTATCAACTTTAGAAGAACGAGTGAAATGGGTTAGGCAGATCACAGAATTATTTCCACAAGATTCAAGTCTCAGCATCACAAAGCAATATCCAACAATTGATTTCTTTATCAATATGGTAGAAAGAATTGATTGTTTGGTTAACAATTTAAGATGGAGTCGACTGGAACCAAAGATCTTAAAACATCTGCAACAATTAGAAGTTCTAGATAATTTGCTACTAATTCGAAGACCTTTGTTTGCTAATGATCATGCTAGGTGTTATTTCAATCATATCTGTGAATCAAATGGATGGGAACCAAAACTTTGTCTAAGTTTTCAAAGGATTAATTTCTTTGATACCACCACATGGTATGAAAATGAGCAGCTTGTTCCAAAGCAGATTGAAGTAGCAGAATCGTCAAAATCTCCCGCCAACGTCCTTGCAGAACTTTCGAAGCTGATTAAAGATTGTCAAGATTGCGAGAAGACACGTGGCAAAATTTGTGGAATCCACAAAGCCATCCTTAAAGCCGTCACCTGACGTCAGCCAGAAGATAAGGATGCAGCGTCAGCTTGTCGATAAGAATGTTGAGTCATCATCCCGATAAGGATGAACTAAGTCGGTTAGTAAGTTTGTTTGCTAGTGACCCCGAGGTCTCCCAAACTACTATAAATAAGAGGCTCGCCTCTCTTTGTAAAGCATGGGCAAGTCAAATTGGCACGAAGTATTGACAAGAAGCCAAATCCCAAAGCAGAGTCCTAAGTCCTAAGTTCTAATGTCTGTTCCTACAGTTTCCAGTCTGTATCATGTCAGTTGAAGATATCCTGTTTGTAATCTTAATTTTATATCTCGTTCTGCTTGTTTATTATCATCTCCAGTATTTCTGTCTTGAAAATGGATTGTAACGATTGTCGAGTTCTTCTATGTATTGTCAGTGTAGCTATCATCATATTCTGTCAGATATTTGCATTAATCACCATACTGATCGACTACTTCCGCAATCTCTAACTACTTGTTTGCGCAGTATCCTCTGTGTTTTCCGCTGTGTTTGCACGTTTGTCTCTTGGTTAGGTGTACCTCAGCTGGTCGCCTAATTGTAAAAAAGTCCATTGGTGACAGTTTGCTAGTGATAAGTTGGGAGTGAGTCCGTATGCTGATAGCTCCATCCGAGGAACGCTGAGAGGGCGTGTTGTGGACGTCGAGCTTGCATAAGTTACGTCATGGAATTGATGTGGCCTTCTTATCCTAGGAGCTCTAATCAATCGCTCCTATTACAGTTTGACAACCCGTTTAGATTTCATCAAACCCTAAGACAAACGCTGCGAATGCTAGCAAGGGCTCGTGGAGCCACCCAACAACTTGGTATTGGAGCCTTGTTTGAAGATATAGATCAGTCTACTGTACCCTTTGTACAACAATGTGATGCACAAAATTGTCTATATGACCCTGAATGGCCTCATTGGCACTATAGAGAGTCTGTTTGGAATGCCGCTGAGTGGAAAAATGAACAGTTAAAGTCTGAATATATATATATAGTACTGCAGATACCCTAATGGATAAAGATACTCATTATTTTAAGAAGTCTAGTTTTGGAGCTTTGTTTTGGGAAGTCTTACACCTACCCCCTCAAGAGCGTGAAGCTTTGTTTGCCAAATACTATTGGACTATGGGAAATTGTTATGTGTCTACCCCTAATCTCATGGCTCGTGAATCTCCTCCAATTCCTAAACCTCTGTTTCGATGTAATTCTGTTCTCACTATTTGTCCTGAACCAAATGAACCATTGATGCCATGTCCAGTTCAAGTCCCTTCGGTCCAAGTCATATTTGAAATTACTGATTGTTCTGATGAAGAGATGCCTCCTGTAGAAGCACCTCCGGCGCAAGTTGAAGCGTTTGACAAATTTGGTCGTCAATATTTGTATCCGCCAGATTATCCAGTTGGAATAACCACCGTTCCGGTCATCACTGATGCAGTCAATCCAAATCAAGAACCGTTCAGCCTCGAAGATCAGCTTCTACTCAATCATGCTATGGCCATAGGCAATCGCATCCTAACTGATGTAAGTTGTCCTGTGTATGATGAATACACAGAATCTTTAATTCAACAAGAGCAGAATCAAAGATTTCATGAACAAATCATGATGATGATTCGGCAACAGCAAATTATAGATAATCAAGATCTGATGGATCTCGCTGAAGGCTATGATGATAATTTTGTAAATGATGTTGATGATGAACAATATGAAGGTTATGTTGATTATTTGAATGACTATATTGATGAAGATGTTATAGATAATGATAATGTAGAAATTTGCCCACGAATCTTTATGCCTAAATCAACAACTACGGAAATCGATGAAGCTTGTCCTGAAAACGAAGAGGAACTCTCAGAAGCTCAAAGAAATATTCTGCCATTTGTAGAAGTCATGCAAAAGAAAAAATCCACAATCACTGGTGAGCATAAGCCTGTCAAATTTCCAGATGTTCCTAAAGAAGCAATATATAAGTTTGTTAACACGTTCTCTGCAAGAATGTCAACCTCAATCAAGCAAATCGAAGCTATCCTCGATATAAAAGGCAAAGGTATTCGTCCTATTTTCCTACCTTTGTTTACTGATGAAGAAGTTGAAAAGTGGAAAGGGCAGAATCATAATTATATTCATATTGGTCAGATAGATATCCTAGTTAGTCCAAAATTTAACTATGATATAGGCGCAGAATATGTTGTTACTTTGTTAGACAGTCGTGTAATCGGCGATGGAATTTCAACAGATCCAGAAGTTGCTTGGGAAAAGGCAAAGATTTGCCAATTTTAAGGAATCTTAGACCAAGATCCAGTTTGTGCTGTTCAGCCAAACTTTCAATTATCTCTAATGGATGAATTTGTTACTAATGCTTTGCTATTATGTGTTGAAGTTCATGGTGTTGAATTATTACCTGGTTCAGTCTATGCAGCAGTTGCAGCAAGAGGAATATTTCAGTTATCTAACACTATCTTGATGAATCATAAATTAAGATATGGTGTTCAATTCCCAAAGGGGAGTCAGAATTTGTTGCAATGCGGAAAAAGTATTAGAGCACCTGGTTATGTAAATGCATTTCCAAAAATCCAACATCTACTTCAAGATCAAGAATTTAGAACCTATGAAAAGCCAAAGCTTAGATGGTCTCAGTATCCCGTTCAACAATTTGGCAGATCCGCAGTAATTTCTTTAGAAGCAATCCCTTCTGTTCTCCCGCCTAGAAAATTCTCTGAAGGAAGTTCTTCCAAAACAAAGCAAAAATTTGACGAAGGATCTAGTTCTCCCAATTTTGATACAAGAGGAACCATGTTTATGATGCGGCCTAGAATTAACATGTTTCAAATTAATATGTTTCAGCAACAATCTTACAAACAAGTTGGTGAAAAAAAATTACTTAGTGGTGGCAGATGGCCTCCATTAGCTGCTTACTCAACTACAGCATCTCGACAAGATCCCCCTACAACAAGAGCTGATTGCAGTTATCTCTTAGAGCACTCGGTCAACAGTGCTACAGATCAACAAACAGATGTTCGACAGCTTAATTATCTAACTCATTGGACATCTTATGCAGCTTAGCACCTTCAAAATGTAGAAGATCAAATAGAAACAATCGAAGACAAAGTAGATAAAGTTAGCGATCAAGTGAGCGAGCTTACCAAAGAAATGCGAGAGCACCTGGAAGCTTATGATCAAATCTAGAAAGACCGACTAACAACAGCCCGTTGTCAAGCAAGCGAAACAATAAACTTTCATGAGATTTTCACTCTTGAAAATCAATTAAAGCTTCCAACAAAAGAAATCTCTCCAGCACCACCATCCGATCAAAAGGCAACATTCAAGATTGATGCTAGGGATAAAGCCCTCCTCGAGAAGATCAAAAGATTGCTTGTAGAAAAGAAAGGAAAGCAACCTGCACCTAGTGCACCTCCCGAAGAAGGAGAAATCAAGAAAGAAGAAGTAAAGTCCAAAGAAAAATCTAAAGTCGAAGATGATTAGCAGGTTGTTGGGTGGCTCCACGAGCCCTTGCTAGCATTCGCAGCGTTTGTCTTAGGGTTTGATGAAATCTAAACGGGTTGTCAAACTGTAATAGGAGCGATTGATTAGAGCTCCTAGGATAAGAAGGCCACATCAATTCCATGACGTAACTTATGCAAGCTCGACGTCCACAACACGCCCTCTCAGCGTTCCTCGGATGGAGCTATCAGCATACGGACTCACTCCCAACTTATCGCTAGCAAACTGTCACCAATGGACTTTCTTACAATTAGGCGACCAGCTGAGGTACACTTAACCAAGAGACAAACGTGCAGACACAGCGGAAAACACAGAGGATATTGCGCAAACAAGTAGTTAGAGATTGTGGAAGTAGTCGATCAGTATGGTGATTAATGCAAATATCTGACAGAATATGATGATAGCTACATTGACAATACATAGAAGAACTCGACAATCATTACAATCCATTTTCGAGACAGAAATACTGAAGATGATAATAAACAAGCAGAACGAGATATAAAATTAAGATTACAAACAGGATATCTTCAACTGACATGATACAGACTGGAAATTGTAGGAACAGACATTAGAACTTAGGACTTAGGACTCTGCTTTGGGATTTGGCTTCTTGCCAATGCTTCGTGCCAATTTGACTTGCCCATGCTTTACAAAGAGAGGCGAGCCTCTTATTTATAGTAGTTTGGGAGACCTCGGGGTCACTAGCAAACAAACTTACTAACCGACTTAGTTCATCCTTATCGGGATGATGACTCAACATTCTTATCGACAAGCTGACGCCGCATCCTTATCTTCTGGCTAACGTCAGGTGACGGCTTTAAGGATGGCTTTGTGGATT
Source organism: Gnetum montanum (assembly GCA_015680685.1). Taxonomy (NCBI): domain Eukaryota; kingdom Viridiplantae; phylum Streptophyta; class Gnetopsida; order Gnetales; family Gnetaceae; genus Gnetum; species Gnetum montanum. Next base: position 194,272 of record MNCI01025343.1, on the reverse strand, counting down.
CCACAAATTTTGCCATGTGTGTTCTGGCAATCTTGACAATCTTTGATCAGCTTCGAAAGTTCTGCAAGGACGTTGGCGGGAGATTTTGACGATTCTGCTGCTTCAATCTGCTTTGGAACAAGTTGCTCATTTTCATACCATGTGGTGGTATCAAAGAAATTAATCCTTTGAAAACTTAGACAAAGTTTTGGTTCCCATCCATTTGATTCACAGATATGATTGAAATAACACCTAGCATGATCATTAGCAAACAAAGGTCTATGAAACTTTTCTAATCCTCTAATTGCCGCTAATATTTCCTTTTCTTCTGGCCAATAATTTAATTCATGTTTATGGAAACTTCCTGATGCATAAGAACAAATTTCTTCATTATTCTTTTCTCCTTTTCTGAGTAAAACTGCTGCCCAAGCATCATAACTTGCATCTGTGTTTAACACAAATGGTCCTGAGATAATTGGATTGAGCGGAGGGAGCTCCTGACATTCCTTCTTTAGCTAGATAACTTGTTTTGTAGCTTTTTTGGTCCATACAAACGGTATTTGGTTTTTACACCATCTAATTTCTGTTGTTTTGTCACTAAAATTCTGAATATGCTTAGAGACATAATTTACACATCCTCGAAATCTTAAACACTGCTCTTTGCTTTCTAGTCTATCTGGAAACTGAATTATTTTTTGTAGAACATGGGGCTGCATGTAGATTTTGCCATTCTTCAACTGAACTCCTAAAAATTCAATTTCTTTCCTTCCAACTTGAAACTTGCTTGGATCCTTTGATAATCCTATTCCATGAGTTTTACAAATGTGGACAAACTGTTGGAGGTGGTTGACATGCTCTTTGATTGAATTTGAAAAGATTAGAAAATCATCTATGTAATTAGCTATGAAATGCTGATACTTATTTTTGTGTAGCGTAGCTGGAATTCTGCTAACTATAATCTTTGGTCTTGGATCTTGAACATGAGATGAACAAACAACCATTTCTTGGCCAACGGTATAGGGTCCTAAACTATCCATGAAGTGTGCTCCTAATCCAATATCAAATCCACTATCTGATACTTGAACAAAGTTTGTAATACCAACATATTCATCATTCAATGAGATTGTAATATCAAATGCAAAATAAGAAAGACTTTTTGTACCATTCATTGTTTCCAATGTGACTGGTTTTGGATTTTCTTCCCATCTTTCTAGCACATCTTTATGACAAAAGTTGAGGGTTGCTCTTGTGTCAATAAAAGCTTGATACTTTTTCCATCTTGTTTTTCCAGAAAACAATGAGCAATTTGCTGTTAATATTATAATTCATTTGAATGTGAGCCAAAGGTGAATAAAATATAAAGATACACCCTTCATTCTCAATGCTTTGTTTACACAGTCTGCAAATATGCTTTTAGTAAATTGGTCCAACAGCTTGTCTCAACAAGAAGATGATGACTCCCTTTCTCACTCTAGCAATTTGATTTCTTAAATAAATGATAATAGCTGTGAACAAATACTTTTGAGTACTGTATAACAAACCTTTACATTTAACTTCTAACAAAATGCAAGTAAAAATGTTTCTTGCTTGGCGTGTTCAACCAAAGTTTAGCTAAGACTGTTTTTTTCAATCTTTTAGAAGAACTTGAAGGAAGTTCATCCATTGTAATATTCCATGATTGAAGCCATAATTTTTCTTGATGCAACCATCCATTTTCTTACAGAGCATTTATTATCACCTTAGCATAATTAACTTTTTTTATGTGACTTAACTTTTGAGTATAAGCAATAAATTAACAACAGGCTTCAACTGCAAGAGTTAGCAAATTTGCTTCTAGAAGCAAGATAGCATAAGTATGAATTTTTGCTTGAAATTCATCTACAAGAAATTTGTTTTGAACATGTTCTAATTTTTTTCCAGTTGTGCTGAAATGGATTCTTATGCAACACACATATAATAATATAGGTTGAACAGGACTGAGAAAGTTTTCTTCCAATCTCCCGTGCCAAAATTTGTTTCTTGCTTGTAACATTTCATTCCTAATTATAAAGTGTAATTGTAATAAAGTTATGTAATTTGTTATAATTAACTGTAAGTCACAAAGGGGTACCTCATTACGAGGAGTTCTAATTATTCGTGGCACCCTCTAGGGGTTTGACTTGTGGCATTATGGGTCGACATCTTGGAGGTCATTCTTAATATACACCTAAGCAACTGTGCATCAAAGAGCATCAATCACATCTTGAATCTTGTTCACTATCATTGATGACCAACATATTAGGCATTCCTTTTTGGAAATCCTAACAAAGGTCTTTTGTGAAATGATCATTACATTTCATGTAGTGAATATGATAAATTGAAGCAACAATAGTGTTAGGAGTTTTGATAAATTGAAGCAACAATAGTGTTAGGAGTTTTTCTCCTGCTTGAAAGTTTTACATCTATATTGTCAACTCATTAGGTTACAAGAAAAGATCAATGCAAGAGGTACATTGGTGCCTGGTAAAGGTAAAATCAGAGGAGGAAGGAAAATTACGGATGGCATTAAGAATTAAAAAGATATCGAGAAACGTTTTACAGGGTGTCATTTTCAATAGACACTTCTTCATGATCACTTAATTTAAAGAAAACGATCAGCTAAGTACTTTAGATTCGGATCTTATAGACACAAATGTTGCAACCTGATTTTATGTCTTAAACAGACATCGTAGTTATTTGTTCTAAGATATCAGATTGGGGATAATGCGCTGCTTAAATGGTGGAACTTGGCTAAAAATATTAAATCACTGAATTTTTTTGGCTGTACTGATTATTATACGATTTCGTTGATGTTAATGGTTATTGAGTCACCAGATACGGAAATGGTGATATTCTTGGATGCTGATATGCTTCTTAGGCTTTGATTGATTTGCACTCTAGCTATCTTTAATGAAAGAAAAAGGTTTATAGAACATTTACGATTTTTTAAAGATAATTCTTTATTCCTGCGATATTAATGCTTACGAATTCGTTGTTTGTTTTAAATGCAGCTGACCAGGAGTTTATGACATCCATCCATCATCTCAAAGCTAAGTTACAGAGCGGTCTTGGGTTGACAACACATGGGACTGCCGTTCTGGGAAATTTAGTTAACTTTCTCCATGGCGACTGTAGTTACTTCAACCTCTAGAGCTCTCCTTGTAGTGATATTTTCTAATTAAGATATAACTTTGACATTATTCAGCTTGAATGCAACTTATGGCATGCATTCAAAAAACAAAAAACGAACTACCAATACTGCAATATGTAATGTGTGATTTCATTGTTTCTTCCACACAAATGAATTCTTGTGTTTGGAGAAAAAAAAAAGAAAAAAGAGAAAGATAAAAAGAAAAACCAATACTGGAATATGCAATGTATGATTTCATTGTTTTTCTATGGAAAGGAATCCTGATGGTTGCGTGTGTTAATCTATGGTTTAAGCTAACCATCAAAGAATTATTTATATTTCTTTGTTCTTGTGACTTTTGAGATAAAATATTTGAGCTAGTATAAGCCAAAATAAACGCATGGTATTTACCATTGCAACATGAAATCTTGATTTTTTATGACCTGAGAACTTTTTCATAAAGACATTGTAATTCTAATGTATATGTTATTTAAGCATGTGTTATTGTTATGGATGAATTCATTAAGGAAATACAGGCTGAAATACATTGGTGTATGCTATTTGTAGATGAATTGTCTTGGTGGATATAGCCCAATAAAATATTGATTTTGAAATGAACAGTAGCAACTTGTTTGAGAATCCAAAGCCTTAAAAGTCATTGAAATCTAGATAGAATATATATGATGTAATTTCAATAATAGCATAAACGACAGTGAAGTAGAAGTAATAATTCAAGGCCAAAAGGTCGTACATCACTTTAATCAAATGATGAAATTGATAAGATATAAAAAATAGGATTGAGGCAAATGGTTAAAATGGAGGTAAGTTGGTTGTATTTTTTGCAATAAAAGTATCGCAATAAAATGAAAGGGAAAATTTTATATGGAAGTCATTGAGCAATACAAAAGAGAGTATAAAAAAGGAAGAAATTAGTGATAAAAATGTGAATGCATAAATGAATGTTAAATGTTACAAGAAGACAAATTAATGTGGAAAATGTGAATGTTTAAACGAATGTGAAATATTACAAGAAATATATACTTCATTATATTGAAGACTTTGAGTTTCTGCTTTTTCAAATAAGCTATAAGAATGATTGATGAGCAGCAAGTGTTTTCTATGTTCAACCATATAGATCACAAGTATTTATGTGCAATCTAGTTGAATTTTGCAAAATCTTTCTGATTTAGGTGTTGTAGATAACTACGTGTTTGGTTGTAGGTCATTTTCCCAAACATCACTTGTGCTAGTTGAATGGGTATGATTAAATGAGATTAAGGCATAAGGTATTTATATTTTTATCATTTTTTATCATTAGAATATTAAAACAATAGCATGGTTAAAATATTGATTTCTGGATATTGTGGGGCCTAATATCTTGGATACTTTCAACGTCATGTTGGCTAGGTGGCAAGTGCGACGGGAAATCAACTGCTCTTGAATTGTGTGCATCCCCAAGCAGTTGGACGCCCACCGCCCAGAACACTTTCGTCCCATTGGAATTTGCAACGTCCTTATCAGGATCTTCTCCAAGCTCCTGGTCAACTGGCTTGGGCCTCTTCTACCCAAGTTGGTGGGAAGCAATCAGGTTGGCTTTGTTCAGGGTAGGACCTTCCAGGACCAAGTTCTCCTCATGCAGGAGATCCTACATTCCCTCCGCACCACGGGTTTCCCTGGTCTATGTCTTAAGCTTGACATAGCTAAGGCATATGACACGCTCAGTTGGGAAGCCTTGCAAGACATTATGCATCATTCAAAGGAAGTACATGCAATGGGATGTTGGAACGAGCGCCTCGTAGCCATGGTAGACGATCTGCCAGCACGCACAAACAATGTTGACCCAGTGTGGGATCCACCTCGAGCCACGTGCCCTACTGACAAAAAAATATCCCTCGGAGGACAGCTGGCAGCGGATTTGGTGCGGGCGGCTTCTTGAAAAAATCAAAATGTTTCTGTGGCTGATCAAATCTGAGGCGCTGCCTGTACGCACCGTCCTGAGATGGTGCGGCATCATGCAGGACGACACGTGTCCACGCTGCACCCGAAACAATAACACACTTCATTTACGATTGCCCCTGCATGTGTGCCACTTGGCAAGAAACAGCGGTGCCCCCCCCTCCCGAGGTGGCTAACAGGCAACTCCTGGTCGTCCCTGCTTTTATGGATCGCTTGGAAGGCGTGCAAGCGCATTATTTTTCAACAGGACAGGATCCCTCCCCCCCAATGGATAATTGCATTGACCTGTCGAGTGTGGAGCGAGCTAACGGCTGCCATGGGAGTCACGTCGACTTTCGAGCCTGACTGCGCCACCTTCCAGGATGATGACGAGCTCTGGCGGTTGGTCACTCGGACCTTACAGACGACGAATTTTTTGCCAACTGGAATGATGACAGAACCAACTTCCAAGGACGTGAGATTCGCGTCACAGAATCTGCCATTGCCAGCTATTTGGGGGCCTCGGCTGCAGGAGAAATCGTCCTGCCCACTATTCGTGTAGCATCTTCTAGACTAGTTGAAGTTGGTATATTCCATGGACATGACATTGTTAGAGACATCTCCTTCATATTCACAAACCAAGTTGTGAATTGTTTACATTCAAGGTTGATTGTACGAATAAGGTTCTATAGTTTCTGGAGGTCATTCATCCTTCTAGCTAGGTTCTCCATGATTGATCATTGGTCTTTAAAATTGCTCTTGATAACCTAAAGCTTTGCATTATCTACTTCCAATTCCTTGTGAAGCTTAAACTCTACCTCATAGAGGAGGTAGGAACTAGCCACTTACTTCTTTAACTCTAAGCTTGGTCTTTCTATAATCATCATTGCCAAGTTTGCGTAGTGAAGGTTGGCTAACTCCATGTATTCTATCATCTCTTCAATCTGTAACTCCTTCAAGAGGATCTCTACTTGATTATATGCATTGAGTCCATAAACGATGGGTTGCCATGCATCACCTCTTTATTGAAGTTATCGGATGGCTTCATTCACCTTTGCATTTGTCAACTTAATCTCTTTTTCATTATCTTTCTTAAGTATTTCGACTTGGTCCCTGTAATGATTCTTCACCTTTTCATACTTAAGGGCTTCATTTTTCTAAGTGGTAATCTTAAGGATAGTCTTTTGGTAAAAGGCACAAACTTTCATCATTAAGAAATTTCTATTTTCCATAGCCAACCTCTTGACGTCTTAGTTCACCTTGGCAAGTTATTCTTACTAATGGTGGATGTATTCTGGTAACTAGTCCTACTTTTTAGCTTTTTGCAAGTGTTGGTTTTTTTGAGTTAGAGTTAGGTTTTCCTTGCATGTATTTCGAAGGTAACGACTTATAGAATTCATCATTACTTTAGATAGTGGCACATCAAAAACAACCATTGCCTTGGCATTCTTGGCATCTTCAAGTTTTATTGAAGCTGTTGGAAGGCATCATCGCTAGTAAGCTTTGGTCAAAGAATGGATGGATCTGACATGCGGGCTCTTAATTTTATAATCTTTGCTACCAATAGGTGATTGCTATCTTCTAGGAGATCAAAGATCTCTAGAATTTGTTGCCTGATTCTAATTAGTTGTCATAGTACTTCCTCATGTTGTGTTGTGCTCATCCCCTTGCTTTCAGATCCTACAAATACTTGAACGTCTATCATTGTAACAATATCATGACCAAAGGCTACAGGAGCACTCAGAGCCTCTTCAATTCTATCCACCATCACCTTTGTTGCTGCCTCTTGGTTCTTGTATGGTACGATCAAGACTATTATGCATTTCCCTTCCTCCAACATGGCAAAGAAAGCCACAACATTCTTGGAGATTTCATGAAATGGTTGCTCCAAAACAAGGATAGTAACTTCTTGGGTGTTGGGATTAGAACGAATAGAAGTATGGTCTTTTCATGCAAAGAATATATGGGCTAGGTCATCTACCGATGATGAGAAGCTCCCATGAATTCCACAGTCCAAGCTTTCTCAATGTTTCAAAATAGAAAATTTGAACAAGAAAAGAAAATAAAAGTTATATTCTTGTTCAAAAGGAGAATTTATAGTTGAAAGGAAGCACAAATTCCCAAGGAAAAATAAGAGATTCAATTAAACTGTACACACTCAATCAAAGAAAACACACTCTCACATGGATGATGATCAAGGCACCTTGCCAAGACTCTATCTCTACTCTTTTCTCTCAACTCACCTCTCTCTCCCTAGACTCTTTCTTAGTCAAAATGAAGGCCAAAGAGGTCTATTTATATCCTTTTCCCCTGTCTTTTTGTCCTTTCTCTTTAAATTCAAAATTTTAATCTTAAAAAAATGTATAGAAAATTATTTCATGTCCATATGAGATGTCTTGGAGGAGAGTGGGATGTCTTGCCTGAAAGTGCCTATCAACAGAGGAGACATCTCGACTCTGGCTAAGATGTCTTGAGTATGGCTGAGATGTTTTAGAATCATGTGAGACATCTTGAATGTAGTTGAGATGTCTTGGATGCAGTTGAGAGGTCTCACCTAACAAGGCTAAACACAAATATGCTTTTTTTGAGGCTTGGAACTTCTAGATACCTCTAAACAAGTCCCTGTAGCCCTAGAACCTTCCAAACTCATCAAAATAGTCCCAAAGCACCTCCAAAAATGCCAAAAATCCAAGGCAAGATCCCATCATTGGAGAGATGTTACATTGGCCTGTTTCATGCCTACATCAACTAGCTAGCTAATGATCCTTACGAATTCATTAAGATGGCTCATGGCTAGATAATACACTGACTAATTAACTTCTCCAAAAGCTTATTGTTGTAATTGCTACTTCCTAAGTTTTCTTAGATGTTCAATAGTTGCTACCATTTTAGGTATCATCTTTGATGCTAGTGGTGGTGGTGGAGGTGTTACTTTCTCTTGGAGCTTGGCAGGGGCCTTGTCTTTCATTGTCTCCTGCCATGATGTGGCAGGAACCTTGCAGACAACATTGTTGAAGTAGTAAACAATTCCTTTTCTTTTGTAACATTTTTTTTATGAGACTTGAAAAGGGAAGTGTCTTCTGATCCTTCTCATTCTCCTTGAATCTTTTTTTTTTGATCTCTAAGAAGATGACTTGAGGAAGGTTGACTAGAAATTTTCCACTTAGAGTTATACATGCCCTTGTAGAGAATGCTTGGTTGTACTATTGGATTAAGGTGGTAAGCCATAATCTTAAAGTATGCATGCTTTACTTTGTTAAGGATACTATACTCCCTATGATCCACTTCATAGCATTACTGCATTCATTCTTTCTTAACTTTCACATCCACTTAGGTGGAGACTTTTGCTAATTTTTCCTTAGTGTTAGGTAATCCAAGGGCTTCAACGATGGCTTCCACAGAGTAGGAAATGGTAATATCTTTGATTTTTACTATTGCATCTCCTTGATAGTTATTCCAGAAGAGATGTCTCTTGAAGGTACTATTCCCCACTAGCAAGAATGGTGGGCTATAACAGAGATCCTTGTAGCTGCATTTGGATGTCTTCTGGCACCAGCTCTAGGAAGGATCCAAATTTTAGTTCTTTGAGAATTGCACTTTAAACCTTCTTGCTTCTCACTTTCTTTAGGTAAGTCTCCATTAGAGTGACCTCCAGGTTTGACCTACATCTTGGAATCTTATCCTACCTAGACTACCCTACTTCTGTGATGGGAATTTAGTGGACAAATTTCATCTCAAGTTCTTCTAGTAAGGGATTGGTGGCATGTGTTATTTTGACATATTTCTTATGTTGTTGTTGTTACTGCAGTTTCTCCCTTCCTTCTCTTGGTCTTTTATCCATAGGCTATGAAGGCCCACCTACCCATGATCCCTATTTTAGTGCCATCTGTGATTACATAAATAACTCTAGATTAATTGTTTTGGATTTATTTTTTAAGCTTAAATACCTTTCTATTCATTTTTTTTGTGTTAGTAATGGTGGAAAATTTGGCTATTAAGGTTTCAAGTCATTGCAAATGCAAAAGAATATTTTAAAATATTGGTTCCAAAGCTAGTTAGTTGTTTGCATTTCTTCTTTTAGTATTATTTTAATATGTAATTTGTAAGGTCTTCGCGCAAAAGTTGTTGACAAATTCTAGCATTGATGCCCCCACAATGTAGAGTATATGTCCAGAAACTTAGGGGGTCAAAAAATAGGCCAAATCAGGTATGTTGAGATGAAGTTATGGCTTCTAGAAGGTTTTGGACTCTAAAAGTCACAAAAAAGTTCCTTTGTGTTTGAGGAAAAATGTGAATTTGATGATAAGGAATCACATGTATATATAGCTTTTTTTATATTGTGTTGATAGGGATGTGTCAACATATCCATCTATATCAACGGCAATATGTTGATTCTGGGAGAGTTTGGAGGTAAAACAAGAGCCAAATGGAAGCCAATAAAGGTGGAAAAGAAGGAAAGCAACCAACCATTATTTTCATGATCAATAATTAGAGTGGAAGAAGTTGTGTGGATGCTTAAATGAGACATGTTTCCAAAAAAGATCACAATAAAACAAAACAAAATGAAAGAAAGCATAAAGTTGGATGATGCAAATTACAAGATTGTTGTCAAATGAATCAAGGCACATGACAATGGGATTTAAATTGGATGGTCAAAGAGCTATACAAGTGGATCCTCCACAAAGTAGGTTGATGTCCAAAAATATGCTTGCATAACCATATCACAAGGAGTCCATGGGCACCTTGGAAATTTTATGTTGATCTAGGTTAAACATCATGTTCACATAGTATTGCTTGTAGGATTGCGCAACCTACAAAATCAAAACTTATTAGAATGATCATGGTATGCAGCAATGAGGTGAGAAAAACAAAGTGTTAGAAAGGGTTTGTAGAGGAGTTATACCATGAAAGTTTATATCATTATGGTAGAAGGTCCTTGTGAAGTGCTTGATTAAGGTGATACATCTACTAGCTCGTTTAGGTTCAAAACCAAGTTCATATCATTAGTAGTGGTCTTGCATTTTTGTGCTCCTCCCATCCTACCATTGTGAGACTATAACAATCATAGGGGATGATCATAACTTCAAAAGAAGAAGAAAAAGGAAAGTAGGAAGTAGTTAGAGATTTTAAGAAAGAAATTTAGGCCTTAGTTAGAGGAATTCCTTTAGGCATGGGTGAAATGTCTTTCTAGCCTCATAACCAGTGCTTGTATCCCAAGAGATCTTTAGAGATGTGTGTTTTATTCCCTTTTTTTTTGAAAGGGAACCATACTTTACGAAGATATACTTTCTTTTTAGATTACAAGAGGAGTGATGGCATGTTCCCTAGGGAGTCATGAGGCTCAAAAAGAAAGTTGAGAGAGAAAACCAACAAATCCCCTTAAGACCACACCTTTCTCCATTTCCACTTGGTTTGTTTCCCATTCATTGCAAAATGAGATCATAAGTTATTTTTAGTTTCTAGTGTGAGAGAACCATAGTGTCATTATGAGTCATATTTCATATTAAGACAAATGGAATGGGTAGATCTTGTGGGCTCACTGCCTCATACCATTATATAACTAACAATTCGTTAGTAATGAGCATAATTCCAAGGGAAAAATTGGATTGCACATACAAATAAAAATCCTACTAGTTGCATTTAGCAATTATCAACAACTATAGTAGTAATAAAATAAAAGATAATTAACAAAAAGTGAAGATAAATAAGAAAAAATAAAAGAAAAAGAAAAGAAAAGGAAGGAAAAGAAAATGAAATGAAATGAAATAAAGTAAAATATATAAGAAAATTAAAGTGAAAAATGTCTAAATAATGATGTGCAACAAAAAAGATAAAAACTTCCAACCTCTCCAAGGTATTAAGTTACATAGTCATCTCCCCCACAACTAAGTTGGAAGGAGGAGATTCTAAAAATAGAGTGAGTTTGTCCTTGTGTTGAGGTGTTATGATTGTTGGTGAATACTTGGAAGTCTTTAAAGGATTTCACTTATTTGACATTGACCATCATGTGATTTTAAGGGCTTGTTGGATGGTAGATTGTTATAGCCCAAGAAGGAAAGGTTGAATGTATCACGTACAATCCTTCCCCCAATGTTTGAAACTTAGTTCATTGAGGCATGTGTGGGATTATAATAGAGAACCTTATCTCCTAGTTAAAATTTAACTTTTCTAATTTGGATGTCATGTTATTATTTGGTGTATGTCTATATATTTTATTTATCATCAAGGCTACCCTTCAATTCTCATCTAGTATGTTGAGCACCATTAATCTTTTCTTCCATGATAAGTTAGTGGTTAAATCAAGGTCACATGTAGTTGTGAGTGTATCAATTTTAGTTTGAATTGGAAGTTTGGGTAAATTTCTATACACTACCTCATAGGGAGAGTATTGTATAGAAGGTTTCCATGTTGAGCAATAGGCTCATAGGGCATCGTTGAGTTTGGTGCTCTGATCTTTCCTATACCTACTAATGGTTTTTGTTAGGATTCTATTGATCTCCATATTGGTGACTTCAATTTGACCATTGGCTTGAGGATAATAAGTGGTTGTGAGTTTATGTTCCACCCCCAAGCATTACAACAACTTTCAAAATGCAGTGCTAGTGAAATGGATTCCATTTTCAGAAATTAGAATCCTACATATACCAAGCCTATTTACCACCTATTGCTGAAAGAATTAGGCTACAGTGAAGGAAGTACAATTAGTGATGGCTACAACTTAGGGTCATTTGATACAATAATCAATAGCAATAATGATGTATCATTTCCTATTGGACATTAGGATGATGGATTCCATGAAATCAAGCTCTTATAGAATCACCATGATGTATTATTAAATCAAGCTCCTATAGAATCACCAACCATTGTATAACATAGGGGTTCACTATCAGCTTACTCATGAGAAAGCAAATGGTACTATGATCAATGTACACAAAAATGGGCTTTACGAGCACACAGTGCGTGAATTTTTTAAGAGTATACAACATTGTTGTTAATTCTTTTTTGATTGTGGTGTAATTGAGTTGTGTATCTAAGATGCTTCTACTTGCATAATGGATATAATATGGCTACTTTTTATTATCTATTTTGATAAGCACTACTTCCAATGCATAATTGGATGCATCCATCATGATATGAAAATGTTTGACCAATCTAGTACACATAGAATTGGTGTTTCTATTGGCTTCTATTTCAAGCGCTAGAATGTTTATTCGCATCTCTCAATCTATTCAAATGCTACGTCCTTCTTAGTAAGCTCCACTAGCAATTTGAATATTTTTGAGAAGAGTCTAATAAAGTACCTAAAGTAACCTATGTGTCTAAAGAATGGCCTCATATCCTTGAGTATTTAAGGTTATTTTGTAATCCCTTGAATGATCCTTCTCTTTTTCTGAAATCCAGTGTTCGAAAACAATGTCCTCAGGGACCATCAAATGGCTTTTTTTCCGATTCAACCTTAGATTAGTCTTCATGCATCATTTGAGTACTAATGAGCAATGAGGTATCCCAAAAATCTACCATACAAGTCATGAGTGCATGCATGCAACCATATTGTAATCCATGGATGGATAATGTAAGTATGTTAAGAGTTGATAATAAGTTCATGATCGTTGTTTTCTCACTTTAAGTTAGTGAAGTTCAAGTGTATGATTTAACTCTTAGTCTGGCATATGATGATGTTGTTGGACTCATAGTACTTCTAGTTGCAAACATAATGAAAGTGAGTATTAGAATATAAGTCTAAGAAATGATAGGAATGTAAATCTACTTTAGCCTAGGGTGATGAGCATCAGGTCTTGGCTTGCTGATCATGTCTTGGGCTCATGCAATCATTGTTGTGATTACCAAGTGAGTTTATTGCTGAGTGAATTAAGTGAAATCACTACTAAATTATCAAATGATTATACTTAATGCTCGAAACCAATTGTACTCATACTACCTTAATAATGTACATGAAATGTAAACTACTTTGGAAATGTAAAGAATTAAGATAAAGTAAACATGGAAATTAAAATAAGAAATTATATAAGTACAATAAAAGAACTAAGTGGATGCTACAATGATGAAAAGCAATCTCAATCTTTATTGCTGAACATGAACTGTGGTCAAGTACAATTCACTCAAATAAAGATGCCATACAACTACTTAACACCACACCATGAGCATTCACTCTATCGCTAACTATGGAAACAAAGTACAAGAATTTTGCTAAGGGGTAAAAGAAATTGTTGTTTCTAGTGTGACCAAGTGTTGGTATTTATAGGATTGCATAGCTTTTGAGACATCACATCAACAATGACGTAGAATGTGCTACGATATCGTACATGCAATATCGTGCTTGTAAAAAAATTGGATTTATCATACTCCCATGACTGATTGGAAACTCATCCTTGAGTTTAAAAAAATGAGAATAGAGTCCCGTAAAAAATTAAAAGGTAGACTCAAATCTAACATGAATAACTATATATATGACTATGAATGCCGCATTGTTATTCAAATGATGTTTTTACAAAATTGACATAGTTGACAATAGTAAGATAAAACAAAATAGCTCGATGTGGCCTTTAGGTTCCTTGTGGTGGAGGCTCCTTCATTAGCTTCTTTTGCTTATCATCATGCTTCTGGAATTAATATTGAATGAGGAGCATCTAAAGCTTTTCCTCTTCTGACCAAGGATTGTGTACCATCCATGCAAATTCAGCGATGCTGGATGATATCGATACATCCAATGGGCATGGTAGTTCAAGAATATCTAATTATCTTTCATGCACCATGCTACAAACTATCTCCTTTTCTCTTCAAAAGCTCTAGCCACCTTTCTTAATTCTCAATAATCAAACATTTGGCATGCCAAGTTTGTTGTAACATCCTTTTACCCTTGGTAGCTAGCCTTGACAATTTCAAGCTCAAAGTTTGCCACATGTAATTTCTATTGGGCATCCTTGTGATCTACAAAATCTCATTCATACATTGCATAAATGGCCGCTACATGCTACTTAAGATCATTTCATGACCTCCATGTTGTTAACATGACCAGGTTAGCATAATGAAGGTTGGCTAACCCCATGTACTCTATTAAATCTTCTATTTTTAGGTCTTTATTTTTCACTTTGGCTTGTTGGAAATGGGTAAGGTTGTCCAAAATGGGCTACCAATTTTGTGTTTGTGCTATGATGGAATTGATCATGGCCTTTGCCATTTAGATCTTTTTCTCATTGATTTTCTTATACATGTCCCCTGATCCCTGAAGTATTCCTTGAGCTTTTTATGCTTCTTGGCCTCATTTTGTCATGTGCTTATTTCAATTGCTAAATTTTGGAAAATTGCATAGACTTCTTCTATTAACAATGTTCTATTTTCTTGGGCCAATTTGTTCATATCTTGGTTGACTCTAGTAAATTTTTCTCACAAATGATGAAAACTTTCCTTGAAAACATTCTTTTGCTTCTCAATATTTGTCAACCTTATGTTATCTACAACAAGCTTTTTATTCTCTTCTTCCAAGGCAATGATGGCTTTGGCATGTGTGTGGGTTTGGGCTTCTATCACTAATGCATTCCACACAACCTTTTTCTTCTCCATCTCAAGTTGAATGTTTGTTGTGATTAACTACCTAACCTGATTAGTTTTGAATTGTTCTAGCTAATCTGGGGCTACATATTGTGTAGGGTCTCTTTTCTATGTTATTAGAGCTACTAGTTTAGCTTGTAGCCTTTGCACCTAATTCTCTACATGTTCTACCCTTGTTTCTACCATGACCAGCTTTTCTTTTGTGAATATAAGATCAAACTTCATTGTAGTGATGTCACTAAAGATATCAAAGAGATCTTGCATAACTTGGCCCATCTGTAGTAGTTTGTTAAGGTCATCCTCATGCTTTGCTGGGGTTATTGGTGTTCCAGCTAACATTTAAACATCTTTGGCTCTAGAAATATCGGTCGGTGAAATAATGGGAACATTAAAGGACTCTTTGATATGGTCAGTGATGACTTCTACTACTCTTATTGCATCCTAGTGTTGTATGACCACTACTATGGCACCTTCTCTGGTCTCTAACATCACCTAGAATGATGTAGCATTTCCCAAGATCTGTTGTGCCCAATCATCATCTCCTCTTGTCTGTAAAGATACCTACTTACTATTAGGTCCCATGAATATGGTAGGCCTTATGGAGTTGTCTCTTACTTTGTATAGGGTAAAACCTTTCCTTGTTCCCCAACTAATGGTTTTTGCAATTTGTTGTAGATGACTCATTAAAGATTAGTAGTCTTATTATGGTGGTAAAGTTTTTTGTTCAAGACTATCACTAGTAGGTGTTGAACCACTGGGTCCTACCTTTTGCTACTATCTAGTAGCTATAATGTTACTAGTGGGTGTTAGAACTTGATGCTCCCTTAGTGCTTGTTAGCTTTTCCAACTAATCCTTTTTGGGCGGCATTGGCTTTGACATCTTTGAGTAGGATGATTTTGGCTTTTCCTCAAAACATAATTTGTATAGCTTAGGATTCCTACTTGCTTACACAACTTTTTGATTAGACAAGGAAATGGAAATGTAAGTTTCCTTGCCATCTTTTCCTTGAACCTTCGTTGGATCTCCAGGAAGAGCAAATTGATGATGTTGGCCATTGAACTTTCCCATAAGGATTGCACTTTCTCTAGTTGCATAAGTAGAGATCTTGTTGAGCCTTTTAGTCAATAATAGGTGGCAAGTTTTGATCTTGAAATAAATTTTCTCCTTAGTAGTGAGTTTACTATCATCCTTGTTTTCTTTTCTATAGGCTCTCTACACCCACAACTTCTTCATATCTATGTCAGATGCTATGGATATTTGTACAACATTAACTCCAACATTTAGGATATTAAGTTCCTTGGTGATAGCTTCAATGGAATACAAAATTAAGACTCCAATTTTCATTGTTGCATCATCTTTCTTGTTCTTTCAAAATTAATAAAATTTTCCTAGATACCATTCAGCATTTCTTGGTAGGGTTGGTCATAAGGGAGAGGCTTAGAGTTGTGTCTTGACAACTTTAGGGGAACACTTCATGAATGGTCCAAAATTTAATATCATAATAATTGTAGACATAATGGACTTTTCTTGAATTTCCTAGAGGCATTCTACTGATAGAGTAAGGCACTATCCTTATTCTGGCACTAGTGATACCTCTGCGTCATCTTGTGTAGATTGTTCAGTAGCAGGGGTTTGTTCATGGATACTAAAGGATTGGGCCTCCTACTTTCCTTATTCTGCTTATGGATTTTGTTTACTTGTTCTCTTCCTCAGCTCTTTAATCTCTTGCTTCTTGACTATGAAGGTCCTTCTACGGTGGGTCTTTTAGGAGCCCTTTGCAATCATTAAGAATTCAGGCTTATCAAAGGATTTCAAATAGGTTCCTAATAGCTCATAATCCTTTCTCAGATTCGTAGGTTGATCTAATTTCTAACCTTATTATTAGTTATGGCCCTTATTATGATTACAAATTTAAATAAATTTCAAAAAGAAACCCGTAATTATTGTATCTTTGATTGTTATGGCTTGTCACAGTTGTCATTTCCTTGTTTATTATACCATTGAATGGTTGGTTAAATCAGTTAAGTCCATTGGCTTTTATTTTATTAGTTAATTGAAATATTATTATTTATTCTTATACTTACCCTTTATGTTATCTTCCAGTGTTAGGAATTTTTAGGTTAACCTTCCTTATCTACATGTACTTCTCTTGCTATGAAATGAGAAAATGAAAATTTTTTCTAACTCCTTGTGCATTTATGTAGATTTTTATATGTGTGACATTATAGATGTGACATCGTAGCTATGACATTGTAGGTCATGTGACATTGTAGATGCGATGTTACAATAGAAAAATTTTGATGAAAAAATTGAGTCAATTGAACAGTGTGAAAGATATAGAGGTTTTCTAAAGGGTCTTTAGCCATATATGATGCTTAGATTATAAAAACTTGGTGTTTGAAGTTCATATAGAAGGAATCTTAGCAAAGAAGGTTTATTGAGATGTATATGAGATGGAGTGAGAATTGTTAAAAGTATGGTCAGATTATGAAAGTTGGGAAAGTAATTGGATTTATCATTAAAGTATCATGGAGGTACAAGATGATGAGAAATTGATCATCAACCATGAAGTACAAGAGTTATACAAGAAGATCCTCTACAAAGTAGGCTTTAGCCCTTTGTGCTATTGTATAACCATGATTATAAGTGTTCATAGGCACTCAAGGAGTTGAATGTAGAACACACCTATCTTGCAAATCAAACATGTTAGTATTGCCAAAATGGAAAAATAACACTATATTATACAAAACCATAGAATTATGATAATATATACTAGTGAGGTGGAATGGGATTAGAAAGGATTGCAGAAATTAAGACGTGAGGTGTCTTACCATAGGCATAATGAATCATTGTGTGTAATGTATGGTTAAAGTGATCATTAGCCTTTTTTTATAAGATTTAACCCAAGTCCATACCACTTACCAATGACATCGCATTGTATCATCTCAATACTAACAACCATAAGACTACCACTATTGTAAGAAGTATTATCCCTTGGCAATGTAGTTCAATAAAGGAGTTTATTAGTAGCACACTTTATTTTGAGATTTTTGAAAACTTTCCTACTTTCAAGTATGGGTAACATATCTTTCCAATGGAACCCTCAAAAATTTTATTATGTGCATTTAGTATATTTTGACAGTGTTGACCTTACTAGAAAACTATCTTCAAGCATGGGTAATATGTTTTTCCAATGACATGGTAAGGTAGCACTTATTGTACTCATACTTTCATTTTTCATTAAAACTCAAGAAAATAACACACTCTTAACAATAGGATAAGACTCATAGTAGTAGTCATAGAGAATTCACAAATCCCCTCAATGTCACACCATTTTAATTCCCACTTGGTTCTTTACTTTTCTATCTAAGAATAATGATCACATGTTTAGTTTAGATTTATTGTGAAAAGAATATCATTATGACCATGGTAAGAACCTCTTATCACTATAAATGAGTAGATGGATAATGTGGTCTCACTGTATATAGAATTAGTCATTCCATAATTTGATAATATAGGATAATCTTCTTCTTATTTGTACTATAGCTTACTTTATTCCTTTACACTTTATTGGAAAATTAACAAAAATATATACAAGAAAAATGATGAAAATCATGGAAAATGATAAAAAAATGAAAACAAATAGAGAAAGAATTTAAAAGATATCAAAGAATATGAAAATTCCTAAGAAATGGAAAAGTATAAAAGAATGAAAAGATATCAAAGAATGTGAAAATTGGAAAGAAATGTGAAAAGGTATTTAAAAATTATAAACCAAAAAATTAGTAAACAAGAAAGTTAAAAAAGCATTTATTAATTCCTAAGTCAAGATAGGGCATCTCGCCCACAACTAAACTCATGGAAAAGTGTTTGGAAAATGGACCTTATATACCTTGAATCATTCACTCTAGGTTTTTTATGTATCATCCTTAGTAATTTAGATTTTTATTTATTATGCCATGTGACATTGATGATAATCAAATTTTGATCTTCTAAAAATATGTGTCCTATTAGACTAGATGATCTTTTCATTTCAGAAGGTCTAGCTATACTTTCTTGTTTATTCTTTAATCTAAGTTTTAAGTCTCCCTTTACATTATCCATTAGTGTATGGTTATAGTTTAGGCTATCCTTTGGTAAATTCTTAATTTGGATCATTTTCTTGGGATAGGAGTTAATAATTGAGTCAAATTTTTCCATACATGTCTTGGACAATTTCATATTATTAGTTTTCAGCCACTCGGTGTTTTTTGGTTTAGTAACCATTGTTTCTTCTTATACACACACTTGTTTCTCCCATTTGTTATGGGCTAGTGTAAGGAGTGTGTTGACATTTCGAAGTTTCAATCCACAACTACACCATTCTTTATCATTATTAATGCATAGAATTATTTTTGTATGTATGGCTCCTTGCTCATCTTCTTTAGAAATTTCCATTGATAAGTCTCTCATTCCTAACTTAGCATCAATTGTGCTATGCCATGCTTTCCCTATAACAATATGAAATTCCATGTCATTATTCTTCACGTAAATCACAAGAAAATTTGTTGGATAAGATCACCCATTGAGGGTAATCACCACATCTTCTATCTATCCTAAAGGAATGGTGACAAATTGATCTATTACCTCTAACCTTATGTTGTACTTCTTTAAGCATGGTAGGTTTCATGCCTTTTATGTTTTTCAAGATATCAAGTTAACCCTAGAACCTGAATCTAGTAGAGCTTTGCATGGTGAATTTCCAATAATCTATAAATGAATCAAAGGATTTCCTAGATCTATTCTTTTCTTAGGGACTAGTCTTACCTTTATGTAGTTTGATACTATTTTAGTTAGCATGCTAGTTGTAACCTTTTGATTTAATTGTTGTATAAGCATGGTGTTTGTGGGAGGATCTATCATATAAGGATCATGATTCAATGAAGTCCTAAATCTACTAGTCTTTCTCGGACTTTTCCTAAAGAAAAGATGTTTATGAGATTCTCCTTTAGTGTTGCTGGTATGACCCTATCTCTGTATATTCACTACTCTAGTAGCATTTTTCTATTATGGTTGTGATGGCAATTCTACTTACATGATTGGTGGTGGTACTATTGGTAGAGAATTGGAAGGTTGGGTTGATGAATTGACTATTGGTTGATATGCATAAGGATTAGGATCCATCCTTGGAATAGTGAACTTGTAATACTCTGGTGGATAATAATGAGAAGAAGCATAGACTAAAGCATTTTCCAAATAGATTAGATGTTGAACATAATATCTATAAGGATTTGGTTGCCTATATGAATATTGCTACCTTGGCAACGACATTCCCCTTGCTTGTGATTGTTGCCACTACTGCTGGTATTGCTCTTGTGGTTGAGGATAGGCTTCACTTGGATATAATGTTGGCTGGAAGGATTATCTAAGATTACCCTATGGATAAGGTAATTGTTTTGAAATTTATTTTTGGACAAATCTTGGGTTTGGTGTGTATGCCCCAGACTCTTGTAAGTGGGCCATAACAAGATAACATTCCTTAAGATGTTCATATTGGCACACTCTACATCCTTCCTCCTCTTCTAAATTAGATTTCATACATTTCTCAACTATAACAACTTTTTCTTTCTATTTGTAACTTTCTCATATGTGATCTCTTCTCTTCTTCTTGTCTTTGCCCTTATTTAGCACTTGTTTAGTACTCTCTTGTACTATCTTAAGAACTTTAGTAAATATCTCATCCATTGAGTTCCATATTTTCTCTACCTTAATTTTTATTTCATTAACTAATTTCTAAATTGGTAGAGTCTTCTTTTGGTTGACATCTTCTAAGGTTTTCAGATTCTTGCTTATTGCACATTCTAACATCTTGTTTTCTTATTGATGGATCTTGGTTATACTCTTTAGCTTATTCTCTTTTCTTTAGTCCTTCTTCTTCTTTTGCCACTTGGTTTATCAACCTTTAAATTCAATGAGTTGTCATTTTTTATAATCTTCCTTAGGCATAGATCCCAAGGATTTTTCTAGTCTTGTTTTGTAACCCATAAATGATACATCTTAGTTGTTCTCTTTGTTAAAATTCATGGCTTGGAAATCTATGCAATACATAATAGTATTTTTCCATTGCTACATCAAGAGATTCATGTGTTCTTTGCTTCCATCCCTAGATTTTTTTTCTTAAATTTGACACTATTGAATAGGTTTTATATTTTTCATTAAAAATATCTAGCATGGTACTTCATCTTCAAACAGATTCTAGTTCTAATGATCTGTGCGAACCCTTTGCCTCCTTGATGAGTGTTCTAGGAAACAACTGTAGTTTTTGTCAATTACTTTCAATGTTTTGAAGGGCACAAGCATCGTGGAATGCTTGAATTTTTTGTTCATACTCATCTTCTTCTTCATTAGGATACCTTCTATGATATTTATGCCTTTCATGATTGCTATGTCTTTTCCTGTTGTAATCTCTAGGTCTTCATTCCATTCTATCAAATTCTATTGATGATCATGAGGAGGAAGAGGAAGTAGTTGGAGAATGATGCCAGTTGGTTTTCCTTTTATGAATTTATGATTCATCCCTTTGTGATTTCACAGAAGCACTAGGTCTTGAGCTCCACCTAGGTTTAGAGTCTTCTTCTTCTCTTCTTGATGTCTCTACAAGGACTAAATGCAATTGTATCTTGATAGGTTCTTCTAGATGAATGATAGGAATTTGTTAATGGGATTCATAATTGTGGTGGAGTTTTTCCATTAAAAATGCATTATCATTGATTTCTTCTAGGACAACATTGTGCTTAACTTTCTTTCCTTTCTTGTGTTCATGTTTTGTCTCCATGGTAGCATCCCATCTTACCATTTCTTCTATGGATTGATATAGCCTAGTCATGTGTTTAGTCACATGATGCCCTTGTTGTGCATGATCAGGGTTCAACCACATTAAGGTTGCCTGACACATGGATGGTGCTAAACATTCAAGAGATAAAATAATGTTGCCTTACAAATCTTTCCATCTTAGCTATTCATCCTAATGGAATATGAATGTGAAATTAAGATAATATGGATCTCTATATGAGCATGTGAAATCCTATTATGCATAGGCGCACTCTAGTCTTCTTCATCATGTTTGTTGTCATGATTCTTTTGTGTCTCTTTGGTAGGTGATAATATCTTTTTTAAGTGTTGAAGCCATCTTGTGTGTTTGACACTTTAGATGTGTATGTGTGTGTTATTGATATTGATTAGAAATGTAAAGAAGAAAATTTTGTGAATTTTGGTACAACTCTATAAGATCAACTACTCAGCAAACACTGACACATCCTCAACAATGATACCAATGATGAATGCTGAGGTATCCTAATATTCTACCATACAAGTCACAAGTGCATGCATGCAAGCAAATTGTAATCCATGGATAGACAATGTAAGCATACTAGGAGTTGATAGTAAGTTCGTGATCATTGTCTTCTCACTTTAATTTAGTGAAGTTCAAGTGTATGGTTTAACTCTTAGTGAGGCATATGATATGTTGATGTTGTTAGGCTCATACTACTTCTAGGTATAAACATAATAAAAGTGAGTATTAAAATCTAAGTCTAAGTAATGATAGGAATGTAAATCTACTCTAGCCTAGGGTGATAAGCATCCAATCCTTGTTTTCCAATCACATCTTGGGCTCATGTAATTGTTACTAGGATTACCAAGTAAGTTCACTATTCATGGAATCATGTGAAACCACTACTAAGTTATCAAATGATTACACTTAATGCTTGAAACCAGTCGTATTCATTCCACCTTAATAATGAACATGAAACATAAAGTGCTTTGGAAATGTAAAGAACTAAGCTAAAGTAAACATAAAAATTAAACTAAGTAATAAATTAGCTAAGTGCAATAAAAGAACTAAGTGGATGTTGCAATGATGAAAAGAAATCTCAATCTTTATTGCTAAACATGAACCATGCCCAACTACAATTCACTTGAATAAAGATGTCGTACAATTGCTTAATACCACACTGTAGGCATTCACACTATTGCTAAATATGAAAACAAATTAAAAGAGTATTGCTAAGGGGTGGAGGAAATTATTGTTGGTGGTATAACCAAGTGTTGATATTTATAGTACTGCATAGCTTTCAAGACATCACATTAATGATGACATAGGATGAAGTATGATATCGTAGATATGATATTATGCTTGCAGAAAATTTGGATTTATCAAGTACCTACTCAAGATGGTGCAATGCTTATTTGAAATCAGGATCATAAGTAAATAAATTATCCATGAAAAACTTCTACACCATTGCCACTTTGTTGCTGAAAGATGCTAAGAACAAGACATTGAGAAGTGGAAGGGATATTACATAGGCCAAAGGATATCTTTTTATATGTAATTTTTTCCTAGGCACTTGTGAATTTAATATTAGACTGTTCTTTTGGTACGATATGGATTTATTTGTAGCACTACATCCATCTAGAAAATTGTAATATACCTATAACCTACTATAGTTTCCAACATCTTGTCAATAAATGGTAGAGTTAAATGATCCTTAAAAGTGGCCATGTTCAATAATCTAAAGTCTATACAAATCGTCCATTTCCCTTCTTTCTTTGATATAATGGCAAGTGAGCTTACCCACTCACTATCTAATATAGAATAGATGAACCTAGCTTTCAAAAGCTTTTCTACCCTTCTTTTAACAATCTCCTTCAATTTGGGGTTTAACCTCCTTTGTGGTTGTATTTGGGGCTTGATAGCAATGTCTATGTAGATTCTATGCTAGCATATGTAGGAATCTATCCATGTTATCTTATCATATGACTAGGAAAAGACTACTGGTCATTTATTGACTACCTTCAATAAATTCTTCTTCTATTCCTTAGTAAGGTGGGCATTTATAATTATTGGTTTTCCATTATTTAAGAGCACATATTTTAAAGGTTTTGGTAATGTTTCTAGCTCCAAGGACTCTAGTTTAGAAGTTTCTATAATTTCACATCTTCATATTCTACCTTCAATTCTTTTCTATTTCTTGTATTTAAGAGTTGGTACTTGATCTACTCCATATTATCCATTTTATCTATGTACACACTTGTGAGAATCTCCCCTAGTTCCATGCACATTATCAAACTCAGGTTGTTATCCGTAGTAAAACACTAGGTGCCTTCTTGTTTTGTGATTATTGCATCTAGGCATTTCTGAATAATAGTAGATTCGACACATATTTTTTAGGTTGTGATATTTTTCTCTCTTTATTAGCTATATCCCTTGCATGAAATTGCACCTTGTGATATGCAATGCATAGAACTATTTTCTTTTGTGTTTTTCCAAGTTCATTTTTTGGAGATTTTTAAGGAGAGGTCTTTGATTCCTAACTAGGCATCAATTATACTTATCCAAGTCCTTCTCATAATGAATAAAAAGTTCCATCTACAATTATCCACATGAATTACCAAGAAATCTTTAGGATATGATCATCCATTACTATGAGTCATGATGTATTCTACCAACCCTAATGGAAGAGCGATGGATTTCTCTATAAGTTTTAACTGAATATTACATTTTCTAAATGGAGGTGAAAAATCACCAAGAAAATACATGTTGCAACCATTTTAGCATTATAACTTTCACCCCATGAGACCCAAGGTTGGAATTTCATTGTAAAATGTGAAGATTGTAATCCATGAGATGAAATTTCACAAACTTTAACTTTTGGAGCTATAAAATGCTTCATAAGTTATTATAGCCTTACTTCCCAAGTGGAAAATTTCCTATTTGGACTTGGGAAGGTCAAAAATATCTTTAGAATAGCCAAAATTGGCATTTTCATGGGTTTTGTAGGGGGTATGATCTTTACTATGCTAGAAGCACCTATGCTTAGTGTTGGGGACTTTGACTTTCATTCTCTCAACTATGGCTAACATATTTACCATAAGGCCAGTGTTGGAGTGACTGGGGTTTCAATTTTCAATGGATCTCAATTTTGCTCCTACAACTTCAGCATTGCTACTAGAAGACTAGTGTGGATGGGAGAAGCTAGCTTGGATAGTATTTTTGGTAACAAACATGGTTTTGATGCCTTGGGAGTATTAAAACTTACCATAAATAGAAGCTATGCTAGAATAAAACACCTACCACACCTACATGTAATACCAATCTATCAGTAATCATGATAGAAATTTGCAACCATAATTTAGCAATCATATAACCTGTATAAGCCAATTTCAAACACCTTGAAGAGGTTTCATTACTTTTAAATTCCTAAGATTTCAAATTTTCAGGCATTCAAAACAATTGTAACCTTGAGCCTTGTGTGAGACTTTTGGGAGCAACGTTGGATTATTTGGGCATCAAAACTCCTAGCATGGTATTGATTTTGTGACAAAATTCCTTCACACATCTTACCCCCCTTGTGACCAATGTTGCAAATTTGTGAGAGAAACCTACAAGAAGTTTTAGTTTTGGGAGTTGGAGAGTACCTGGATCATGGAGTTGATTATGGTGTGTAACACTACTGGCTTGAATAGGCTTCAAACTTCATCAAAGAAAATCCCTTGTGCATCCAAGCACCATTTGTACACATTCTACACTTTGTTTATTCATAATATTTTCATTATAATAAAATTCATAGTTCATTTTCTATGCAAAGTTGTTACAATTTTATTCTATGCATTTATTTTCTAGATCATATTTACAATATTTTATATTTCATTTACCCATGTTTACATTTCTCATGTCCCTCGGTGATCAGCCAAACCATCCAAGGTGCCTTGGATCCTTTTTCTTGGAGGCCCTTGGGATCCAAGGCTAAAACTATTTCACTTGGGATTTTCAATTTTCTAGCAATTGAATTTTTCAAGCATTAAGTTTTCTGGTGTTAGAAGGAGGGCCTCCATCCAAGTTCTATGTCCAATCTTATTTTTTATTTTTACACTGTTTTTATAAGTTTCAAACCGGATATTTACAAAAAATTGTTTAAAATTTATTATCAAAAAATCATGCAAGAGAAACCAATGCTACCATCCATTTGCCTGCCACCAAAACCCAACGTTGAGGTTGGAGGTGATTTGGTTTTCTGTGAAATTTTTACAATAGTTGTTGGACTTTTCAAGGCTAGTGTGTTTGCCAATCAATGCTACCTCTGTGTATTCCAAAGGCTAATGTTATTTTGTCACAATCACTCAAACCCCCCAATTGTGAAATTTTTCATCAAGTATAGCATTGGTCCTTCTCCACTCTTCAACATACACTTTGAAAAGGCAAAATTTGTCATTTAAATTTTCGAAAACATACATTATTCCTACCAAGAGGGGGAACCCAAACATAGTGCAAGTGGGATGAGGTGTTTGTTAACATCTTACCCCCTTTCGCCCTCCAGTGCAGCCCCTGCTAGCAAAGCAAATGTAGTTGGTGTTTTTAACACAAAAGCATTGTATCTTCTCAAGTAAAGGGTGTACCCCCTATCATTGCAAACTGTACTGTAGTTTGTAGTTGTAATCCACAAAATTTTACAACCATATCCCTATTTCATCTTGAACAATTCCACTTGCTAGAAATTTTTCCTAATTAATTAATTATACATTTTATTAAACTAAGTTTAAACAAAAAATTATGTCTTTCAGCCAATCAATCATCTTGTCCCTTAACCTAATAGATATGGCATCTAACCATGTTGTGAGGGTTTATGACACTAAAGACCCTACCATGGTTGAGCGTAGGAAATTGCTCAAACTAAGGTGGTGAAGCCCAAATTTTACAATCATAAATGAAGAATATTACAACTTAATTTATGCCAAAATCCAAGCTGGATTCCTCATTCCATGAATGGAGACTAAGGATAAGCATGAATACAAGCTGATCCATCAAAATGGAAATGAATACATACCTTCCCACTATGAAAAAATACTACTTAAAAACACTCACACATGTATCCTACCTCAATTGATTAAGATGGATGAGCAGAGTGAGAAGCTTAGCTTAGATAGCCAACCTAAGAAGCATGATGAGTTTGAGGCTAAGCCTAAACCTGACAACTTCATAGGGAGCCTATTTCAACAGTTGACTCCCCAGGCCACAACACCCACTTCAACCTTGCTTGTCTCTTCCACGAGACAACTACCTTAACCATCATCTTCCATGTATACCATCATATTTGGATTAGCACTAGTTATAACATCCCATTAGGCACAACTTGTGGCACAAATAGCCTCCTTGTTCTCCTCTATGCCTTTCACCATGCAGCCTCGGTCTACATGGTCATCACCAATGGTCTTCATCATTGCTTATCCCTTCTCCATACTAGTGGATCCCACAATGGAATCATAAGTGATCCAAGGATCACACACATTATCTGTTCCCTTCATTTTGTAAATACCGACATAAACATCATTTTCATGGTTTGGCCCTTCTACAACTATGATGACCTAGCCTCTCCCTTCCATACCACAACCCATCGCAAAGTCATAGGACTCACAACTTACACCACAATCATTTGTACAAATACCACAACCCACAAGAATGCCCCATGTCTTGGATTAAGCATGATCCAACACCTTACGAAAGAGTTATGAAAGCTTAAGACTTCGACAACCTAGACAGTGAAGATAAAGGATTTTTATTAGGACAATCCTATCAATCTTATTATCCCACAAATAACTCTTCTCCCTGACATTCCCATACCTTAATTCACCAAGTACAATTTTGAGGGTGATCCTAACACTCACCTTATAACCATCCATTTCAAGTGCTTATTATTGTAGGCCTAGATGCATACCATAATGTGGATCTTCCCTATGTCCCTTACTGGGAATGCCTTGAACTAGCATTGTGCACTACCAAGAGGATCCATATCCTTACTTGAAGACTTAATATCACAGTTTGTTAACTATTTCAAGTATAACTTAGAACTTGACATGAATCTTGACCAACTAATGCAAGTTAAGCAGGGATCCCTTGAGCCTATGCAAAAATTTAGACAATGATGGAATGCTCTTCTTAATGAGATTCTAGAATCCATAGTTGAGACCCATCTTCTCATTGTATTCAAGGGGGTGGTTAATGATTTTATTAAGTCAAAAATTTATTACCTAGACCCATGGTCACTTAGCTAGGCCTTTTCACAAACCAAGAACATAGAGGATGCCATTGAGGCTAGTCATGACCCCACCTATGTTTCATATATGAACCAACATAAATGAAAGTATAATGAGAGGGGAGACAAACCAATGTAGCCATGGTCACTATGGCCAAAGAAAATAAGATCACAGAAGGGCCTAAAATGAGCCAACCTAAGGCCCCTACCAACAATAACCAACCATCAATGTCTGGGGCCTCTACATCAATCAACACAAGGCCTAAATTTGAATGAAAAGATCAGTCAAAGTACACTATGCTACCATTAAAACCATTAGAACTCCTTAACCAGTTATTAAAGAGTGGGAAAATCCAATATTAAAAAATGACTGAAAATGCCTAAAAGAGGCATGATCGACTATGTAAGATAGCCAAAGATCCCACTCTTGTAACCAAGGATGAACTACCGGTAGCTAGGTACTTCAAGCTTGATCATTTATGCCACTACCATCAACTGCTATGTCATGATACCAATTTTTTCTTAGCATTAAAGGATGACTTGCAAAAGATTATAGACAAAGGTGAGCTAGTGCTTGATGCCTCTAACCTAGTTATGTTATATAACTAATCCATTCCAAGAATAATTCATATACCATAGCAGCTTTCAATGTGAACAACAACTCAATACCTACGCGAAAGCCATCTATGATAGGGGTACACCCTTATTATGAAAGGGACCCTTCAACTTCTACTAGTTCAAAGACCTACTTTGTTGTAAGTATACCATCACCAATGCCTTCTAAGAAGCCTTTCATCAATAGAGTGCCCCCTCTTGCTACAACCAAACCTACCACTACAACTAAACAACATCCTCCTATGGTGGCCAATGCAACAACTTCTTCCCAACCAAACAACATCAAGAAATCACCAAGCAAAAAATGCAAGAAGCCTGTGCTAAAGCCCAAGAGTAATAAAAACAAGCATGTTAAGGCATGGAAGGAGGTGGACCCATCGAAGCCCACTCCTATCTCATCCATTCCCATGAGATCTAATGCTCATACCACTTTAACTAGTCAACCACGAGAGGACCCCAAGCCACAGGGGAAGGGGAAAGAGGCCAAAACATAACCATAGAAGCATGGAGTTTGCACCCTATAGCACATGGAGGAAGTTAAGGTCAACAAGAATGAGGAGTCTACAACCAATGACAAAGACTTTCTTAATGTGATGGAATAGGTCAAACAGTGACTAAAAAAAAAAAAAACACATCCCTTAGCCTATATGACTTAGTAATGACTTCTGCTGCACACCACAAAGCATTGGTCAAAATGTTAATCTTAATTTTTGTTAGTAAGGATATCTTGCTAGTGAAGAGTCCATCCATGTGGTGATTGTACCACCTTCACCAAAGGAAGAAATGAAGTCAACAACACTGGTGTTTCATGACAATGAAGTCAAGACTAATCACTAAGATGGCAAGATGACCAAGGCCCCCCTCTTCATAACAAAAGGATGGAGCACTACAAGGTCCATAAGGTGCATGTTGACAACAAAGTAGCAACTAATGTAACATCTTACATCATTATTAAACATTTAGGCCTAATAGAGCACATGCAATATACCTTGACTTCTACCCTTAAATCCTTTAACTGATCTCAAGTGGCTATAAAAGGCTCAATTTCTTTAGACTTCGTGGCAAGGGAATAATTCCCCATAATAACTAACTTCTTGGTAATGGAAGAGACACTAGGATTCAACCTCATCTTGGGGATTCCCTAGTTAGCTTAATTTCAAGTTGTTTCCTTATCCATCCACTAATAAATTCACCTACCTTATGAGGGGGATGAAATAATTATTCATGGTGATAGTGTTGTACCCTTGGTAGTCAATAATAATGACATAGAGTAAGGATTCGATGTGGAGTTTTAGGAAGACACTTCTACTATTAACCATGTAATTATAAAACTTGATAGAGCAAAAGAGGCCAAAACTAACAATGATGAAACCATGAATGCACCATGGAAAGAGCTCCCATTCAATGCAATTAGTGAAGGAAACGAGGAATAAAAAATTATGCAACATAGGCCATACACCATTTTTTATCTTGCAAAGATTAGGAAACATTCACATGATTGATGTATGTTTTTTATTCACTTACATGTGTATCCATAACTATGTAACCTTCTTAACCTAGTTTAAACATTATTTACACATACCACTTTGTGTTACTTTGTTTTACCTTATTTTGACTTTACTTTGCACGTATCCTAGAGTTTATTCTCATTTACAATTTACCCTTTTATGCCATGTCTATTTTAGAACATAAAATATGAAAAATCATAAAAACCTTAAAACCTAAAATATTCATAAAAATTTTAAAACAGAAAATTGATAAAAGCTTCCATTTTGATGGGCAAGGTCCACAATGGCCTAAAATTGGCAAAACATAAGGCCTAACATGGCCTAAAATTGGCAAATCATATGGCCCATCATGGCCTAAAACTAGCAAAACCTATATCACATTTACAACCTAGTTCACATTCTAGTAGCCTAGCTCATTTTAGCATTTTATTACATTATGACCACATAAGCTAATCAATGTAGCCCTATAACATGAACACAAACATAAAATATATAACATATATGAAAAATTAAGTATTAAAACATATAAAAAGTTAAAGTTTAAAAATAATAATAGTCAAAATGTCTATAACATAATAGTGAAGGTCACATAGTGTGACAAAAGCTTGAACAATGCATAAAAGAATAAACCATATCTCAACAACAAAAGGCTAACAGTAGCCACAATGTCATAATAACAACATCAAAAATAATGATAAAGATAGCCAGTGACAATAATCAACTAATGGTACTATGGTGCAACTAGAGGGGATTAAGGAGCACTTCCATCATCACCACTAGGTGTTGGTGTCACTTGGTACCTATACCACAATAACATAAGTTTAATTAATAATTAAGACAATATGAAAATTAATTATAAATTAAATTAAACTAAAACATGCTAAAATAAAGTAAATCAACAAACTTGGAAGAGCTCCAGTACAACATCCCTTAGGAAGGGGGAGGCTCTGAAGGCCAATCTCCAAATGATGAAGGATTTGGTCCTCAATCATTTGGGCCCAATCCACCTCCCCATGATTGACACTTGTTAGGATGTTGCTCTCATTGATCTCAACCCATGTAGATGACTCTTGTGAAAACATAGTAACAGCCATCTTTCCAGAAGCAGTAGAGACCTAAGGGGTTTGGGAATCAACCACCATCAAAGAGCCTTCAAATAATTTGAAGACAATCTCTGCTTGAATCTCCTTCATCAACAACTCCAACTTGCTTCATTTAGTGAACTCCACCTGCAACCACTTAAGATGGGCCTCATGTTCTACCTTATACTTCTTTTTGTGATCTTTTTGTGCTTAGCTCCACTTAAGGACCCAAGCACAGTAGTCTCTCCACTCCCTAGCCTTACCAGCTAGCAAGTTCATTTGTAACCTCTACTTAGTGATGTCCCTAGCAAGGGCAACCTTGTCATGGATAGCATTCCAATACCATGGCCACGTGATCTCCTTGGTTCATAAAGAGTTCTTGTTAGCTACTTGGGTTACCACAAATTCCTTATGATCTTAGATATCATTAATCACCTGAGCCTACCTCTTAGTCTCTTTTTCCAATGCACAACTCATTTCCATAGGAACTCATTTGAACATTGGCATTTTTTAAAAAAATTTGCAATGAAAATGCACAATTAGTAGTAGTTTCTTACAACTTCCATGATACATTCTCCACTTCAGGTGGTAGGGCAACCAAGGCATCTATGCCCATGGCATGGTTGAAATCCCATCTAACCTTAGATACTACAAGAATAACTAAAAAACATCGAAAACCATATAACCAATATAACCATAAAGCTTATGTAAAAATCATTAAAGGAAAAATAGACTAAAGTTCTTACCAACATCAGGAACAATTTTTTGTAACTAATCAATCCTATCTTTATCCATCTTGTTAGGAACCTCCACTTAAGGTTTCATTTGAAATGTAGAGGTTGAGGCACATGCCTAAGGCTTAGTATATACAATAAGTATGACAATCAACTAATGATTAAAACCAAGCTTAAACATAAACCAACAAAAGGTAACTTATGATGCCTGGAGTCTCATCCGAGATGATGATGGGGGGTTCACCTAGCGATGAACCATCAAATAAAGCATCAAATGCTACATTGGATAGTCCCTCATCCTTGTGCTATTGTAGAAATGCCTCCTCTAGGTGCTTTTACTCTACCTCTGCTATTGCTGCTTGGGCTACCAGTTCTTGTTGCTTGCCTAGAAGAACAAAAAAGATAAAACATAGAACAACTTATTATATTTTGCCTAAAACAAAATCATAGCCTTATAACATAAAACATAAAATGCAAAACAACTTAAAAATAATACAAACTATAACATACATGTAACCATGTCATGCACTTGATTTAGTCTAATAACAAACCTCCTCTTGGAAGGCTGCGCAATCACTGGTGCTACTTCCTTAATCATAGGCCTCTTTAATTTTGCTCTAGCTACCCCATCAACATTTGCATGAGATTCCTTGGCCTTTTTCACATTCCCTTGGGCAACTTGAGGTTCAATCCCCATGATATCAAGGGAAGGATAACGCATGCCACTAAAACATTTAGTGGTCACAAACATCGATTTCCCAACATCCTCTAGTGGGTTTTAAGCTTGCATGGTTGGAAAAATGTGCTTGACCCAAGGCTTAGAGAGTTGGGTTTGATTTTACTTACCCATTTTCCATCCCTCCTCACCACCAGGAACTTCATGAATCTCTTCAAATATGCCATAAATAATGCATAGTGCATGTGGCATGTCATGGTGAGGACTTCGCAAAGTTTTTGGATTTCCCCTTATAGCCTAGAGACCAAATGAGCAATCTAGTTAAATTGAGCACCTTCAGTGAGGACTTTTTTCATGATCCATGCCTGGTTGATGTCAATGACCTTCTTTAGTAATAGCAACTTTTGAAAGACGTGGGACCAGAATAATGGATATGCCTCCCTTAACTTTGAGAATTAGAGTTGTTCCAAAGACAATCTTGAGAGATTGTGATGAGCATTCAACCATTTTTCCACCTCCTCCTAGTGGCCTACCTCCTTTCCTAGTTGGGTGACAACTTTTATCCCCTCACCAAGGATATCAAAGAGGTCATAGAAGGTAGCCTCATTGATGGCCAAAGTGATAGCCACACCATGAACCTAAGTGATGAACTTCTTAACTTCTTTGTTAAAGGAGTCGATGATGTTCACCATCTCAAGGAAAAGGATGGTTAGGCTAGGAGCCATGAAAAGATCAAGCAAAACTACATTGGTGATGTTTTCTTANGAGCCATGAAAAGATCAAGCAAACCTACATTGGTGATGTTTTCTTGGATGTTCTAGACACTTGGCTAGCCAACCACTACTGCATGGAATCCACCTCACCAAACTTGAGGATAAGAGTTTACTCAAAGCATCCTGAAGTGATCAAGGTAATGGTAGAGAAGAAGGTAGTCCCCACAAAACAACAAAAGGATAATTAGCTTAAGCATAGGCACATCGCATAAAACCAAAATATAACAAGTATAACCAGTTAAAGTCAAGTTTATAGCCATACCAATAAAACCACTTAAACACGTAAGGCCTAAATAGCCTACAACTACCATGCAAACATTGACATAGCATCAAAATAAAATATAATAGAAAAAATTAAAAAAAATTACTTTTCTTGTTAAATGAAGATAGTTTAAGGACCCCCAAGGGATATATGTGATTGTGCACCCAAATTGGGGATCCCCCACCAACTATGGGCTATCCCATTCACTTGAGCATGGGAATAGAGTGTGGTGTATCTACCAAATTCATCTTTGAGTTGCTCTATCATAATGAGCTTCATCACTTGAACTTTGGTAAATGCCTCAAATGTCGTTTGGGCTAAAGAAAAGAGCTAGTCACTCTTGATCAACCCATGGTCATCAACCTTCTACTTACAAGCATTACAAAATAAAAAAAAAACTTTAAAAAACCAAAATAGCCTAAGTAAATAAAATGTAAATAAAAAAAGAAAGTTTAACTTTCACTTACCCCTCTAAATGATACATAATGCTAGGGGGTTTTGAAATAATGTGTTGATGTAGTGACCAACAAGCAATGTGTTATTAGCATTATGCTAAATGAACTCAAGCATGTCCCAAATCTTGGATAGGTGACAAGTTCCCCTAGTATACTTGTTATCCTATTGCCCATCCTCGACATGGGTATTAAGATCATCAACAATGAACTTGATGATCATACATGTAGAGTGTTGTAGTAAGATCTCCACAATTACATACGTTGTCTCCGAAGCCAAGTGTGACAACACCATCACATTGAAGTTTTGGAGCAAGTAGGTGAGAAATTCCTTTGTCCCCAAATGAAACCACAAGGATCCATGCTCCAAGACCATGTCTACAGGTGGGGTGTTGGGCCCCAGTGTGTGAATGTAGTAGAGGAGCCCCACCACTTCAATGACCACAATGATGAATTTCAAAAAAGCCTAGCAGAATACAACAATAATAGCCATTCATTGTCAACATTTTTATTTAAGCCAAGTAACCAAATTCATAGCTTTCAACATTTAGGATCAAAACAAGATAGTAACCAAAATTATGAAAAAATTGCATATAATAACTAGATAAAACCAAGTAGCCTACTAGCAACTAATAGCAATTTCATGGTGAAATATGCATAAAAAATTATAAAAATTCTTATGTAGAAAATTTTAAGCCATGAAAACTAGCTTGTACCTACAACAACAATCACAAAATCCCAATTTGGATTTTTGCAAAATTTTTACTAGAAATCCTAGTTAACAGTGAAACTAGCTGTAGTGAAAACTATAGGAGGATAGTTAAAGATTTTAAAAAGTTCAAATGATTATTAAAAACAAAAATACAGCATGTAAATAAACTTAGGACCTTTCAGTTTTACACAAAATATACCAAGAACCACACTAAGGCTGCCTATACAGCCAGGGAGGTTTGTAGTTTTAACAATCAAAACTACAACTTTACAAGGTAATTTGCACATGGACAAAAATGATAGATTAGAACTAAAAATTCTTTTCTAAGTCTAGAAACTATGTATGCATAAAATTTAATGTCTACGTTGCATTTTCAAGCCTATGAAAAATTTAAATAGCAACCCAAAACCTTAACAAAGTTTAACAAAAAATTGCACAAAAACCCAAAACTATAGAAAACAATTGTAGTAAATTACTATTAAAAAATATTTAAATTTTTTTCAAAATTTCTAGAATCAAGGCCAAATCTTCCCTAACACCTCTAAGAATCCCCATGAACCTAGGATGTGGCTAAAGAAATTTTCTAAGTGTCAACATTAACCAATTTCAACAAGGCAAACCCATAAAAACCAAAGTTTCATTGTGCACTAGTCCACCAAAAAATTCACAGAAAATTAACCATCGACCAAAACTCAGTGATTTTATAGCCGTTTGAACCAATAAATACTAAAAAACCCCACAACCCAAAAAACCAAAAATTCTAAGTTGTTTCTGTATAAAAAAATTGAAACGTGGCATGAAAAAGCAACAAAAAACTGAAAAAACCATAAGTTAGAATGTAGTGGTTCAACCATTGTTTTGACCTTTGAACAACATATTAATATCCTATGACATTAGAAAATAAAAATTTCTAGCCATTTCTTAAGAAAAAATAGGAAATGGGCATCGATTTCTCTGGAAAAATGAGAAAGCCTATGTAAAACAAGGCCAAATAAAATTTATAACTTAATATAGATCAACCTAAAAACCAAAATAACACTTCAATCATGGAAAAATAACCCAGAAATTATGTAGGATTTGAACAAAACCAAATTTCCTACCATACACAAGCCTACACAAGCCAAAATGCTTACCTTACAAGTGAGGAAAAACTACAAAACTCATGGAAAAACGACCAAGAATTGTGTACCTGGAGGTCATGGTGGAGGATCCTTCCCCCAATAGAGGCTATGAAAAATGTGAAAGCCCCTTTGTTGCATCATTCACATCCTCTAGTGTTGGATTCTTGCTGGTAGTTGCCTTCCTCTTTGACATGTTCATCCACAATGCAAAAAACCTCCAAAATTCTTGAAAGTCTTAGCAACAATGCTACTCCTTGATGGAGAACAACCAAGAAATGTTAATAATTGATGAGGTTTAAACCCAAATTACTAGAAGGGCTCTAAAACTATGCACTACTAGTGATGGAAAAAAAATTTCACATGATTTTGATAAAACTAACATTTAAAAATGATTTGTGCACTTATGTGCCTCCTTTCAAAATCCCTTGCCCAATTCACTAACTTGACTTATAGTGAACTAATCATGCAAAGGAGGGAAAGTTCTAGCTACACTGGGAAGGTGAAAGGTTAAAACCAAAAACACCATTTAAATTTGGGTGGGCCTTACTAGATGCCTTACAAGCAATGGAATTCACAACCCAAATCCCATCTATGCTATGGTTGAACTCCATTGAAGCCTTGGGATGCAGTCTTAAACTTAAAACCCACCTCATCCACACTGGCCAGCTAGATCTAGCATGGACCCAACCATTCCACTTACTACAAAAATGCAAGAACCCCATACAAAAATTAGAAGTTGGATGTCAACATTGGTAAGTACCAAGCCTTGAAGGAGGCAAGAACTCATCATAGAACATGCTATTTTGGATAACAATGTTGGCCAAAAGCTCAACTATGCTAGCTAGCATTTCTCTAGGGGGGATAGTACTTCCAAACATCAATCAAACCTCAATTCAACTCCATAATGATCTTTCAAAGCCTAAAATCCTAGTGGAAGCTTCTAGTAGCTCCAAAACCTAGTCAAACCCAATAAAGAAGTGTCAAAACCATGAATTCTAATGCAGCCACACTAGGGGGCACCCCAACCATGCTGGCCAACATAGTTCCAACGTGGTTGGGTGGGTTGTGATCATAAAATATTAAAAATAACCTTCAAATTAACATATCATGACCTCTATGCTTTCTCAAAGTCTTTAGTAACCAAAAATTAACCAAAAACTAGTTAACTTTCATCATAAACCATCTATCCATGCTAAGGAAGCCCTCACCCATGTTGGCCAACATGGGTACTCAATTCATAAAAAATCATAAACATATCAAATCAACCCCAAAACTCACACCTTTAATTCTAAAACCCTTTTGGAGCCTCTAGAGACTACCAAACCCTAGAAAGTGAGTCAAAAATGGCACAAATCCTTCATTCCTTCCCATCCATGCCAGGACTATGCTATCTAACATAGTCCAAGGGGGATGACTACACAAGCATGTTTACCTTTTGGTATGTTAAAAAAATAAGGAAAATGGAGAACAAGGTTGTTTGTGTTGTTGTGTGATTATTGTGTTTGCAGGACTAGAAACTGGATTGAGATAAGAAGGTTTGCGAAAGCTCAAGAACATGGACAAGGAACAAAGAATTCAAAGTGCAAAGAAAGGATGAAGAAAGACATCTTCAAGAAACAATAGACCTCTGGGTAGAATTGAGGCATCATAGGCAAAGACATCTCTGCAAAATAGCAAACATGTCTTTCACCAAACAAATACATCTTCCCAAAATGAGGGCTAGTTATAGAAATATGTCTTTCACCAGACAAAGACATCTTCCTAGAATAGAGACCAGAGGTAGAAAGACATCTTAGACATAAAGAATACATCTTCCATGACCATTAGCTAGCCATTGCACAAGTTTTAAGATAAATTTGGAAACATAATGGCTATAAGAAGACATCATTCTCATTGGCAAATGTGCAAGCTTTTGTACTATCATTGTATAATTAGTTGACAATCATTGTAATCATTGTTGCTTCTCATTTTACTCTATGTTTTTTGTTGTAAAGTGAGTTGTACCTTAAAGTGCAAGGATTATCAAACTAAGTTGCATTCATCCCTTGTAATTATTGTTCTCCGTTGTTGTCCTACAAGGTTGATGTGCTTCTTGCAAGAAGGCATCTTACTTGAGCTTGTCAGGATCCTACAGGATTGAGTATTGGTGTAGTGGCACAACACTTCAGAGGGGAGCTCAAAGTTGTAAAGGTAGTGGGATCCTTAAAACCACATTCTAAGCTTGTTAGAACCTTGTGAGATTGAGTGGAGCTTAGAGATTGTACAAGGTGTGGTATCATTCAAAACACAATTTGGAAGGAACAAAGTTTAAAGGTGTGCTAGCAAACTACCCTCCAAGTGTGGACTACCCAAGTTGGGCCATGTTAAAAGTGATGCAAACTTTGTGTCAAAGAATCTTCTTTGGGAAATTTATTCATTCCTCTCCCCACCACACCCCACCACCCAGCGCCCCCCAACCCCACCCCACCCCCCTCCCCCCTTCTTTCTAAGTTCAATGATCCTCAAGTGATATCTAAGCTTGGTACTCTTACTCTCTACATTAATCTTCAAGAGTGAAAATGAAAGGGGTAATTAACATTAGACACATCTAGACAAAGAGCCTAATGTACATCATCAAATGGCATGGTCAATTCATTTATCACATCTATTATAAAGGTAAGTATCTCATTTCCTTCCTTACATTCAAAAATATAGAAGGCTATGCTTGTAAAGTTGGAAAAACTTATGATTATCAAAATGACATCTCCTTTGAAGAAAAGTATAAGATATTTTACCATAAAATTCTTTCTTTCCAAAATTTATGCATTGAAATGAAATATTCTTTACATGCTAAGGAAATAAAAATCAAAGTTCTTAAAGATGAACACTCTTATCTCAAAAAATAAAACTCAGACCTTAGGTCTAAGATTCAAAGACTAACAACTATGATTAAGCAAATGAACAAGAACTCTATGGAGAATTCCAAAGACCAAAAATAGCATTTATTTAGGTTTGTTAAATCTTCTAAACCAAAAAACTTGAAATGCTTATTTTGTAACCAATATAGTCATATTCAAGCTTTTTGCTATCTTAGAATACATCACTACTCTTGGTCTTTCCAAAACTAGCCTAAAAAGAAAATGACGTAGGTTTGGAAAGGAAAAGAAGAAAATATTGAAAAGAATTTGATGGCTCAAATTACTTTCTCTGATGACAATGCTAGCATGTGGTATATTGACAATGGGTGTTCAAGGCACATAACAGGTGAAAAATCCTACTTCACCCACTTCACGAAACAAAATTTTGAAATAGTCACATTCGGAAATGACATGGAAACACCTATAGTAGGTATTGGTAGCATAGGAGGTAAAGGTAAGGGATTACCAACTATAAAAAACGTTTTTTTCATTGATGGATTAAAACATAAT
Source organism: Gnetum montanum (assembly GCA_015680685.1). NCBI lineage: Eukaryota > Viridiplantae > Streptophyta > Gnetopsida > Gnetales > Gnetaceae > Gnetum > Gnetum montanum. The sequence continues at coordinate 155,230 of MNCI01025343.1, read as the reverse complement.
CTTCTTAGTGTAAGTCAACTTTGTGATTCAAATTTTAGCATTACCTTTTCAAAAGAAAGTTGTAGAATACAAGATTTTATCTACTAGAAATGTTGTGATTGAAAGATCTAGAAAAGAAAATGTGTATACCACTATTTTTGGAAATTCTCCCAACCTTGAATCCAATTGCTTAGTAAGTTATGTAGATGATGCATGTCTTTGGCATAGGAAGCTCAGCCACATAAATAAGAAATTTCTTCAAACCTTGGTATCAAAGAAAATAGTTCAGTGTCTCCCTAAGCTCAAGGATTTCAACCTAAATAAATGTGAAGCTTGTTAGAAAAGGAAACAAATGAGGGTAAGATTTGGTAAGAAAAATTGTATTTATACAACTTGTCCCTTAGATCTACTTCATATAGATGTGGTTGGTCCTATTTAAACTCTTAGCTTGTGAAAGAAAAGATATTTTTTGACCATTATTAATGATTATTCTTGCTTTACTTGGGTTGCTTTTTTATATTACAAAGATGAAGTGTTTGATCATTTTTTCAGAATTAGTAATGAAATCCAAAAAGAAAAAGGATATGATATAAAGTCATTAGAAGCGATAATGGAGGCAAGTTCAAAAATGGAAAGTTTGTCAAATGAATGATATTCTACATCAATTCTCTACTACAAGAACTCCTCAAAAAAATGGAATAGCTAAACAAAAAAATAGAATCTTAAACAAGATGAGGAGAACCATATTAAATGATCAAAGTCTTCCTCATCACTTCTAGACCAAATCCATCAACACTTCTTGTTACGTATCCAACAAAGTTCTGGTAAGAATATTCACTTCTAAAACTCCTTATGAATTATGGACAGGTAGAAAACCATTAGTAGATTACTTTCAAGTTTTTGGTTCAAAATGATATCTTCTAAATGATAAAGATAACTTGAGAAAGTTTGATGCAAAAAATAATGAAGGCATTTTCTTACGATTTTCTCTAGTCATTCGTGATGGAATCACAAAACTACATTAAGCTAGTTTCATTAGAGTTGTTGATTACATAAAATGGGTGTCCAACATAGTGGTAGTCCCTAAGAAAAATGGGAGTATATGTATCTACATTGATTTTTGAGACCTGAATAAGGCAACAATCAAAGACAATTTTCCTTCACCTATTATTGACTAACTTATCGATACTATGGTTGGACATGTCTTTTTATCCTTTATGGATGGGTTCTCAGGATACAACTAGGTTAGGATTAACCTAGAGCATCAACTTTGTATGACCTTCATGATCCCTTGGAGAACATTTTGCTACACCATGATGCCCTACCAAAGAACAACCTACCAAAGAGCTATGACATATATCTTTAGTGATTATATGCTAGGATTGCTCAATGAATACATAGACAATATTGCTATTAAATACAAAGTGCCTAGCGACCATGCACATGAACTTGACCCTGTGCTTAAATAATTTCTCAAATGTGAGCTTGGGTTTAACCCAAAAAAGTGTGTCTTTAGTGTCAAAACTAATAAGATGCTTGGTTTTGTAGTTTCTAAAGTAGGGATACATGTCAATCTTGATAAGGTTATGGCCATATCCAGCTTGGTAGCACTGACTAATCTTAATGAGCTTCAAGGACTGCAAGAAAAATTACAATTTATCTATAGGTTCATCATTAGTCTTACGGATAAGTTACAACCCATGCAACACTTGATTAAGAAAGGAGTCCACCTTTGAAAACCTTAAGCAAGAGTTGGCATAACCATCCATGGTCTATTTGCCACAAAAGGATAAACCTTTTTACATCTACCTTGATATCTCTAACATGTCCATTACTTCTCTACTCTATTAGAAATAAGATGATGAAGCCAAGTTGCTAGTATACTACCTAAGAAATGCATTGATTACTTATGAGACCTGACACACTAAAGTGGAGAAGTATTGTCTAACACTAGTCTTCTCATTGAAGAAGTGGAGATATTACCTCCTTAGGAGTTGAGTCAATATCATTTTCAAGGACAACATGCTTAGAGCCATAATGATCAATATCTATGAGAGTAGCTATATATCCCATTGGAAAGCCATAATAGTGGAGGTTGACCTATACTACATCTTCCAAGCTTCAATGATAGGTTAAGCTATAGTTGCATAACTTCCCATTTTACTGATAGATGATCATATAGCCATTGACTCTAAATTTTCTAATGAGCATGTCAACATCATTAGTGAAGTACTTGAGGGCCATGAGGTAAATATGCACTTTGACGGTGCTTCAACTACTTGTGGGGCTAGTGTTGCTACCATCATAACATTCACACCTAGTGAAATCCAATCACTCACTTACAATTTTTAATTCCCATGTACCAACAATATGGTAGAGTATGAAGGATTGATCAAGGGAATGATTATAGCTCATAACTAAGGAATCAAACACCTAATGATAAAAGGTTATTCACAACTTGTGGTTAACCAAGTAACAAAGATTTATGCCTATAAATCCATACATTTGTAGGCTTACTATGACCTAGGTGAGAAAATAATGCAACAATTTATAGATGTTGGTATCCAACATATATTCCAAACCAAGAACACATTAGCTGATGCATTCCAACCTTAGCCCTCAGTGTGATGCTAGATGTGTTTAGCAAATTACCTTCCTTAACTATAAACTATGTTATCCCCATCATGCAGAACACTAAGGACAACTCGATAGCCTTAGTTCATATCACTTCTCCAAAGGAATGGTATGATGGTATCAGGTTTTACCATATGCATGGTGAACCTTCACAGGGCCTAACTACTTCTCAAAAGAATGCTATACATAAAGGATAAAAATAGTATGTCATCATAGGTGATAACACATTATTTCAATGATCTTATGATGACATATTATTAGTATGCTTGGGTAAAACTAAAGCCTACACAATCCTTAAGCAAGTTCATGAAGGTGTATGTGGGGGACATATAGGACCTAGAGTCATGGCTACTAAAATTAGGCAACTAGGTTATTACTAGCTCTATGTGGAAAGTGATTGCCTATAGAAGGTTAAAACTTGTAATACTTGTCAATGGCATAGTAACATGATACACATGCCACCAAGTGAGTTATGCACTACTCAAATAACTTGACCATTTCAATGATAGGGATTATACATCATTGGACCTATAACACCTAAGTCTTCTGTAGGGCATAGTTTCATCATCACTGCAATTGAATGCTTTACAAAGTAGGTTGTAACTATTCCCCTAAGAAAAACAACATCTTAACAAGTTTGTAGATTCATACTAGATAACATAGTAGCTCGTTTTGGCATACCTTTGACCATAGTTACAAATAATGGATCACAATGTAGTAGCTAAGAAAAAAAGCTTTTTTTCAAGACCTAGGGTATTAAACATTCTTTCTCATCACCATACTACCCTCAAGAAAATGGACAAGCTAAAGCTAGAAATAATGACATCATAAACTTTCTAAAAAGATGTTCAGTAATAGCAAATGTAAGTGGCATGAGCGGCTTGTTCATGCACTTTGGGCCTATCAAATTATATTTCAAACCACAACAGGTGTAATCCCTTATAACTCAATTTATGGTTCTAAAAATATTCTACCTCTTGAGTTACAAGTTCCATCATTGAGGGTGGCTTTATCAAACTTCATCAATGATGAACAAAACAATAAGCTATGTACCATTGATCTAGATTTAATGGAAGAGCTGTGGGTTCTAACACTTTCTCACATCAAAATACACTAGAAGAGGTAGACCTAGTCCTCAAGGCTATTCGCTAGCATGCAAACAAGTTCTCAGCCAACTAGAAGGAACTTTTCTTTATCACTAAGGCCTATGGCAAAAGAGCCTTCAAAATAGCCGACATGGATGAGAATGAATTGGTCAATCTAGTTAATCATTTCTATCTAAAGCCTTACTACATCTAACTTGTAAAAATTGACAAGTTGGCATCAACGGCCTTACAACCAATAACAAGTGAGCCTGCATGAACTTTCTATATATCTCTCTCTATTAAGCATAGTAAATGAACTATAAAGCTTTGTAACAATAGTAACCTATGATGACCTAGTTTGTTGATTATCTTGTATGACCTTATATATTATCATGTGACAATATGCTTTCTTTGTTTTGTTTTCTTGTTATCTTGGAGTTGTGCATGCAGGATGAAGCCTGAAGTCCTCACAAAGGTACAACATTTCATAGCAGCAAGTTACAATGTGACCTTAATACACAAGATTTCTTTAGCTTGTCTTGTTGTACCAAGAGTGCTTATTTCATTTCACCTTTGTTACCCTTGTTAAGTCCAACCGCGTACCCTAACTATAACCTTCCTTATCTTGAATAATAATGTTGACCAATGTTTGACATTCATGTGTTATGGGCATAAGATGTTAACTTCATCATGCTCCACCATCAAGTTCATTGAATGTAACACATTTCATTCAACAGGAAAACCAAATCAAGTTTGGCCTTGACAATAAAACCCAATGAAGCTTTCACCATGTAAAAGAAAAAATGAGGAAGAAAATTACCAAGAAGCCAAAATGCCAATGAAGACCAAAAGATAGATGAATGATTTCAAACAAGCAAAGGGAGGAGCCTAATGACTGAAGAAATCTTGGAGTAGGGTATTGGTTCCTCAAGAATATTACTGAGTTACCATTATCACAAAAACATGAAACACAAAGATGTCATCAATCACTCAAAATGTCATTGCCAAAACTGTAACCATGATGTCAACATTTGGAACTCATTATTAGCCCTATGGCCATTTCCTTAGAGCCAAATATAACCTTTATCCTCTATCATCTCATCATAACACTTATCCCATCATCATAAGCACTCTTTGGATATGATTCAACACTACTAAATCAAGCATAGATGGAGAATGATGGTGGTGGACCTATAGTGATGTTTTGTTTTCTTTGTTGATGTCTCCTGGGTCAATCCTCCAAACATCAACAAAGAGGGATTAAAGAAATAACACCAAGAAAATTCATGTTGCAACCTTTTTAGCATTATAACTTTCACCCCATGAAACCCGAGGCTGGAATTTCATTGTAAAATGTGAAAATTGTATTCCATGAGATGCAATTTTACTTACTTTAATTTTTTGAGCTGAAAAATGCTTCATAAGTTATTATAGCCTCACTTCCTAAGTGGAAAATTTCCTACCATGTCTATATTTAGGCTTGGAAAGGTTAAAAATGCCTTTCAAATTGCCAAAATTGGCATTGTCATGGGTTTTGTAGTGGGTATGAACTTTAGTATGTTGGAAGCATCTATGCTCCGCATTGGAGGGTTTTACTTTCATTCTCCCAACTATGGCCAGTGTAGTCACCATAAGACCAATGTTCCCACATCAAGGATAACATTGTAGTAGTTGGGGTTTCAATTTTCATTGAATCCTAGTGTTGCTCCTACAACTCCAACATTACTTCTGGAAGACTAGTGTGGGTGGGAGAAGCTAGTGTGGATAAAAACTATGTTTACTATTTTTGATAACCAACATGGTTTTCATGCCTTGGAAGTATCAAAATTTACCACAAATAGCAACTATGCTAGAATCAAACACCTACAACACTTGCATGTGACACCAATTTGTCAATAATCATGATAGAAATTTGCAACCATAATTCAATAGCCATATAATCTATATAAGCTAATTTCAAAAACCTTGAAGAGGTTCCATCACTTCTAAATTCTTGAACTTTTAAATTTGAAGTAAACACAAAGCTTTTGGGCAATTCTTAAGTGTGGAACTTTCAACCATTTAAAACACTTGTAACCTTGAGGCTTGTGTGAGGATTTTTAGAGCAACATTGGACTACCTAGACATCAAAAATCCTAATGTGGTATCTATTTTATGAGAAAAGTCCTTCACATACCTTACCACCCCTATGACCAATGTTGTAGATCTATGAGAGACACCTGCAAGGAGTTTTGATTTTGGGAGTTGGAGAGTAATTGTGATGTGCAACACTACCAACTTCAATAGGCTTCAAACTCCGCCAAAGAAAATCCCTTGTGCATCTAGATACCATTGGTACACATTCTAAAATTCTTTTATTCATAATATTTTCATTGTAATAAAATTCATAGTTCATTTATTATGCAAAGTTGTTATGGTTTTATTCTATGCATTTATTTTCTAGATGAAATCTACAATATTTTACATTTTTTTATCCCCATTTACATTTCTCAAGTCCCTGGGTGATCAACTAGGCCATCCAAGATGTCTTGGATTCTCTTTCTTAGAGGCCCTTGGGATCCAAGGCTAAAATTTTTTGACTTTGGATTTTTAGTTTTCTAGCAACCAAATTTTTCAAGAATTACAAGAGGTAGGTTTTATGTCTTATACATCTCTTGGAAGATCAAGTTTATACCAGATCCTAAATCTAACAAGGCCTTGCATGGATCATTTCCTACAATTTGCAAATAGATTTGGGGACTTCTAAGATTAGTTCTTCTCCTAGAACAATATCTTGCCTTAATTCAATCCATCATAGCATGAATTAACATGATAGTTTGGATGTTTTGAAACTTTTATATTGAAGGTTCTTGGGTAGTTCTGAAAGGTTATGTAGCCATGGGTACCTATGTTAGTTTGGGTGGACTGTTAGGTTAGAAAAATGATCTTTTTGAGGTTTATATTTGGATCCCTTTGAATGATCATGCATTTGTAGATTCATAACTTTCATGGCATTTTGTTGTTGAGACAACAAAGGGATTTCACCTTGCATGGATCTTGTAGATGGCAAAGAGTAAAGTAATACGGTGCATGATGTTGAGGGTGGTGAGGAGTATATGTGAAAGAAGATTCACCACATGAAGTGGTGAGTATATGATATTTAGGAGAATAGTAATGATGGAAAGAGGTGTGGGTAGTGGAGCCACTTGGTAATAGTAGTTTTTAGACATAATATTCATAGGAATCTGGTTGATGATAAGGATCCTTTTACCTTGGTGGCAACATTCCCCATGACTATGAATTATGCCACTATTGATAGTAATCCTACGGTTGAGGTGGCATTCCCCTTGGATAGTACTATTTTTGTTGAAACAGTTGTTGATAATTATCTTGGGGATAAGACAACCTCTTGGATACTTGCCTTTTGATGAACTTTGGATTTAAGTCATACATCCTAGGTTCCTATAAATGTGACAGAATTAAATATCATCCCTTCAAATGTTCATATTGGAAAATATCATATCATTTATCTTTTGAATTAGAATTTACAATCTCTTCCACTATTGCAGCTTTATCTTTATAATGGTAATAATCCTTTACTATGTCCTTCTTCCTTCTCTTATCCTTACCCTTGCTTCCTTGTTCTATTTTCTCCTTCACAATTTTAAATAATATTTGAAACTTCTCATCCATAGAGTCCTACATCTTGCCTCCTTAGCTAATATTTTAGTGATATATTTTTGGATTGGCAAGGTATTCCTTTGCACAACCTCCTCCAATGGTGCTTTTCCCTCTAGATCATAGAGATGTATCTCATTTTTGCAAAAGGAAGAATCCTTATCATCCTTCTCTATACTTTCTCTGTTTCTTAACTCTTCTTCTTCTTTCAATATCTGACCTATAAGCCTTTGAATCTAATGAGCCCTTGTTTCTAACAATCTTCCCTATCCATAAACCCAAAGATTGTTCTTAGTTTTATTTTTGAGCCCATCTATGATATGGTGGAATTATTCCCTTTAAGAATAACCATGCCCTAGATAGAAATGTACCAACAAAGAGTACCTTCCCAAGGTTGCATCAAGTGATTCATGGTTACCTTATTTACATCCTTCAATTTTTTTCTCAAGTTGGATACCTTAAAGTATGTTTGATATTTTTCTTGAATGGTTCTATCATCATACTACATCTGCAAATGAATTCTAGCTTCAAGGACTAATACTAGCTTTCAACTTCCTTGATGAGTATCTAGGGGAATAACTTCAATTTCTATCATACGTTCTCAATGTTTTGCAAGACACAAGCATTATGGAAGGCTTGCAAGTAGTATTGCAGATCTACATTATATCCTCCCTCAAACATAAAGATATTATTCATATTAAGTTGTTTGATCAAACTATCCTTTTGATGACTAGTAGGAATGTGAGCTACCTTCCAAATATTGATTATGCTTAGTGTAGCAACCAATGGTTCATCATATTCATCTTGTTCATGATGGTCCCTATCATGGCCATGCCTTCTATGATGTGGCCTACTATGCCTTCTTTTCTACTGATGTTCCTCTTCCTCTCACTTCTACCTGCATTCTCGTCTTCCATCTCTATGATGATCTCTTTAATCATTTCTTCCTTATTATCAATCATTTTTCCTTCATTTCCAATCATGTTCTTCCTCATCAAACTAAATGATAAGGAGGATGGTAAGGATGGAGAGGTAGAAGAGTTGTTTTGGCTTACCATCCTTCTTTGGTTCCTTGGTTATTCTTTTGCTTGATAATTGGAAGACATTAGCCTTGATGCCTCCCTGGTTTTAGGTCTAGCTCTTCCCTTATTTTGGTTGCTAGACAAGATTAAATATAACCATTATTGGGTTATGTTGTTCTTACTAAAGGAAGGAGAACTCTGACATTGGGATTTACCTAATGGATACTCTATGTTTTTTTTTCTAATTGTGATGTTAATGTAATTAGGATCCTCTTCCCTTTTAAGACTTCATGGAATGCCTCAATGAATTTTTCTTTCATGAGTTGGGCCTTTGTAGGTTGATAGCACCTGGAGAGGTAATTTATTACTTGATAATCTAGTGCTACTACCTCAAGTCCCAACTTCTTCAATGCAATCATAAACATTAATGGGATGGCACGATTGGGCAACAACATAACATTGCCCTCTAGGTCTCTCCATCATAATTGTTCATCTTGGTTGAGAATGAAGGTGAAGTCCAAATGGCATGGATCCAAGCGAGTGTAGACCAACTTAAGTTGTCAAGGAACTTCTCCTAGGTTCTTCCCTAACCTATCATCACCTAATGGATAATCAACCCTATGAGAAGAGGACATATTTCAATTTTTGTTTTATAGTATTTCTTAAATAAAATATTATGATTTTCTTAAGATAAAATGGTCCATTCTGACAATGATCTTTGTATAATTTAAATTATCTAATATACTCAATGCATAACAAAGAAAGATTACCTAACAATAGCATCAATGATGAGTGGCCATTGTTCCCTACTCCCAATCATACAAATCACAAGCATTCACATGTAATCCGATTGAATGCCATGAAATCTTTCTAGCCATAGGTGTTATAGATAATGGCATGCTTGGTTGTGGGTTGTCATTTTTCCAATAATCATTTGTGCTAGCTCAATGGATATATTTAAGTAAGATTAAGGCATCTGATATTTATATGTTTGTTATTTTTTATTATTATAATGTTAAAACAATAAAGTAATTAAAATATTAATTTCTAACTAAATATGGACATAAGAAAAATTTAAGTTATCCTAAGCATAGAATATCCATTCTCACTTTTTGTACCCATTCTGAACCTATATTAATGTTGATGGGTTATCAAGTATCTATTGTTGGACGTACCAAGTATTCACAGCTAGGATTACCAAACATTAATATAGTATGTTTAAAGTGATCATGATCATGTAGTTATAGAAAAAAGTATTAAAATATTATTATCATTCATCTAGCCTTCAAGTGAATGTAGATAAAACCAAATTGATGATTTGGAATACAAGAAATAGCTATTATAATTTCCATTTTGGAGGTATGAATGTGCAAATAGTAGATTCTTTTAAATATTTGGGTCTCATTTATATGAACAATTACCCATGGGGGAAGTGTATCAAATAAAAAATATAAATAGGTTTCAAGGTTTTATATGCTTTCAAAAATAAATGCAAGGATTTAAGCCTCTTGGCTAGAAGGTCATAAAACAAATTTTTTAGACTATCATATATCCTATTATATTGTATTGATGTGTTGTTTAGGGACCTAGAGTAAGTGCTAAAATTTGGAAAGTGATTCAAAGAATGCAAAAAAATTTTCTTCTCAATGATTTAAAGGTGAAGATGCAAACATCTTACTTGATGTTATTATGTGAATGTGATTTATTACATTTAGAAGCAAAAGCCTTATACCAATTCATTATATACATTCATTACTTGCATATCACAAGGCAAGACAAATTTTCTAAAGTGATTCTAAGGGATTCACAAGGCCATGGTTGGTATTTTTAGTGCATGTAATTGTTGAGAAAATGGAATATCTCATGGGAGGATGTGCAAAAAAATCCTAAGCATATTCACCAACTAGTCAAGCATATGTGGAAGGAAAGAGGCAATTTTGTTTACTTCACATTAGATCTAATAAACTAGATGTACAACCTCAGTATCTCTTAGCTACTATTTCCATCAAATATGATAATTTTACCATCAAACTTTGCGTAAGTTCTCATGATCTTAGAATTGAAATTGGACGATGGATTCAACTCCCCCAAGAAGAGTACATTTGTAGATTACGCAAATCAAAAGCCCTTAAGGATAATTTATAGGTGTTTCTTTCTTGTGCTATAATTACCCATTTAAGATACTATTATAGTTTTATACCAAAAAGCCTATATCATTTGTTTTTGATGCCCCCATTAGTGCTTGGTCAATTAGTAGAATTTATCTTTATTTTTCATAAAAATGTAACTTATGTCCAATAGATCCTATGAGTCTTCCAACATAATAAATCTTCATTTTATTAAGTGGAAGGAAAATAAACTTTCAATGCTAGTAAGTGTATTATTTGTAAACATATCATTTATATTACTCATGTATTATTCATTAGGTTAAACTCCTAGTATTTCTACATATCGTCACATTTATTAGCTTGTCTAGAATTTCTTTTGGAGTAGTAATCATTCTAGAAAAGGATTTTGTTATGTTTCTTGGGATATTTGCACTTCTCATAAAGAGGATTGTGGATTAGGATTGGTGAATTATTATAAGCAAGGTACTATTTTATGTCAAGAGGGTGGTTAAATGCTTATTTTTTGGAGAGCCTTGGAAGCTTCTTTTCCAAAAGCACATCCAAATGGGTAAGCCTAGAGCTAGTGATTACTAGAACGATAGTCAAATTTTTTTATTGGATCCTTTTTCCAAAAGGTATTACTATATTTGGTTCTATTATCATAAAGCACATTTGGAAAGCTTGAAGTTTTATTCATGATTTTTGGAATATCAATAATATTACTATCTTGACCTCTATGCTTGATAAGATTTGTTCTTGGTGGCTTTCCATTAATAATGAACCATGGACTATTAAGCATTCATGCCATTGTAGTACTTAGTGTAAGTTTGACATTTCTTACATTTCATCTTTTCGCATGCATAGTTGATGGATTACTTAGTCTAAGTGTCAAAGTCTCTATGGTATTAATGTTTCTAAAAATAAACATTTTTTTAATCTTTCGGATAATTTCAATAGAAGTGTAACGATTCAAGATTCTCATAATGATTTTCTTAATTTCTCTTGCATTAATAACCATCATGTTTTTCCATATCAGTTCAAGATCATGCATAATCTTGTCTGTTTTAATACCAATAGTTGGCCAATATTTAATTATCTTTGGAAGGTTAATAAGAATGTGTAGTTATGAAGCAAAAAATTGAGAAGATATGGAATGTCACTATGCCTTCAAAAATTAGACATTTCTATAGTATTTGATTCATCAAGATTTGCCTAGTGGTATTTGGTGCTTTCATTTGATTGTTCATGACCCAAGACGTCCTATCTATAACATGGAAGATTCATTCATCCATTGCTTTTTTACTTGCCCCCTTACTCATAGCTCTTAGACTTAGTGTAGCAAGTATTTACATGGTTTTCAACCAAGCTTAGATAAATTTTTATTTGGTGATACTTCTCAACTTCAAGAATATCTACTTCATACTTGAACTTGCTTTCATCCACTTATTATTTTTGTCTTTTAGAAATTTTGATGTAATGTCATTTTTCATAGAGATTCTCTAGCTAATTGTCTTCCCTTCTTAATTCAAGGAGACATCATTCAATAGTTAATGCCTTAGCTAACTTCCTAAATGCTTCTCTCTTTATTTTCTTATTATTATTATTATTATTAACATGAAGTCTTTAGTAGGAAGTCAAAACCCATTTTTCCACTTTTAAATGAGAGCACGGTCTTATCTTTTTCTTAACTCAAAGGGGAAGTTTTTCAAAATTAGTTATAAAGATGAAAACTTGCAAAGGTACTCCAAAAACTATTGGGTCTTTTTCTTTTTGTTATTTTGGAGCTTCTCCTTTCTACAGTGCTTTTTTACATTTATACTTTGAATTTTTATTTATAATATATTTATATTTTACAGTCAAATACCTACTTGAGTTATTAAGCTACTATAAAAACTTCTTATGATAAAATTGATTACATTATCCATCAATTTTTTTGTTCTCCAAAGCAACATAGGAAAAGTTTTTTTTAAAAGTTGCTTGGGATATTTTCAATAGTAGAAAGAAAGATGTAAGGTGTAGCCTTATTAATTATTTTAACCAAGGTGTTTCTCACTCAATAAAAAGGATTAGAAAGTATGTTGATGAAGATGATGTTTAGATGCTCCTTTTAAGAAATAAACTTATGAAACAAAACCTAAAAAGAATAACAGGTCTTCTAATAATTTTTTTCACTATTTTCTTTTTTCTCAAGACATTCCTATTATTGATTCTCTAATTCTTAAACAAATTTGGAAGACATTCTGAAAGTTTAGAAAGTATTAGAATTACAACCATATTACAATTTCAAAAGATAAAAGGATTATCACCAAGAAAGATACAAGGATCATCACCAAGAGGCTTAATGCCCATCCCATTCGGGCATGGTCGTAGAAGAGACAATGGATTAACCTCTTTTGAGTGATGTAATGATGGAAAAAATCAAGTGTTGGAGGCTGAAAATCCCTGAACAAATAGTTCAACCCTAGGATCTACAAGCCTAAAAGATTCAAGATGCCTTAGACAGTCTTATTGATCGCAAAAGAACCTAAAACTTTGTTATCGGCCTAATGTAAACTAAAAAAAGAACATGTGCAAAAAAAGGTTAAACCCATTAGATCTGCAAATGATGAACCACCAATGTGAATGAAACAAAAAGAAAATGCCTATAAATAGTACAAGATTATATTAAATATGAAACAAAAGTTTAGAAGATTCAAATTTGAATACTGATGGCATTCCCAGAAGCCTCACAAGTCTCTAATTTGCACTCAAGATTTACAGCAAAGGCCTATGAAGTCTTTGATCTATACTCAAGCTTTGTCGCTGAGTCATCATAAGATTGGTGCTATGTGGATTGAAATCCAAAAGTTTCACCATAGATAACAATGCTACTACAATGTTTTGGGGCATGGGAGGGTGGGGTGTGCTCTACTGTGATTAGGAAAGCACTCTTCTCTAGCTATTCTTTGTTGTTGAATGATGTCGTGAAAATTTTCAAAGGTCTTCTCTCCTAAGAATAGTCTTGATTTGTCCTTCTATAGTCTACAGGCCTATTATTTTATGCTATTTCACCACATGATAGTTATCCAACGTAATTCTATCATTGATCAGTTAACAATATAATTTTACCAACATGTTTTGTGGTTTACATTGTGAACTTATGGCTAGCATATTTTTTATTTACATAATTCATTACACTTTACATTGCATGTTAGGATTAAATTTTCTAGCTATCATTAACATGAAGATGGCATAGAATCACAATGAAATAGGGTTACACAACAACTATTTGAGAGGGATTCAAGGAAATTCTTTTGCTCTTGGTTCCAAATCAGAGTTACATCAAAGGTTATATGAAAGGGTCTCAAGCTTCCCCTTTTTAACTCAATTGAGTCATAATTCTTTCCTAATTATAATTCTTTTGAGATGTTTTATTGGACCCTATTTGTTGATGTTTAGAGGATTTCTAGAAAGACATCGATAAAATATGTGAAATACCACCGCAAGTTTACTACAAATGTTTCTCTCTTCACACATGATTCCGTAGATGTCAAGCCATGCCAATGAGCATTTGTAGTGGTTAGAAAATATTAAGATGATAGAGATAATAGGTCATAACTAATAAGAATGGTAAGGGTTTAAAGTAATTTATTTTGGCTAGATGTTCATGCGAAAATGGTCAAACTGAGGACGAAGAATCCTGAACATGCTAATGTCACTAGTATACTAACAGTGTTGATACCTTAGTAATATGCCTATATGCGAATAATTGCCTACACTTCACACTTTGGTCACTAGTTGTTCACTATGTTTTACTATAGGCTACTTTTACCACTTGGCTCTTATATATATATAAGTGTTTTTTTATGGGCTACTTTGGCCACTTGGCTTTTTTTTTTCTTTTTTTTTTGAGATGATATCCTCTTTAGGTCTCAATGCCAAGACTAGTCATCATGCTAGATAGGACCTCACTAGCCTTGATGAACCATCTAACAAGTATCAGGACATATCACATAGCAAGAATGCAAATACATTGCACGTGGGACTTATCACAAGTAGGGTATTAAGGGATGAAGCTAGTGCATGGTTCTAGCTTAGAAGGGATAGCATAAAATATGGAGGAAACACCACTAACATGATTGAACCATCTAACAGTACCACCTATGTTGAGATTAAATGGTAGCTTACTACCTCGATAAATCACACTTTTATGATGACTCACGATTTATCATGCAAAAACAATGAAGATATGCATAGATGACAATCATAACAAAGCAAAGAAACAACAAGTAGCATGATACTTTCAAGAAGTCATCGCATATGTGATGACTATTATGGAGAATAGCTAGCAAAGTTCTAAAATACTATATATTTTCTTTTTAGTAGTTTATGAAATTTGTAATGTTTTACAAAGCAGGAAAGAAAGAGTTCTCACAGTTACTTGCCATAGGTTTCTAATTTTATCAACTTCATGTATCCATTCAAACCTATAAACAAAAGAAAACAAAAGCTAAAAGAAAATGGATTAGTGCTAAATTTAATATGGCTTTAGGTAGAAGTGGTTGACTAGGTTAGTCAACTCATTTACATCAAGATCAACTATTCTAAAGGCCCCATTTCCATAAGCTTTGGTTACTATGAAGGATCCCTCCTAGTTGGGCAAGAGTTGTTTTCAAGTTTGTAAATAGCTTTAAAAACTAAGTCTCCTTCTTTGATGTTATGTTGATTTAGGTCATAATGGTACTTTTATCTTTGTTTTTCTTGGCACTATTCGATGTTGACAAGCATTTGAATTCACTACTCTTCCATTGAATCCAAAATGATGGTACACAATTCATTATTCTCTTCTTTGTTGATGTAGTTGGATAGGGCTACCCTCAAAGATAGAACTACAATTCAAGTAGCAAAATAGCTTTAGATCCATAAATAAGGTTGTATGATGTAATACTTTTTGCCATGCGAAACATCATTCTCTAGGCTCATGATGCATACAACAACTATTCATGTCATTGACGTTTACTATTATATAGCATCTTCTTAAGGAGTTGATAATGATTTTGCTGCTAGCTTCAGGTTGCCCATTATCTCTTGGATAATATGTTGTGAAGAAGAAATTGTCAAATGTGCAACTATTTATACTAGGATTATGTTTCTTTACTACTAAACTATGATCCATTATCAATAACAATGATTAGAGGAGACCAAAATGTGAAACTATATCATCTAAAATGAACTAACATATTTTTTGTGAAGTGGTTTACCTTAGAGGAATTGCTTCAACATATTTTGTAAGGTATTTGTTGCAATGATAATGAAGCTATGCCTTGTACAAGACTTGAATGTTATGGATATGATAATATGAATTCCCCATCATTAGAATGGCCATGTGATTTAAGTAATATGTAGTTCTATAGGTGATATCTTTATTAGGCTATTGTGCTTCTGGCAAATGTTACAAGTCTTTACTTTCTTTATGCAATCATTTTCCATATATGAGTAATAATAACCTAGATGTCTGATCCTAGTAGTCATAGCTTTGGGTCCTATATGTCCTCCATATATGCCATCATGTACCTATTGCAAAATTTTATAGGCTTCTTCCTTGCTTACACATACTAATAGTATGTCATCATGGGACTTGTGACATAGTATATTCTTAGCTATAATGGCATACTATTTTGATCATTTACAAATAGCATCTTTTTGTGAGGTAGCAAGCTTTTGCAAGGGTTCACCATGTAGGAGGTAGAGTTTGATGTCACCATACCACTTAGGTTAGGACCTATTGTCTATGGCTATCACAAAGGTGCTTTCAATATTTTGCATGCTGGTTAAGCACAATTCTCTATAATAGAAGGTAACTTGTTAAAGACATCAGGAGTTACATTTAAGGATAAAGTAGTGATGGAATCAATGAATGGTTTGCTTCTTAAGAATATGTTGAATATTAACTTTTGCAAAGTGTCAAATAAGTATCTTAGCTAGGTTGCAATAAGGTAATAGCTGGCTATCCTTACTACTAACTAAGATTCATCTTTCACAATTAAATATTTATAACCTTAAGCATGATCTATTATCAACCCCTTGACTAGCCCCTCATATTCCACCATGTTGTTGGTGCAAGGAAAGTCAAAACAAAAAGCAAAAGGTAGGTAATCACCAAAATGGAGTATAAAGATGATGACGGTATTGGCCCCATGTGCAATTGAAGCTCCATCAAAATGGATGATGGCTTCGTAACCTTCAGGTATACTACTAATAATATTAACATGTTCATCCAAAAACTCTAGATCTATTACTACGTTGTCTTCAATTCGAGAGGAGGCTAACTACATAGCTATGGCTTGGCCTTTGGTTGCGGTTTGCAACATGTAGTGTAAGTTAAATTTAGCTATTATAGCTTTTCATATAGCTATTCTACTACTCTCATAAATGTTAGATGTGATGGCTCTTAGTACATTGTCTTTCCATATGACGTTAACTTGCATCCTTAAAAGATGATGTCTCCATTTCTTCAGAGAGTAAACTAAGACTAAATAATTCTTTTTGATGACAGTATATCTAGTCTCATAAGCTATTAGTGCATGAATTAGATAATAGATTGGCATCTCTACTTTATCCTTTCATTTTGGAAAAAGCAAAAAAGTAATAGATGTGTCCAAGGTTGTAAGATATACAAAGAACAACTTATCCTTTTGAAGCAGGTACATGGTTGGCAATTGGTCTAACTCTTGCTTAATATTATTGAAGGCTATTTGACATTCATCTATCCATTCAAATCAAATCCATTTCTTGATTAATGATTTCATGGATTGCAATATATCTATAAACTTCAAGATAAAATGATGAATGAACTATAATCTACCTTGCAAACCATGTAAGTCCTTGAGGTTACTAGGCATTGACATGTTAGTTATAGCATTAACCTTGTATGGGTCAACATGTATTCATGCCTTTGATACTATAAAGCTATGCATTTTTTCTATTTTGATACCAAAGAGACACTTTTTAGGATTTAGTCAAAGTTCATATTCAAGACAATGTTGAAGGACCAAGTTCAAATCTTGCATGTGGTTGATGGCTGCTTTTAATTTTATTATAATATCATCATCAAAATCATTGATTCATCCTAACATAAGTTAATAAATATGTAGGTTGTAATCCTTTAATACATTGCACCTACATTCTTTAAACTAAAGAGCATCATGTTGTAACAGAAGGTTCCCCAAGGAGTCATGAAAGTTACCTATAGTTGATATTCTAGGTTAATTCTCACTTGGTTATACCCTAAAAATCCATCAATGAAGGATTGCAATGTGTGGCCAATTGTTGTTCCCACAAGTTGGTTGATTCTTGATAAAGGGAACTCATCTTTAATGGTTGCTTTATCAAGGTCACAGAAGTCTATGCATATATGAATGCTTCCATTCTTTTTGGGAACTACTAAAATATTTGATACCTAGTCTGCATAGTTAATGGCTATAATAAAGTCAACTTGATATAGTTGTCGCAATCAGCTAATGCTAAATAAGATTAGATTTTGTAGACCTTTTATTTGATATATTTTATACTAGTATATAGTATGATGTTATGTTGGATAAGGCACGAGTCAAGTCCATGCATGTCTTCATAGGACCAACCAAAGGCTTGGATATTGTCTTGTAGTGTTCTGGTAATATCTTGAGTGAGTCGTGCAGATCTTCAGTAATGTCACCGACTTCTAGGTCTAAGGTTTTCACTACATAATCTGACCATTTCAATGAATTTTCAATCATTGCTATGTATTCTCAAAGGCTACTGTGTTTGAGATCTAAGCATTTTTGATCAAATGATCAAGTGATCTCACCAAATGGTCCAATCAGATGCAATAGTGGGTTGAGTTGTTGCACATCTCCATTAGTCAATCTTGAATACCAAAAGGAACATATCAAATGGTACTTAAATTTTTACATTGACAAATAAAATTATTCAAAATGAGTGAAAGAAGTTTCATGTTGTGTGTCACTTATCATTAAACATGGATCGCAACTACATGTGAGGAATTATGACATAGGAGAGTTTCTAATGTATTCGACATATTCACAATTCACAATCCTACACAACATCATGTTCCTAAATATTCATGCCAAGTGGTACTAAGGTGAAAATGTCAAAGGACCTGAACTAGACTATGTCAAGCTATCACACTACATTATATGCAATGCATCATGAAAGTGGTGTATTCTAGGGGCTTATTCTTTCTAGTGTGTTTCCTAGCATAAAGGCAACGTATTTGGGAGGTTTATATTATGCAGTGTATTTTTGACACAAAAAAAAAACATATCTTGAAGGCAATGTATTTTGGCAGCATATTTTGACAAACATATTTTGGTTAGTGTATTCTGCAAGTGTATTTTCACCAATGCATTCTAGCAGTTTACGTTGTCGGATGTGTTACCCAGCATATTCTAGAGATTAATGCTATGCAAAGTATTTTCTAGCATATTTTGAAGATTTACGCTATGCAATGTATTTCCTAGCATATTCTAGAGATTTATGTTGTGCAACATGTTTCCTAGGATATTTCAGAGATTTATGCTATGCAGCATACTTTGGAATTTTTTTTCATGCTATCAAGTAGTGTAATCTCAATGTTGTTGGGATTTTACACTACCCAACGTAAACCTGGCATATTTTTGGATTTATGCTACTCAGTGTAAATACAACATATTTTGAGATTTTACACTATCCATCGTATTTTCGAATTTTGCACTATCTAGCATAAATCCAACGTATTTTGGGATATTATGCTATCTAGCATAAACCTAGCATATTTACAGATTTACATTGTTGTCTGTAAATACTATGTTTTTCATATTTACGCTACTTAGCGTAAAAAGGCATATTTTTTTAAAATTTACACTACTAAGCGTAAATACAAAACCATCTCGATGGAGGAGGTCTACATTATTCGACAAAAATTAGCAATAGAAATTAGCACATGGTAGAATGAGACCAAGAAGCATGAAAAGTTGAAGGAACACTTTCATGACCAAGTAGGCATGTATAAATAAATAAGTGAAAAAGAGATCTAGATGACTAAAGCCCATATTAGATCCTTGTTAGTACAAAATCCTGAGTGGTAGCCAATTCTAGATAGCTATGCATTGGTCCACTAAGCGGAAGTAAAGAATAAAGACCTGTAGATCGAAGATTTGAAAGAATACATGGCATTGGCTAACCTTAGATATGCCAACCTTGCCATGTTAATAGCAAGAAGACCTTGAAATGAGCTAGAAAAGCAAGCAATAACCACCTATGCATTATATGAAAATGAGTTTGCAGTTCGGAAAGATGCTTTGCAGAAGCTGCATGTGGCAAACTTGAAATTGAAGGTGATGAAAGCTCGCTACCACAGATAGAGGGATGTTGCCTCAAACCTAGCTAGGAGATTGATAGATTATCACAAATTGAGAGAAAAATCTAGGACCTTTGAGGAAGAATGATCATAGTTTGTGGCTTAGTACATGAAGGCTAATCAAATATTTCTGCAACTACCATGTCCTTGGGACGTACTAGCGCTAGCACACATCAGCTCAGTAGCCTGGATAGTACATGACCCACAGATAGAAGAAGAAAAGTTGCAAGCATTGCTTGATTGCTACAAATTTCACAAGCCTAGCAACAAAGGGAAGCAACCAATGGAGGAGCCATCGCCTCCGAGCACCACATGAGCTTCCCAATTTTTGTCTAATAATATTGTGTCCCATTTTTGTACTACACCATTGCGGCATGTAAGAGTCAATTGTTTTATTTGTTTTTTAAGTCAGTCAATAATCCCATACCATCCTAATATTTTGTAAAGAACTTGTTCCTCATTTTTTCTAACTCAAGGATGAGTTTTCATTCAATCAGGGGGTATGATGAGTCATGAATTTGTCAACCCTAATATTGGATACCTGATATCAAAGCCCCGTTGTCAAATGCCTGGTATCAAAGCCAAGAAGCAATGTTGAATATTCAATATCATCTCCTCTATACTAGCCTATAAATACATCACTTGGGTGCACGGTTGAGATAATACAACAATAATAGAGAAGATAGTTTTAGTTCTTAGTTTTTGATAGTCTTTCTTAAAGTTCTATTATTCCCAATGCATGCCCACAGTGTGATGTTTGTAATCATATAGCACCTTTATTCGAGTGTGAAATACTCAGACACGTTACATGACTAGAAATAAAGATCAAGATTACAACCATCATTGCAGCATCCACTTAGATTATTATTCCTTTTAATTGTTAATTATTTACTATTTCCTTTAGTTAACATTTTCATTTATTTCTATTTACTATTCCTATTATTAAGTGAAATGCATACGCCTTAGTTACGAGTGCTTAAGTGTACGTACTTGGTAATCCAACAGTGTATTGTTTGGTACACCCAGTGACATATGCTTGGAAATCCCAGAAGTAGTCTCACAAAGTCTAAGGTGTGTATAGACAATTAAGAGCGAATACTCATCGTACATAGGCTAGTTTAGATTTTACTCTCCATTGTTCAGTAGCTTAATTAATTCCTCTCTTTATCATCATTAGGAGTAGCATAGAATTACACATCATATGCCTCACTTTGGACTAAACCATACGTGACAAAGCTATCGCTAGTCCAAGTGGGAAGACAACAAACTACGATCAAAGTATAATGATCCAAATACCACAACTAGTCCCATCCATGGAATTTGACTGAATCATGCATGAACGCTTGTGATTCGTATGGTTAAGTGTAGGGGTACCTCGCCGCTCATCATATAGCATCATCCATTGGCTAAAACTAAGCATTGTCTTATGAGTATAAATACCTAGTAATCCTTCCATTAGAAATCATCCATTTGCTTCACTAATATTAGGGAGATAGGGCTAAAGAGGAAGACCTTGCTAAAGTAGGAGAAGAAGTTAGAGTTATGCTTGTGAAACTTTTCTACAGCTGCACAAGTTTTCATTATCCTTTCTTCAAGGTTTTTGATGGGACCAAAATAAAATAATAATCTTTTAAACTATATCTTACTATTATTAATATGGTTTACTAATTAAATTTTATTTATATGATAAGTTAGCCAACATTAATCAATGTTAGTCTATGAAGTTAATGAAAGTCCATGATGCTTATGAAGACCTTGATTAATTTTAATTAATATTTGTTATTTAAAATGAAGTGGTTCAACCATTATAGATTTGTAACTATTCATACTATTCTCATAACCACTTGAATTAGTTATAACTTTTGTACTTGTTAGGTCTAATCACCAAACTAGTTATAACTTTGTACTCGTTAGGTCTAATCACCAAACTAGTTATAACTTTGTACTCGTTAGGTCTAATCACCAAACTAGTTATAACTTTGTACTCTTATATATACATTTTGATTAATAATAAAAACAATGGAAGCTTTTGTGTTTCAAATTACATCTTGGTTTTAGCATTAAAGCTTAATTTAGCATGTGCGACATTGAAAAGTATACTTCATAAGAAAAACTATCAATGCTAAACTTATTTTAGAAATAGGTAAGTTCATTTTTATTTATTTTTCTACAAAGAAAATATTATTTGATTTATTGTAGAAATAGGTAATGCTTATGCTTATTGTTATTCTAATAGATAACAGTTTTTTCAAGATTTTCTTATTATGTTTTATGATTAGTAATAGGGATTAATGTTCTAGGAATAGAATTATAATTCAAGAATAATCTTAAAATATTCACTTGCTATATGAGTTAACAAAAAGATTTATTTTATATAGCTTTGAATTTAATTTTATATTTATTCAATGATAAGGTTAAGTTAGATAGTACAATTACTTTGTTATACTACTTTGATAGTTTTATTTTTATATTATTCCTTTACAAGTTATTATCCTAATTTGAATCCATCATTTTTTTTTTGGAGGGAGGGGGAAAAGGTGGTGAGTGAAGGGAAGGAGGTGTTAGATCCTAAAACAAATTATAAATCATAATATTAAAAAAAATTAGAATACATTAGATCATTGAAGAAAGAGTCTAAAGAAAAAGCCCAATGGTTTTGGGGATGTCTTTTTAGGTTTTCATCATCACAACCCATCATGGAAAACCTCCCCTCTACTATACAAAAAGGATTAGAACTTACTCTTATTCAAAAGCACCTTCATAGGCTTTCACTTCTTACTAAAGGGTTTTTTGTAAAGAGAAGGAGAGAAATCTCTTTAAGAAAAAAGAGTGCCTTCCCTTGGAGTAGCTTGTCAAGTTTTGAGCGCATGCCCAAACTCAGCGGTAAGTTCTCCATGGGTTAGGGGCAAGCTAAAAGTTTTCCATCCTTAAGCGTCCAAAATAAAAAGAAATTAATACTATAGAAAAAAATTAATTATTTAGCTTTTACTAAAAGCTTTTTTGATTAAAGTTGTAGCTGAAAGGTGACATCTTTGAGAATCTACTATTAAAGTTGTAGCTGAAAGGTCATGGTTATCCTCTTATTGCTAAAAAATAATTGCACATTGTCGCTTTCAAATATAGCATAAAGCAAGTGATCAAAGATAATTCCAAATGCAAAGAAATGAAGTATAAAAAGTAGGTTGATCACTAAGAATGACTTCATTGATACTCTATTAAAAGTTGTTACAAGTTCTTGATGTTCATTTCCAAATATGCTGAGAAACATGAAAATAAAAAGAAACATTAGAAATTGAGTTTTCACTTTTAACAAAAAGGACATTAAGGAGAAACATTTCCCATATGTTTAAGAAAAATGCTAATAGAAATGTCTTGATGAATGAGACACCATAAAAAATATGAATTTTAGGAATTGTAGGGGCACTATAAATATATTTCATTTTCTTCATAAAAAATGCACTAATAATTACATTTTCTAGGTTTTATTGAATTTTTTATGAATAAATCATTCTTTGTAATAATCTCATAAGCAAGTTTTGAATAAAAAGAAAAAACGTATCTATCCTTTCAAAAAATATCTAGAAAAGCCTGATGTAAATTGTTGTTAACTTTAAATAAATTCTCGAGATTAGAAATTAAATTGTTAATATTCTTTTTCTTCTTTCTATTAAAACCATAGAGGGTAGAAGCTTCATTTCAAGTAATCTATCTATCATACATATGTAGGAAAAAAACTCTAGTGATACTAAATTTGCTCCAAGTGATACATAATCTAGATGCATTAGTAGTTCAAGCTTCTTCATTAAAAGGAATGCATCATAGGATAATTTTCTTAAGTATATCTTTTGAAATTATAATATGACTGTAATTCCAATATTTTCTAAGCTTGCACCATGTCTTGCAATTTTGTTCAAGAATTCAAAAAGCAAAAATAAAATTGGCTCATTGAAAAAGAAGATAGTGAAGAAAGTTATTTGAAAACCAATTATTATAATTCTTAGATTTTTCTTACATAAATTTGTTTCTTAAAAGAAGCATTTAAACATCATCTCTACTAATGCACTTTGCAATTCATTTTTCTATAAGAGAAGTACCTTGGTTATAATAATTAGTAAGGCCATGTCCTCCATCTTTCTTGCAACTAGTGTAAATATCCTAAGTAACTCTAAAAAGAAATTTTCTATGTTACTTAGTAGAGCAAAAAAACTGATGAATAATACAATCAATTCTCTCATAAGAAGTTTTAGAAGAAGCCAAATAACTAGAGTAATAATGATGCATTGATTGATGCGTTTTCTTAACAATGAAAACTTTATTAGTAAGGATGAGCTTGTTTTATTTTCATTTATGAAGCTTCTTTTTAATTTTATGAACCACATAATTCTACAAAATAGTAAGATTAGAATCAAAAGAAAAATATATTCCTAAAATTTTGAAGATAAAATCTTTTCAATATATATCAAGGATTAAGAGTAACTCACTCATCAATATTTCCATTGCCATGAAATTTTTACCAATTAATCCAAGAGCTAAATAACATTCAATAATCCTCCCCTATAGCTAAAAGAGTATTAATATGTTGCAACCAATAATTGATCTTAAAAAAAGAATCATATACAAAGTTCATGTTAAGTAATTATGTATCTTGATCATTAATTAAAGTTCCCTCAATAAAATTCATTTGTAGATCATAATGCAGAATATATGAAAGAAAATATGTAGCAATAATAAAAATATAGGGAGCTAGAGAATAACTTTAATGAATCGATCATTGAAGAGAAAAGATGGAACTTAATCCAAAATTTGAGCATTAGCATTAGTGAGTAGGGTATGGACAAGTTGAATAGAATAATCACCAAATCCCAATTTATAGAGATAAGAAATAATGAAATTTCATTTAATACTATCATAAGCTTTGGCATAATCTAATGTTATAAAAGAAATATCTTGGTTAGTATCAAAAGCCCAATGCATTCCCTTCCAAGCTACAATAATATTATTTAAGATATGTTTACCTTTAACAAATGTAGTTTACTTAGTTCTAATGATATCTTCAATAACCTTTTAAATTTGGCAAGCCATGTATCTAGCTAAAATTTTATAAGCATTGTTAAGAAAATTAATATGCCTCCCATTACTAATGTGGTAAATATCTCCATTTTTAGGAAGAAGGAGAACCATACCTTTATTAATATTTTCATCCAGAGGAACTTTTTTAATAGATTGTTGGAAAACATGAAAGAAATCATCTCCAATGATGCTACAATACCGCTTACAAATTTTTATGGAAAAACCATCAAAACTTGGAGCTTTACCATATGCTAAACTAAAGTTTGAAGCTTTGATTTCTTCTACTTTCTCGTACCCTCATGAAAGTAAGTGTGGTATGGTCCTTGTTTTACCTAAGTGGAAGTGGCACAATGACAAAGTAAATGAACTCCCCACTATAAGGTATGCCTTCATTGATGGGGATAGAGGTCAACAATTTAACAAGTGCTTCTCTATGAGCAAGGAAGGTCATGACTAAGTCATATAGGCTTAATAATGTGTTTTTCTATTTCAGGAAGAGCTTAACCTACTCCATTTCCATGAGAAAATCTTTTTCATTGGTGTGTGATTTTTCAACCTTGATAACTTTTAACTTCCTTCACCTTCGCTAGAATTTTTAAGTCATGTTTTAACATGTGTTGCTTTGGCCTCTTATTCATATTTCCTTTGGGGTTTTCTTTCAACTAACTAGTCAATGCATGTTGGGTAGTGTAGTTCATGGGTATGACTAATATTGGTGTAGACTTTGGTAGGCCAACTTACTTCTAGACCTTTTTTGGTTGGCTATCTTCCATGGGCTTAGTTGATGACTTGGCAATGAATTGTTTTTGTGGTTATTCTGGTGGTAATTTCTTACTAGGGAATGGTATTGGCATGTTGGCAACATTGGGTGAAAGCTAACCACTAGTTGTTGCAAGTTTACTTGTAGATGGTGAAGGAACTTGGATAACGAATGGCTCCTTTGGAGCTTTTGGTGGTATACTCTTATGATAAAAGATGTCCTCGCACTAGGTGATGTTGAAGTTCTATGATTGGGAAAAGGCACCTTAATCACGAATGGCTTCCTAGGGGATTTGGACCCATCGGAAATGTTAAAGGTTGTTATTATATGGGAGTCATTACTAGTATTAAGGGGATCCTTGTACATGCACATTGGTTGGTTTTAGGGCCTCATGGGATTAGATGCATCTATTACTAACTCCCTACTATCTATCATTTTTTGGATATCATCTTTCAAGGCTAAACAAAAATCAATCTCATGATGAGGTAGTTGATGATAATAGTAAAACCTATCAAGCTAAAAGTATTTTGGTAGCTGAGGGTCATCCTTTGTGATTATAGTTGAGTCTTTGGCAATCTCACAAAGATGATCATGCCTCTTGCAAGTATTCTTGGATAGTTGTTTATGTTGGATACAATTATTCTTGAGTAACTATTAAAGAAGTTCAAAGGGCTTCATTAGCAGCTTCATGAACTTAGATCAATCTTTATGCTCAAATGGATCTCAAAGATGGGTTCTATAATTTCTCCTTTGCTAATTGGACGTATTTGAAGTAGATGGTTGAGATGGGGTAAAGGATGCATTATATTGTAAAGATTCTTGCCTCTCTACTTGTTTCATGTATTTTGCTACAATTGCTACAGTTATTTATGCTTGCTTAGTTTTATCCCTATCCCTCTTCATGTATTGATTGTTGTCAACTACATAGGCTAGATTTTTGCTAACTTCAATGGCCTCCTTGATGTTCTTAATCTGTGAAAAGACTTGGCTTAGTGATCGAGGATCTAAGTAATATAGTTTTGATTTAATAAATTCATTGATAGCTCCTTTGAAAATGGCTAACAAATGGATCTCAAATATGGGTTCTATAATTTCATTCAAAGTAGCATTTCACCTTTGAATGAATTTTTGTACTAGCTCAAGGGATCCCTACCTTACCTTCATGATTTGGTCCAAAGTTGTGTATGGCCTTAAGTTATATTTAAATCAATTAACGAATTGAGTAATTTGATTGTTAAGTCATAAGATGGAACCTCTCCATAATGTTTGATACTAGTCTAACATCTTTCTTGCCAATGACATTGGAAAAATTCACACAATGGTATGAGGCCAAGCTTGAAATAGAAGACATTTGGAATGGAAAGTGATGAGATCAGCATTAGGATCCTCTTCACCATTATACTTGGTGAAATATGGAATGGAAATGCTAGTAGGTAGTGTTATCTGTGGTACATAAGGATTAATGGGATCATCCTAGTAAAAATCCATCACTTTCACGGTTTGGGTAGTATTAACCTTAAGTTTGCATAGCTTATCGAAAAGGCTCTAGATCATTTGGAAGGCTTGGTCTAAGCCTTATGATGCTCTAGTATGCCACATTATCAACTGAATGGTGCGTGGTTGCATGATAGGAAGCAATAGTGATGGACAAGGCACGTAGCTACTATCAAAGGAGCATTAAACAATGTGAAAGATGTCTACAAGGAAGGCTAAGGAATGTACAGAATACTGGAAATAAAGGGACCATAGGCAACACAGGGGACTTGGGGTCTCAACGAGGGACCAGTGAATATCATGAAAGGTAAGGGTAGAGAAGAGATTATTGGTGAAGACTATACTAAGTGAGGTTGGGATATTATTGTTGCATGAGGAACAAAAGGCATTGACACAAATATAGGGATAACCTAGAACATAGGTTGGGTAGATTAGATTAGAGGGAATACCTGAGTTACTAACCTCGTAATACCCTCTTGATTCATCTAGATCTTCTTGACCTTGTTCCTGACTTGCTTCCTCATGAGCTATGGCTTCCTCATAGGCATCAACTAGTTGGGCTAGCATGTGTATATATAATTCTATGAGTTATGTGCAATTGTAGAAAGAAGGAATGTATTACTTCCCACTCTCGTGAACTAGCTCAAACTGGTATTTTGAGTCTAACTCCTTACTTGTAATGCGCAAATTGAGTTGTATTGTGACACAAATGAAGTTGTAATGACCCTTATTGACATCTACATGTGTGGGACTTCCACCCAGATGTCTAAGGGATTAGCAACATTAAACAATAGCAAGGTCTTTTGAATCGTAAATACAAGTGGAATCCTAGTTGCTAGCCTTGTCAACTATGTCTTAAGGCAAAACAGTTGAGGCTTGGCAAAGATGGTGTACTTCCTAATAGCATATAGTGTAAATGTAAAAGGGTTACTTCAACATATAGCATAAATGTAAAAGAGACTATTCAGCATACTATGTATAGCATAATTTTATGATAGCATGATTGGCTGAAATATACGCTCGAAGTTTTAGCACACTAAACAAGGGTAAACTAAGGGTAAATGTCAATAGGATTTGAGAACAACATAATCTAAGGATTTCATTAGATAAGTGGTGATTTTGACATAAATTAGGATTCACATTGTACTTAATATACCAAGGAAGCAATGAATGCACTGATACATAAAACGTTTAACACAGTTTGTACACTATCACACTACAATGAAAACATAAAAAACAAGCAATTACATAGTGAATATTTTATTAAGCTATAGTGAAAACACATGATTATGCCTTGGCTAAAAAATCAGGGGAGGCCCTCCTTCTAGTGCTAAAAACTATAACAATGAGAAAAATCGAGTGCTAGAGACTGAAAATCCCCGAACAAATAGTTTAACCCCAGGATCTATAGGCCTAATAGATCCAAGATGCCTTAGACAATCTTGTCGATTGCCAAAGGACTTAAAACTCTGTTATCAGCCTAACATAAACACGAGGAAAGAATGGTAGGTGCGCAAACAAAGGTTAAACTTTCTAGATCCACAAACAATAAAACACCAATGCATATGAAATGAAAGAAAATACTCAAAAATAGTGCAAACTTGTATTAAATATGAAACAAAAGTTCAGAAGATATAGATCTAAATGAATGCCGATGGCATTCCTAGACGCCTTAGATGTCTCTGATCTACACTCAAACTTTAGAGCAAAGGCCTTAGAAGTCTCTGATCTACACTCAAGCTTTACAACTACGTTGTCATAGGACTATTGCTACATGGCTTGGACCCAAAAGTTTCACCATAGATGACAAGGCGAGGGGGGTGTGGTGGGGGAGTGGGGTGTGTGCTCTACTGTGATCACGAAAGTGCTCTTCTCTGCTCATTCTATGTTGCTAAATGATCTCTTGAAAATTGTCAAAGGTCCTCTCTCTTGAAAATAGTGTCAATTTGTCCTTTTATAGGCTATGGGCTTTCTTTTTTTTATGCTGGTTCACCATGTAATGGTTATCTAGCGTAATCAACATAATTTCATTAGGATATTTTGTGGTTTACACTGTGAACTCATGGCTAGTATAATTTTTAGCATATTTTTTATTTACACTATCATTACACTTTACAGTGCATGTCAGGCTTGAAACAATTTGGCCATCAACATGAAGATGCCACAAGATCACAATGAAATATGGTTACATAGCAAATCTCTAAGAAGGATTCAAGGCACTTCTTTCGCTTTTGGCCCCAAATCATAGTTACATCAAAGGTTAGATAAAAAGGGCTTAAGCTCTCTTTTTTAACTCAATTACATCATAAGGCTTCCGTGTTTACAATTAGATTTTCTTTTAAGGTGTTTCAAGTGGTTACGCCTAGGCCGCTTAAGCCTAAGTCTTATGACTTGAAAAATAAGCACCTTACCATTACTCCAACTAGTGATCCCTTGCAATTTCAAAAGAGATGCTTAAGCAAATTAGCTCACAATATCTTACTTTCAATAAATGAGCTTAAGCTTCCGATTCATCATAATTGTGTACTATTTGGAGCAAATTTGGTATCACTGCAACTTTTTGTCCATGCATGATAGATGAATTACATAAAAGGAAGGCTCTAACCCCAATAGTGTGAACAGGGAAAAAATTTTGAAAATTTAAGTTCTATTCTAAGAATTTATTTAAAGTTGACGCTACCCCACCCAACAAACACATGGATTAGGATACTATCTACATCGTGAAATCACGGATAGGATTCTATCTATGAGATTTTCGCCTTGATCAAAGACCCTAAAAATAGAAAAGCTCTTTCCCCCTACAGAGTTTGGCATCCAAAAGCAATCGTTAAGTAAATTGTAGTTTTTTCATGCTAGTTAAATTAAGCTGCGTTCCCATGTAAAAGTTTTATTTGCTAAAAATATTTCATAATACTTTTATGTTAACTTTATGTATCATGGCATATAGAATGTTGCATAATAAACCCAGGGAAAAAACAGAACCTAAAAACCTAGCCATTCAGTAGGGGTCAGCAAGCTAAACCATTGTTTCTTCCGCAACAAAGACTTACTTCTAATTCCGGTTGAATTACCTTGGCTTGCCCACAAGAGATTGCTTGAGGTTAGGCTTGGAGGACACAGCAAGGGCGAAATCAAACGCAACTACGACTACGACTTAGTAACACAAGATTTCATTAAAAAACCAACAGAACAATAATAAGAAATCAAACCGCATGAGAATCTTCTGTATAAACTGAATAAGAAGTCATAGTAGAAAACCAATACTGAACTATTTAAACTCTATTTTACATCACATACTATTACAGTTAAACTCCGTGTTTGTGATTTCAGCGAAGATCGAAGTATCCGCTTATGTCAAGAATGAGAATGAGCTTATAAGTATAATTCATAGATTTAAGATAGCTAAAAGCTAAGAAAACGAAAAAGAACTTATATGCTTTTGCAAACTTACTTATATAACTTCAATAGAAACTCGGGGATAAAAAAATGAAAATGGTTGCTCGCCTCTGTGCTCACTCATTTATAGTTTGGAGTGGTAAACTGCCTGTGTCTTTGAAAATTCATACGAATTCTCTGATAGTTAAATTGCCAGAAATACTTTTAACAAATAACAATACTAGAAATAATTTTCAGCAGAACATGATAAGAATTAAGGGCGTATTTTATTATTAAGGCGGCGGGCGCATATCATTTATTTGTTAAAAACTGCATTATAAAAACCCATGTCCTTGTGCAAGAATTAGTCATAGTAAGCATTAAGAAAATTTGGCCGTGAAGGCACTGTGAATTCCATTTGCATTTGCTCCTGCCGGCCTTCTGAAATCGTCAGGCTCATTTTGCTCCGTTTTTTCACACATTATAATTTTAACATCTCGCGTGTCCTTTTTTAAAAGACCAAACAGACGATACACGGCATCTGTTTGCTGTCGCAAAACCTGAAATGGATAAGAAATATATACAGTTAACTTAGCATTATCATGCATAATTGATTATATTACATATGCAATAAAACATTAAACCTCTTGCATTTGATCAAGGCTCTGCTCATCCACTTTGGCTGTATTAGGAACAGCAAGTACAGACATTTCTCCTGTTTGGCCTTGTAGGCGTAATTCAGATAACAGGTTATTTACTCGACGTGGCAATTCAGCACCAGGCCCTTTAAGCTGCCAACAGTCAAGTGAAGTGAGGTTATATCCATAACATAAATATTGTATCAACATCATCCTACCATGCAAGATCCGTATGTGATGTCTTGAAATAACATTAATAATTTATCTTCTGTACTAAAATGTAACAGAGCTTACTTGGCGAACTAGAGAACGCAATCGCTCTTCTAATTGAGCTTCTGCTTTGGTTGTTAAAACACGAATGCCTTTACTTTCCAACGCCTCCCCAATCCTCATTATCTTGCGGGCAAATGGCCAAGCAATTTGAAGTTTCAACAAAAAATGAAAAATAAAAAAGGCTTAATTGCATTCTACTCTTCAATCTTGATTTTCACACACACAATTTAAAATATGCTTAGAAATCTTGAAATACGTTTTGATCTGCACATATGTAAACAATGGCTTCAACATTTACTCAATTAAAAAATTCTATTTTATAAATGATGAACACGTTGCAGACACTCGCAAAAATCTGACAAAAGTAAACATAGTTATGCGAACACCATTTTAAGCAGCATCATCAAATCACAAGATTCCTCAAACAACTTTACCATCTCCATTGATTTTTTACTGCGACTGACAGAAATGCATACAGAATTGAAACTCAGATTGAACCGGTAACCTCAGAGGCGATGACTTCAACTAAAGTTATAAACTCCTTTCACTGTTTGGATTGCTTTGCTCAAATAATTTTCATTCACTTGTGCATGATTGGGACTTGACCGATAACGTTTTAACCCAGTGGTGTAGCAGTGTTCATATGCTACTGCCCATATTTGTTAAAAATTCAAAGTCCAAGCATATAGAATGATAATTAAAGGAAGTAATATTGAAAATCATCGGCATCATGGTGCATTAAACCACTGATATAGGCTGACTCGTTGATGTAAGCAAATAGTGAGGGTTTTCACGATGATTTTGTATGGCCGACTGTATCCTAGCGCTAAGAGAAAATACTTCTGAAAATGAAGACTTTATTAAATCTATAATCAAGATTCTGATTGAGACCTTTTTTTAGCAAGTCATTGTGATCCAAAAATGAACTAAGTAACCCAAGGTACAAATACAACCAAATGAGCATGAAAATAAATTGAAATTTATAAAATAAAATGGTTCAGCAAAGCTGCCAGACAGCCAGAGAACCAATAACTTAGGGAGTGATCGAAGACAATGATTCAGAATTTTAAAAGAACATTCTGATAGCCCTGGCATTGCAAAGAACCCGTGAAGAGATCAATAATAAAAGAAACCAAACTCCATCTGTCATATGGTCCTGAACGCGAGGAATAATTATTCAGCATCATCCAAAAATAAGTACAAAATACTACAAAGTACGCGTCATTTGCATGTTACAAATTGCAGTTCAATCTTAACATGTTATAACAAGATATGCAGATATGGTATTAAAAAAATGGCAGAAACTGAATTCTGACCAATAGGATCCAAAATATCCTAGAATCTCATTATCTCTAAATAAATACTTCGATTTCACAAAAAGATATGTGCAGAGTATAACAAAGAAATGGAAGTTTACGCTTAAGAATATTAAGGCAAGACTTTAAAATGATATTATTAAGGTATTCTTTCAGAAACTTACCCGCAAGAGTCTCCTTTGCAACTCTTGCTCCTTTTGTTGCACTCGCTGGATGGTGGTCAATGTATCAACCTGAAAATGTCTTTCTAGCTGCAACAACAGGAGTTCAAATCAATATAAAGTAACTAATGAGTGAGATGAATATTTGAAAGTCGAAACATCTCAAAAACCCCATGTGAAAAAGCTTTACCAGCTTAACATTAGATTGTGTTGCATGTAACCTCTGCAAGTCTGCAGCTATTGCCTCATCTTGCAACTGCCTTGCCATTTCGAAAGCCCAAAAAAATTAGCGTTATCAACCCTAACTCTAAACAAATGGCTTGAAACTCACTGTCAACTTGTATCTTTTTAAATGTCATGTTAACTGAAAACTTCAACAAAACTAAGAAATCCATGTGTTATAGCTCTTTTATATAAATATTCCCAGATGTTAATACTTCAAACTCTGCTACAAGGAACGTCTATGGAAAATTATTTGCACAAACGAAAATATTCTAACATGCTTATTAAAAATTAAAGGCGTAACTGAATACATTAATAGAATGCCCAGCAGGACCATATCGTCAATATGGTTTATGACTCTACCTCAATAATCGTCCATGAATGACGGAAATTTGTTACAATTAAATAACAAGAAAAATGTTTTCCTATTAACCCAACAAAAGAAACATCAAACGGAATGCTCTAAAGCTATTCAGACAAACCAAGGTTAGGATCCAAGCAAACAAAGAAGAAAGATTCTATTAACAAATGAACAGTCTGAGGACCCAAAAGAATAGAACGATGACAGAATAGATGATCTCAATGAGATGAAAATACATACTTACAAGGGTTGAGATTGTTAACTCACAGTGCTTTGGAAAAAAACAATAAACAATTAAGACTGCAACACTGACCTTTGTAAAAAACAAGATTGTGTAAATAATTTTTACACAATCATCTCAGCTACGTCAAATTATAATCCAGATCAACTTGATGAAATCAAATGAAATTGAAAGTTAGGGAATTTGAACAAAAATAAAATTTTCCATCAATGGCCTCATGCCTGTACAAATGCCATGAATTGGCAACAGATAAATCTAATGGCATTCCAACTAGCTTAGTTATATATTTAATATATATACCCATAATTTGGCCAAGCGAATCTTGCAAAAACCAAGTTTGAGTTTAGTTCATCGTATTAAAAATTATCCAAGTTGTCATTTTACTAAATTCTATGTACAATTTTGGTCAGATCGCTATGATTGCATGATGTGAAAAATAACCAATTCCAAGTTTGGTAATAAATCTTGTGTGCTGTAAAATATTTTGAATTTTCATATATTGTTGTTTCCATACATATTCCTGTGCCCTTCCAAATTTTATTCCTTGTGCATTGAATTAACTAATTCCAAGTTTGGTACTAAATCTCTTACTGCAAAATATTTGAATTTTCATGGATTTTTGTTTCCATACATACTACCATGCCCTTTCAAATTTTATTCCTTGTGCATTGCAATAAGAAGACATAAACATAGAAGCCATAGATTGCTTGAAACAAATATGCTAGTATTATAGGTGAAATATTATTTAGTGTAACAGATAGCTCTCCTTGAAATGTTATGGATGAAATATTATTTAGCATTACGGATAAGCTCTCCTTGGAGTGTTATGGATGGAATATTATTTAGTGTTACCGATAAGCTCTTCTTGGAGCATTATGGATGAAATAATATTTAGCGCTACCAATCTATGATTGGTAGTTGGCCTCTCTGCCAAAATTATTTAACATGCAAAACCAAACATCATAGGGCATGATGCAAATATAAAGATTCTTTTTTGGATATTTATGATCTAGTGAGCAAAAACAAGCTATAAACTTGCACAAAAAAAAAACATACACACACACAAAAAACCAACCAAAACAAAAATGATCACAGTTGGTAAAATAATGAGCAGGAACAAGAGTGAGGGTGAGGGTGGGCCTGGTGCAAGAGGCAACTCCAATGCACAGGGTGAGGCAACGGCTGGCAAGGGCAAAGCTAAGGGAGCATCAATCTCTAGGGGTTCAACGGGAAACAAGCGAGTGTCTGTAGGTGGAGAGAGGGCCCCCTTTTTGGGGGTGGTGGGCTGCGTGGATGGGGGTTCAGGATCTAAGGGTGTTGATGGAAGTTCAATTTGGGGACCTAAGACAAGAGGCATTGAGGCCTACGTCAAAGGGGAGGGTTCCATGTGACTTCGAATCAAAGCGGTCCCTAGCATGGGGATTCAAACCCTCAAGCATAACCTTATTGGAGAGTTTGTTTTGGTGGGCATGAGCCCTAAGTTGGAAGCGGTTCGGAAGTGGGTGGTGGCGAAGTGGAACTTTTTTTCGATGGTGGTTCAGAGCCTCCACAAATAGTTGTTGTTGTTCATCTTTCTGACAATTTTGGATCATGAACGGGTTCTATTGGGTGGGCCTTGGTTATTTGGGGCCAAGGATTTGGCGTTGACCCAATGGCACCCAAGGGCCCATCATGACCCTAATTTGTTCTTTAGGGCTCTGGTGTGGGTCCAAGTTTTCGGGATCCCCTAGGAGATGTGGATGCCCACCTTCTTATGGGTGTTGGTAGGGTTTTTTGGGGAGTTCATCTCTTTCGATAAGCCCATAGCATCATTGGATAGGATGGGGTATGCACATTTTTGTGTCTAGAGGTCTCTGGTGCCAAAGCATCATTGGTTACATTGGCATGGCTGGAGTTTGCATTTTGTGGCTTGCCAAGGGAGAGTTGGGGGGTTAGCTTTCCTGTCAAGATGGCCCTTTGAGATGGTTGATGATTCCCCGTGGAGAATCACTAATCCATTTTCACCAAACAAGAATCTAGTTCACAAATTTTTACAAAGCCCAATAGTGGGAGGAGCAGCTGAGATAATTACAATATGTTGCTCCCCTGATCTCAGATTGGGGGAATTGGATCGACAACTTTAATTAGAGACTTTACACATCGCAAAAGTCTAATGGTGGGTTTTTGGAGCCTCATGGTGCTCCGTCTTTCCAAACTTTTCTTCTTTTCCATGGACTAGTGGATGTGGACATCAAGGGGTGTCAATTCATGTGGTG
Organism: Gnetum montanum; assembly: GCA_015680685.1. Lineage (NCBI taxonomy): Eukaryota > Viridiplantae > Streptophyta > Gnetopsida > Gnetales > Gnetaceae > Gnetum > Gnetum montanum. Next base: position 119,203 of record MNCI01025343.1, on the reverse strand, counting down.
CAATCAAAGGAAAGGTCATGACAAACTCTTGACAAAAATTAATAGGGTTTGGGTGGGGGAGAGGCTACTCCTAGATCAAGGGGTGACTGTCCTAAGAAAAGAACGATTTTGGCTAACGAAACCATGGCTGAGACTATTGGTTGAGGAGATTTGGAGAGACTACCCATCACACACTGACCCTAGGAACTTCCTTAAGCAAGGTTTAACCTTGTTGAAGCAATATATTAGGGGGCTCAAATCTGAAGACAAGTACTCTTTCCAATCCTACTAAAGTCAACTGCTAGAGCAATTGATGGCTATTCAAAGGGCACAAGAGCAAGACTTTTCTCAAGAGAAGGACAAGGGGGAGGTACTTAAGGAGCTCCAAGATATGGCCAAGGAGGAGAAAATTTATTGGAGGCAATGGGGATGGGCATGTTGGCTCGAAGAAGGGGATAGGAACACCTATTTCTTCTTTGCAACGGCTCGTATGGCATGAATGTCCAAATAGGTGAATAGTATAACAATTGCTGGTATCACAATAGAGGGGACGCAAGAAGTTGCATAGGCGTTGCTAGACTACTAGTCAAGTACATGGAAGCGAAAGGTGTCAACACCTCTCACGATTGATATTGGACAAGTGTTGGATAAGGAGGATAATCAACAATTGTTGACCCCCTTAATCGTGCAGAGCTGGGGGAGGCCATTGCATCTATGAAGGGGGGGAGGGTGCTTGGCCTTGATGGGTGGTCAGTGGAGTTTTTTCAGGCCTTCATAGATGTGCTGGGGGATAACATTTTGGATGCCTTTAACACAATGTTGTTTTGGGGACAGGTCCGATGGGAACTCAATTGTTCTCAGCTAGTGCTTATCCTGAAAACGGCTAATCCTTCGACACCCACACATTTACAGCCAATTGGGATCTATAATACGTTGCTTCAGCTGTTCACGAAGATGTTGGTGGCTTGGTTGGCTCCTATGATGCCCATATTGATTAGTGAGCAGCAGGCTGGCTTTGTCAAGGGAAGATATATTCAAGACAAAATGATCTCAATGCAAGAAATGATGCATTCGCTCAGAGTGGCTAAATTTCCAGGTATGTGCCTTAAGCTAGATATTACTAAAGCTTATGACACAGTGTCCTAGAGTGCCCTTCGGGAGATCATGTTGAGGAAAGGTTTCCACCTACATTTCATGGATCTTTGCTTGAATATTCAAAGGTCAGGTGCCTTTTCACTTAAATCTAGAGGGGAGACTTTGGGGGTTTGCCTCCCTCGATAGGGGGTTACAACAAGGGGACCACTTGTCGCCATACCTATTTATTCTAGTTATGGATGCGATTCAGACCTATTGCACAGTGGAAGGGGTTAGAGGTCTGGATATTGGGGTGTCAATTGCTAGGTGGAACATTATGCTGACAACACCTTTCTTTTCTCTAGGGTGACGGTTCCCCAGGTGCTGGTAATTAATCGGGCTCTTCAGCAGATGGTGGAGGAAATGGGATTGGAGATTAACCGCAACAAGTCCACAGTTCATTTGGCCAATATGGATGCAGCAATTCAAGGGAGGATTGTGCAATTGTTGGGGGTTTTAATAGGGTCTATGGAAGATGGTTACCTTGGGCTCCCTCTACAAAACTAGCATTGGCGGCACACGTGGGGTGGTCTCATTCGACGGTTGTAGGATCAAGTTGGCCATTTGACAACTCAATTTCTTTCACAAGCTAGGCGATTGCTTTTAGCTAAATTGATTCTTTCTGCTATGGCACGGTATACAACTTCAACTGCCTCCCCTCCAACCGAGGTTATACAAAAAGTTAACAAAATAGTTCAAGACTTAATATAGTCAGGGGGTAAAGAGGGTAGTCGAATCATTTGGTTGCATGGGATACTGTGGCCAAACCGAAGGAGGCTAGGGGGCTTGGACTACTCCGTTTCAAGGACACCATTACCATGGGGTTACAGGGGCTCCTTAGACATTTGCTTCACCAGGGTCATCACCCAGCACAATGGATTCTAATTATGCAACATAAGTACCAACAATGGGAGGCATTTAGACATGATTCGCATACTTGGCGAGCTCTATGTTCACACACGCAGGAGATACTGACAACGAGATTGGTAAATGCTCAACCAATGCAAATCATCCAACATAAATACCCTGCAACTAGGGGGTGGTAGCAGTTATGGAAATGGCAACTCCCTGAGAAGATAAAAATGTTTATCTGGCTAGTGTATCACACCGCAATCCCCATGTGGCAAGTATTACAGTGGTGGGGGGTGATTGTTAGTGTGCCAAGTGTCCCCTTTGCATGGCCAAGGAGGAGACAATGATGCATTTCATTTGGGAATGTTCTTATCCAACTTAGGTGTGGGGGGCTGCGAATATTTTGCATTTGATGGCATTGGATGGTGATTCTTGTGCTGCTGCAATCTTGTGGCAACTTTGGAAGACATCAAATCACCAAATTTTTAGGGGGGGTTGTGCCGCCAACTCTAGCACAAGTTGCTGCTAAGGGGGCAAGGCTGTGGAGGGAGGTGCATCTTGCAATGGGGGTCACTCCCACATATGAGCCATCTTGCAAGGAATACAGGGTGAATCCAATGCTCTAGAATCTGGTGACCCGCATCGGGTGGGCAAATGTGCTAGGGTTACTGAGGGGTAACCCCAAGTTGGAAGATGGATCATTCTTCACTAACTGGCATGGGGATATTAACTTATTCCAAGGGGTGCACATAGAGATAACTGAGGAGGCTATCACCCATTACTTGAATGTACTGGTGGAAGGGGAGGCGATTCCCTTGCGAGAAAGGGGTTTACAAGATGCACAAGATTTCTTCCCTAGGCCTGTGCCCAAGACAAGAAGTGGCCAAGTGCCCAAGTTAGCGCTTGACCTCCTCTAGCAAGACACGACAGTCCTAGTGGGCCATTTCTTTGGCCACTCTGACAATGCATGGAAGCTACTCGGGGTGCATTTCAGTCTAATGCATTGCCCAAGGAGGGGGTATGTGGTAAATTTGCCTCATTACTTCTTGGTGGTTCTGCATAGGCAACGTAAGGGCTCTCACTTGGGCCTAATTTTGGCTCTTTGGTAGGCAACACAGGAAGGGACTCAGTCCCCGCCAAGGGCTCCCTCAATTCAGGACGTTTATGGATGGCACAAGCTACAATGCATTCAACCTTTGATGGTGGACCTTACAACTGATTTAGGGGATTTAGATGAGGAGGAGAGCTCAGGGGAGATTTAGGATGTGGGGGTTTCGGGGGGGAGGAGACTTAGGTGGGGGAGCCCTCACACCCCACGGGATAGCGAGGGGCCACCTTTGCGGCAGCCAAGTCCAATGTGATGATGAAGCTAGGGGGTGTTAACCGGGGAGCACATGTGAAGGAGATGGGATTGGAGGTGATGAAGCACGCCAGGCAATGGAGCGTGCTTTTTTGGGAAGAGAGGCTCAAGCAACAGGAGGAGAAGTTCCAACAGCAGCTGGAACAACTGGCTCAAAGGTACGAGGAGGCCGCCAAGGAGGAGAGGATCCACCATGATCTAGCGAAGGTGGTGGGTTTGCATGCAATGGAAGAGGAACTCAAGCAAAGAATCCTAGTCAAGCTCCAAGAGGAGGCACGACTTTAGAAGGTGCACGCATGGGAGGAGCAAGGGCATCAAGAGGAGTAGGAGCAAGAGGTGGCCCATATCGAACAGTAGTTGGATTAGGCACACGAGAGCAATGCACGCTTGAGGCTCAAGGAGGGTCGTTGCCCCTATGTAATCATGAATATTGGGTGCAACGCACCATGGGGAGCACTAAGGTGACATATCAAGTGACGAGGGAAGGGGCTGCACCCAGCCGAAGAAGGGAACACAATCAAGTGTGCGAGAAAAGTGGAAGCCTTCAAGGAATTCCAGCAAGTGACAGCGTCCGTGGACACTAAACAGCATAGAGTAGTTTTGGATGTTGTTCACGGCCAAGAACAGAGGTTTTGAGCCCATACAAGAGTGCCATTCAACTTATAGATTGTGTATATTAGGGCATGGCTCCAACTTGGTGCGTGTTTTTGTTGCTTTGTCTTTGGGACGGTGCTGGTTTTTCTTTTGTGGGAATCAAGTTGGAAGACCCAGGAGGATGTCCTGCCAACTCAATTTTGTAATGGGGGGTACAAAAGGGGGGGAAAGTTTGATAACCCCTTGTCATTGATTGGAGGGGTTTGAGGGGAGGGCTCTCCCCTCATGTTTGAGATTGGATAACTGATGTAAATGGTGTTTCAGATTAATATAACCCAAGTTTTCCCAAAAAACAAAAACAAAATGATCACTCTTCACATGAATAAAAATCAATTTAATAAATAAAAACTTAATATTTACAAGATTTTGCAGTTGTTTGGCAATAAATCAATGGAATAAAACATGGCACTAAAATTTGAAATTCATTGCTAGTCTTACTTTTGTCATTGGTAAAATTTGTTCTTAATAATTTGTTTAAAAAACCACTGAATAATGAGAATTTTAAGATAGAAACAGACAAATCTCCATTATTTATTTAACAACAACTGCGTTACAAAATGGATACTGTAACCAAAATTACAAATGAGAAAAGAATGCAATTTATTTAAAATTAGAAAACAAGGAAAGTCCCACTTATTTTAGAATCCCAGGCACAACAACAGTCATTTAGCCAACTAAAGAATAATACTGATTTCCCTCTATTAGTAATTTGCTAGCATCAATGTTTGCTCCAAACGCAATGTATGCAATGGATGTGATCGTAATTCATCCTAAAAGACTAAATACCAATACATATTTTTATCAGTTGTATATACCCTACAAGGCAAAACTCAAACATTCATGTAAGGCTTGTTGACATAGCTAACATAACTTACACTGTCAAAACAAGCATATTTGATCCATGTTTTCCCATTAAAACATGTCTTTATGGTATGACAGAAAATTCTTTGTAAATGAAAGTATAATTCAGATAAATGCTTTAATAGTAAGAAGTTATTCCGTATAAAATTATTTCAAAACAACATTTCAAAGCAAAAATTGACACCTTTTATATAAAGCAGCATGTCTCCTATACGGTTAAACAGGAAATTAATCACATATCAGTGATTTTTCATATACGCAGCTACAATAAATGGAAAAAGTGTGATACAAGCAGAGATCCACAACCAAAAAAGATCACGGGAAGATGCATGAATGGAAATTTAAAAAATAAAAATAAGTCTAACCTTCAATCGTCTTGAAAGATCTTTGAAACCTTGGACTAGCTCAGGCCAAAGCTTTTCCCGGTCAGCACTATCCATCCCTTCAAGCTTGTTCATGGCTTCTGCCCACATAGTCTATCATACCACATAGTCTTAAAGGTCAAAAACAAAAAACCTCCCAAGCAATAACCACGAAACATGAAGCACGAACATGATATCATAGATTTGAGCACTAGAAAGCACGGCTTAAAAGTTACCTGATAAACACCAACAGGCTTTATTCGCATTGAAGGATCAGTGACGCTAAACAAAAAGGACTGCAAAACAAAACATAGACATTCAATTTTTCATCAGCTTTCGAACTCCCCGAAAAAAAATCATGACTTGGCATTAATGTAAACAAACTTGTCCCTAATCAGTCAAGAAACCTAACACATAATCAATTTTAAGAGAAATCCAAACAGAGCAACAGCACGTACCTTAAATGCATAGTTGGGATTGTTGAGGTCATCTCTATAAGCATCAACAATGGTCTTCATAGTGGAAACAAAAACCATGAGAGAAATCTAACCCCAAAAGCAGCTTTTGAAAATAAAAGCAAACCCAAAAAATAAAAAAGTTAAGGGAGATACCTGTATGTCTCTGTCTGGAAGAGAGACAGTTGCAGGAGACGCAACAGGAGCCATCTGAGTGGTCAAGTGACCACTTCCCATAGCGGTTTGAGGAAAGGGCGAGGGCGAGGAAGACGACAGAGGATTAGGATTAGGGTTTGGCGTTGGCGTTGGCGTTGATTGGACAAATGAAAATGACGATCCCGTTGCTGCTGCTGAAAATGCAGGAAAACCACTACCACTGGGCGATGGCGTTGATGAAAATAATGATGCTGCTGTTGCTGTTGCTGTTGGTGTGCTCGACCCCCCGAAAGGAAAAGGAAAAGGGAAAGGGGACGGGGAGGCAACAGAACTCGAACCGAACATCCTCCTGAGCTTGAGCTTTTTCTCTTCTGCCCGCGGGTGTGCTCTGCTGACACAAGTTAGTTTCTTCTGCCTGCTGCTGTAAATAGAAAAGGTGCATCACCACTGAGACTGAATTCAGATTTCAAATGTTTTTTTGGATATATACATCTCTGCTGCTTCTGCTTCTACACCTGCCATTCCATCTTTGCCGCCACTTTGGACATTCAGCCCAATGCTAAGGGTTTCTCATTCCATACTCCCGGTTAATGGTTAATGCGGATTAACAGTTACAATTATTATTATTATTATTATTTAGCTTTTTTTGCACCGGAAGGTCCAACGTTTACGTTATTATTTCCGCCTTTGTTGCTTCAAAAATGTGGTTCGAAGGAACCACAACCTTTACAAGATTTGAGCTTGCTGCAAAATGTTTCATTGCTAATTAACCTAGGAAGGTTCCAATAAGCTCAAAATGTGGTTTAAAGAATCCCACAGCCTTTGCTCTACTTTAAAGTGTTTTGTCACTATAAATCCACTCAACCCCTCAAGGTCCTGACAAGCTCAATGAAGATGCCTTCCCACAAGAAGAACATCAATCCTACAAGGCTACAAAGAAAGAAGAAAAGAATCAAAATGAGAGTGTAACTCAAATTACAAATTCCTTGCAATTGAGCTCTCAGTACATACAACACATTACAAATGATGAAATAATGAAGAACAAAGCAAATTCACTTTCAGAGTACCCAAGGATAGATATTCAATAAAATGGTTCATTCTCTTTCTCACAAATTCCACTTTGTTTTATACTCTTCAAGCTTCTGAAAATCCCTTGGGATTCATCCAACAACTCGATAACAGCTATCTAAGATGTCTAACTCAAAGTGGAGACATCTGTCTATTAACACTATTAATTCTGGAAAGACATCTACCCTTGGACATCTTTTTCAAGAGTTAGAACTCTACTGCCAATGTGAGACATCTACCTTAAAAGCACATTAAACTTTGAATCATTGCTCTGACTTTTTGGCATCTTGGCAGTTTCTAGAACATCTTCATTTAGCTTGTAGACTCCTCTTGTATCCTAGATCTTATCTTGTCATCCCAACATAGCTTTCGTTCTAGTTTAGCTCTCATTTTGAAATCTTGGATCTTCTTATCATCTCAACGTAGCTCTCATTCTAACTTAGGATTTTCTCTTTGTCCTAATCTAATATCTTGATACATTAAAGCTATTGATTATGCTATTGTCTCAATCTCATCATGCTCTTGGTCTCACTTAGTCCTCCAAGGCAATACACCCATATTTTTCACATTTTGCATTTTCTAAGTTTCTGACATACCAAAAGGTCAACAATATCCCCTTTTTTAATGATGTACAAAACTTGAGAAAATGGATAAGCATAATACCATAACATTATAATATTATACGATAAACAATTAAAGCACAAACATAATCTATCTTCATAACGCATTGACATACTACAACCTGTTTCCAAATATATACCATAAAAAGAGTAACATCATATAGTATGCATAACCAATATCACAAAACACTTTCCCTTTTGGGACAACATCCAAAAGGATGGGATCATGAAAAGTACCTATCCAAACATTGTCAATAAAGTGCCATAAGATGAACTTTCATAACATCATATGACAATCCCATAGAGATACAAACATTTAGCTGAGAAAGAAAACATGATGAATATTAGTAACATCATTTAGCATTTATTTCATAGGGATGATAATGAAAAACCAAATTCCATTGAGAGCTAACCCGTATTTGTTCATAAACAAAGTTAAAATTAATGAGGCACAACTAATCCAAACATAACTAAGCCAAGCCTTTCAATTGATGTCCAAATGTATTTAAAATCAAAGGGTGAAGTCCAAAGTTTAACCATTGAAGATCAAGTCACCTATCTCTGAACCAATAAGCCATTCATAACAAATAACCAATATCTCATGATTCTATAATCACCTAATATTTGTCCCCTTTTGAAACATCAAAAAAAAAGGATAAGGCATAGCAATTCTATGGAAAGGAGAGTAAATACATGCACATTTAAATTTTAAGATCTAGATCAAATACTCATAAGAAAGATCAAAGAAAGACAACTTCTCATGCTAAATATCTCAAAATATCAAAAACAACCAAACAAATTCGAAATAAGATGCTCATAAATAGATGTAGATAAATATGTCAAGTTCAAAAATACATCATCAAGAAAGTCATTTCAAGGTAAAGATCCAAAATCTAACATGACCAAAAGAAAGCTCATATTTTACCTTAGATACTTTACCAAGCTTAATATAAATATATCTCTTACTTGCTCATTCTTTGCTATGGGTGCTAAAGTAGGAGGTCTTGCAACCTAAGTGTCTTTTGTTGAGAGTCCTTGAAGACTCCCCCTACACTTGTGGTTCAAAAGATATAGCTTGTTGATAAGGTACAGGCTCCCCTTGCATATGTGAAAATATTCTTCCCATCTTAATTCTTCAATTGTAGGGAAAGTGGTATTCTCCCCTTAGGCCTTTTATGATCTGCCTGTTATTTTCAAAGATGTAATCTTGACTATTCTTTTCTCATCAAAGAACTATACTTACATTGCAACACTAAGATCAAGTATGGAGACTAAGGTCTCCCATTAGTTATGTCTTTTTTTAAAAAAATTTCTCCTAGATACTCAGTAAGGAATTATTTTTAAAAAGAAAGGACCATGTGATTAGATATTAAGTATCCAAAAATCACAGTAGCAACTACAGTCTTCAACTTTTGTAATGCATCCATTAATTGAAGGTCCATTCATGGGTTACTTTACCTTTGTAGAATGCATTTTTGAATCTCATTAACTGATGCAATAAATGTCCATTAAAATCCATACCAGACATCTTGAAGAAATAGTAGACATCTTGCCTGAGTGCAGAGATGTTAGAGTAGACATCTTTTTTGCCATGCTCCAAAATTAAAGATGCTCGTTTTCAGGTCTAGAACCTCCAGACACCTCCAAACAAGTTTCCATAGCCCCCAAAACCTTATAGACTCATCAAAATAAGTCCAACACACCTCCAAACATGGTAAAACACCACAAGGATTGGGTGATTTTCTCATCAAATGTCCATAAATTTGCAATGGCATATCAAGATCAAGTTTGAAGAATTTTAAAAACAAGGCCTTCCATTAGTAGTATCTTATGATAAAGATACTAGATAATTCATATACTCAAGAAATTCCTTTTGAAATATTGCTTTTCTTCAATTACCATACATCACAAATCTTTTAAAAATAATTAGACTTCATGATTTTACAAGGAAGTAATAATGCCATATCATAACTTAATTAAGAGTATGGAATGCAAGACATATATGTTTGAATAGCAATGAATGTTCAACAAAGAACTTTAGTTTATGAATTATAGTCAAGGGCTTTAAACCACTTGAAACCAGTACATTCTAGTTAAGAACACTATTTATCAATAAAAATTTTTAAAGTATCATAAGAAAGTCATTATAGCATATTATAGCTCAACAATTTGCAAGATCAACAGGATATTTCTTTGGATATCCAAAGATTTCCAATAGCTTCCATTCAACCATTTTTTTCTAAGTTCTAGCATAAAAATAAACTAATCTACTCTAATCTCATCAAGTCAAGTAATATTGATTATAATTATACTTACCCGTTGCTAACCTTACTTGCTTTTGGGCATGGGCATGATTAATGGAGTTTAGGATGAGGTCCTCTATCATAGAGTACCTCCCTAGCATGCATATGATATTTTCCTTTTCTAATATCATGATGTTTGTTTGAGTCACTAGCTTCTTCCTCTAGCTTTCTTACCTTGGGCCTCCAAATCTTTCTAACTTGCAAGTCATACTTTCCAGACTTCTTTTAATAAGATCATGTAAATTTATAATGCCTGGATTATAAATAACAATAAGATTACTTATGCCCAAAATTACCACACTAAAAAAACATAGTATTTTTCATTTGGGCTCCATGAGCAAACTTGGGTGTATACCTTGTATTTGATGAAGTACTTGTAGATGTCCTATAGTGGGAATAACTTCTTAGTTCTCTTTCATTATTTGCATCTCCACATTATCCCCGCATGATTTGTAGAGTCTTCTTCTCTTGTGTTAACCTATCATTGATGAGCTTCAAATCTGCAAGATCCTTGTTAATATGCTTATGGGAAAGGGTTAGCTTTTCTACCTCAACCCTTAGATCTAAGTTTTCCTTTTCAAGAATTGAGCACTTACTATTAAGTTGAGCTATCTATAGTTCTTTAGTATATATGACCTTTTTCATTTTGCTACATAAATTTTAAAAGGAAATTACCTCATTATAAAGTAGCTCATACCTTTCTTCCAAAGAAGTCTCATCTTCTTTAGCCTCATCATCAAAGATTGAATCATTGATGGGTTCTTGATTTGCCAAGGTTGATGAGATGCGATATCGCATGCACCACGATATCGCGGCCGTCGCGATATCACATCCCATGCAATATCGCGTATGCGATATCGCGGTCCGCCACCAAATCTATAAATAAGAGGCGGCACTCCCCTCATTTTCCATCCTAGGCTAGAAGTAGCGAAGCTCTGGCGGATTGATCATCCCAGAGCTAGAATATTTTCCATGTGCTCGCAGTAGGAGTCCCCCAAGTGAACGGTTCTTTATTCGAGCAGCTTTGTACCCGAACGCAACTTGTGTACACCAATAAAGACGAGCTTTGTGGATAAACCTTGCAGTGCATGGAATAGGTTTATTATTTGTTATTTCTTACATGTTATTTATTACCTATTATTAGCACGGCATGATTACGACTTGGTTACGAGCATTGACGAATGTGTACGACTAACCAAGGAATCGG
>MNCI01025343.1:76019-101744 GCA_015680685.1 Gnetum montanum | reverse complement strand
TCTTCTACCACATATCCACCATTCCATAGAAAAGCTATCAAAATTTAAAAGTTTAGATTTCTTACCTCTAGTCTTACCTTTGTTGCTTAGAATGCTACTGATGAGTTGAGTGCATCCATCCAAGATGAATGCCCAAACTAAGAGCCTTACATACTTAAGGAACTCTTGCATTTCAGTCTTCCAACACATAAAGGTAACCCCATTGAACATTAGTGATTTGATCTATGATCCTCCTTCCGTTATTCACTCCTAAGTTATTACACTTAAAACTACGAGTACTAGGCTCTAATGCCACTTGTGAATTAAGAACTTAGAAGGGGGGTTGAATATCTCCCCTAATTAAAATTACTGTAGCCACTAAAAATAAACATAATTTTTACATGGTTCCCCAACTTGGATGGTCAACACTTGGAGGGTAGAATCCTTGCATACCTCTAGACTTTGTTGCTTCAAAAATGTCATTTGAATAACACCATAACCTTTATAAGATTTTAGCTCAGCTCTAGAGTGTTTCATTGCTACAAAACCACTCAATCCTACAAGGTCCCAACAATCTCAAAATATGATTTAAAGGATCCCACAAACTTTACGAATGTAAGCTCCACTCTAGAGTGTTTTGTTGCTACAAAACCAGTCAACCCCTCAAGGTCCTAATAAGCTTAATGATGATGCTTTTTTGCAAGAAGCACATCAACCCCACAAGGCTACAAAGAAAGAAGAAAAGAATCAAGGAGAGAGTGTAACTCAAATTACAAATTCTTTTCAATAGAGCTCTCAGTACATACAACACATTTCAAATGATGAAACAATGAAGAACAAAGCACATTCACTTTTAGAGTAGCTAGGTGATGAGTGGCGAGGTACCCCTATACTCAACCATACGAATACGAGCGTAACACGCGCGATCCTGTCGAACTCGGCAAACTAAGTGCCTACACACCTCATGGAACACTTAAGGTTAATTACTCATTATCTTCCTAGACTTACTTGTATTTGTCACGGTGTATGGTTAAGTAAGTTCGAGGTGTATGATTTTTATAGCTTTTTTGGTTTTATCTCCTATGCTTATAAGGTGAAGGGTTGAAGAAACTAATTAACTAACTTTAACTAACTATCTAAGTCTTAATTAGCCTAGCATCAGCATCCATTCCCACTTACATTTTACACCATGAACCGATGCAACCATGGCTACCAAATGCTAGTCGTTGCTGGGATCACCACGCGTAACGCACGTGCTCGAAGCGATCGTACTGAGGCACTTAACTAGGAGAGAAGGGTTGAGAAATATTTAATAACTAATAAAGCGATTAAATGGAAAACAATAAATAACATTAAATAAATGTCCTATTTAGCCTATTCCATGCACTACAAGGTTTATCCAAGAACTTCGTCTTTATTGCCATACACAAACTTGTGTTCAGGTACAATGTTTGCTCGAATAAAGATCCATTCACTTTGGAGCTCCTATTGCAGGCACATGGAAAATATTTTATCTCTGGAAATTGCCAGAGTTTCCCTACGGTCTAGGTCTAGAATGGAAAACAAGGGAGAGCCACCTCTTATTTATAGATATGACAGTGCACCGCGATATCACGAGGGACGACGCGATATCGCATGGGATGCAATATCGTGGCCCATGCGATATCATGTCCCATCATACCCCCATGACTGAATGAAAACTCATCCTCGAGTTCCTTACAAAATATTGGAATGGTATGGGTTTATTGACTCAAATGAAACTAATGGGATGACATGTGAACAGATCATCATTACAAGAAAATACAAAACTGGTGTTCATGACAACAAGAGTGAACACCTTATTACATTGACATCAGGCCTCATTTGGCAGCTGAGAAAGAGAGAGAGAAAGAAGTGTTGCTGCTACCAATGCCAAGATTATGTCTTTCGTTATCCATCCGTAAGCGCGTCATCGATCTTGCTCCTTGCATAGTTGCTTCAACGCTACTCCATTCTAAGTGTTCCCTCCAAATCCAATCCGTTGTTGTATGATTGCCATTTGCACACACAACACAGTTTTTGTATTAGCAAGGGTAAATGAATTTTAATGTAGTTGATACCTTGCTTCGGTGAAAGGTCCATTGGCTAGGTTGTGGTATGGCTGATTGTGGATTTGGAGATATAATATTGGTGACTACCGAAGGTTTAGGGGTTAGGAGAAAATCAAAAAAATTGGGCCCTGTACCCCCATGAAAGAAAAAGAACAAGAAAGAGAGAGAAAAAAGACAATGATAACATCAATGAAATGGATGTCTAGATGGAAATGAACAAAAGAAAATAGATTGCAAAAATGTTAAGGGAAAGAATTTAACTGATGCGCCAAAGAGGAATGCCAGTGCGTCCTCCCCAAAGCAGGCTCATGCCCTTAATGCCCTGACAACCCCACATTTAAAGAGTCCGTAGGCTCTAGGAATGTCATTTGTAATAAGAGTTAAAGTCTTAACCGCAAGAATTTACCAAAAAGAAAATAATGCATCAACCAAAATATATACTAATGATACAACCGACAATGAGGTGAACAATGGAGAGCAGGATGGAGAGAAGAGAATGGAATGGAATCTCAAGAACAAGGTGGTGTACAGCCCCTTGTGTAGTTCATGATTACTGTGACTTAGTAGATCTCATTCTAAGTCTGGCCTCAAACAAACCACTTCTAGTGACTTCGCATTAATGCAATCGGCCAAGCCATCCTCTTGAAGTAACAAGAATGCCTTCACCCAAGAGCCACCACCATTTCGATGAAACAAGGAAGAGAAAATGGGAAGCGAGAAGGGCCTTAGTTAGAGGGAACATTTTTATTTTAGTTCCATAACCAATGCTTGTAGTCCAAATCATTATTTTGTCTAAGGTGTGTACTTTGAATTCTCACTTTCTTTTCTCTTTTTTTTTGTGTTTTATGCATGAGAACCACACCATGCAAAGACTTTATTATTTTTATTCACTCAACTTCCCAATGGTTAAGTAACGTTAGAACAGTAAGAAAACTCAAGAAGAAAGCATCCAAGCACCCAAGAGAATGGCCAACAAAAAAGCATCAAGTTCCTTTGAAGTCACACCCTTTTCAATCCTTGAGTCCTTCCTTAGTTTGAGAAATGCCTAGTCACCGATTTGTTATAGTTCTTATTAGAAAAGAACTGTACATTTCCAAACCGAGAGAGACCATAGAAATTGGTGGATGAATGGATGAAGTGAACTCATTGCCTACCATATCAAGAGAAACATACCTTAGTATCAACATCATGACTTAAAGGTAAAAATCAAACATTAGCAATCAATATGAAAATAGTTCATACCATCATGAAGAATACTTATTAGGTAACAAACTTATAGGGTGGATAACACACACACACACACACACACACACACACACAAAATGAAAAAGTATAACGATGTTGTAAAACAAAAATCGGAAAAGTTAAAGAAATTTGTAAAACAAAAATGTGTAAAACAAAAACGTGGAAAACAAAAATGTGTAAAACAAAAACGTTGTAAAACAAAAACGTGTAAAACAAAAATGTGTAAAACAAAAACGTTGTAAAACAAAAATGTGTTAAACAAAAACTTAAAAAGAACTAAGGGCCCCAAATGATTAGCATAGGTGGCCATCTCCCCCATGACTGAATGGAAAGGGAGAGATCCAAAATAATGAGTGCCTGTTTGAATTTCTTAGAAGTGTCCAACTTCTCCCAATTAATATTCTTAGATTGAGGGGTGGAAGTTGGCGACGCTCATATTCCAATGTATCTATGCCTTCGTTGCTGGCATGAGTTATTCTTCCAATTCGTTCCATGCATGTTGGGTTGCTCTTTCGAATAGCTGTCAAGCATGGGGTGTCTACTACTGGTTGTGTGGTTGCTACATACAGGCATCTTTGTCTTACAGTTTTAAGGGCACACCTACTGCATGGAGGAGATGTTGTGCATTCCTCCATGTCATCACCCGATGAGTCACTGTATGTGATGCATGGAACTTTCCTCTTCTCAATCTTTCCATAAATGTTTACCTTAGAGATTTTCAAGGAAAGACCACGAATTCCTAGGCATGTGTCTACTATACTCAGCCATGCCCTTCCCATTATAATTGGGAAGTCCCCTTTGTCATTGTTAACTTCTATCACCATGAAATTAGCTAGGTAGGACCAACCACACACAGTGGTAACAATGTCCTCCACCAATCCCAAGGGAATGGTGATGGATTGGTCAGCCAGCTCTAGTTGAATGTTGCTCTTCTTAAGTTGGGGTAGGTTCCAGGCTTGATACATTTCTCGTGAAATTAAGTTGACTCCGGAACTTGAGTTAAGAAGAGCCCTATGAGGTATGTTCTCGGTGACTTGGAGGTAGATTAAGGGACTCCCAAGATTAGATAGTTTCCTGGGAAGGTGGCCTACCTTGATCCAGTCAGTTATGGTATGGGTTACCATAACCGTCTGTGTTGAGCTCTAAATTTGGTTTGAAGGGAGCTCCGAAGCCTTGTATGTTGGAGGAGTGCTTACAGACTCAACCGCTTGTTGTTGTGAGAGCTTGTCTAAGCTTTTGGTTCTGAAGAAAGGTCTTCTCTTTTTACGGTTGTCAGAACCAACAACGGGTTGGATGTTTACGGCTCTCGTAATTTTGCATTGCTGTGGTTGAGGAGGGAGTTCCCCTTGCAATGTTGGAGTAGGAGGTGTTATGGGAACTACCGGTGGAAGAGGTGTGGATGGATTAGGAGGATGGTATGGGTATGGAGTGTCTCCCGGAGGAGAATGAGTCCTTCTAAAGTACTCCCGAACTTGGTAGTAATGTTGGGGAGTTGTGTGACCCATGGAGTCACTTGGAGAAATCGGTTGCTACACGTAGTAACCATATGGATCTGGCTGCCGGTAAGGGTATTGTTGTTTTGGCAATGGCATCCCTCATGACTATGGGTATTACCACTGCTGATGTTGTCCAATGGGTTGTGGTGGAGTTCCACTTGGATAGTACGTTAACGGTTGGTGGAACTGTCTTGGGTTACCTTGAGGATAAGGTAACCTACGGGGTGTCTGCCATCTGTTGAGTCTTGGGTTTAATGCATACACCCCAGACTCTTGTAGATGTGAGATGATTGGACAACATCCCTTAGGATGGTCATATTGGTAGATCTCACATCCACCGTCATCGTCTATGTCCGAATCCACAACTTCATCGGAGATATTTATTTTCCCCTTACCCTTGTCACGTGTAGGGCCTAAATCTCTCCACTTTTTCTTATCCTTGTCACTACTTTGTTCCTCCTTAGACTCTTCTACAATCTTTAGAACAATTTTAATTTTACTATCTAAGGAGCTCCATACTTCATTTTCCTTAGCCGATACTTCCGTTGTGAGTTTTTGAAGCAACAAGGTTTTTCTATTCATCAACTCTTCAAGTGGTGACTCATCCTCTTCATCAAAAAATCTCACTCCCTTCTTTCAAAGACAGGGATCACGGTTATATTCTTTCGCACTTTCCCTTTTTTGTAGCTCCCCTTCTTCTTTGGCTACTTGTTCCAACAAGCGATGAATTTCATGGGATCTAAGTTCTAATAGTCTCCCTTGGGTACAAGTCCCAAGGGTTCTCCTAGTTTCATACCTTAGCCCATCTACGATATGGTGAAGTTGATCCCGTTGTGCATAACCATGGCCTGGGCAATGATGTAACAATGTGTAGTAGTGGCCCATGGTAGCATCCAAGGGTTCATGAGTACCTTGCTTCCATCCTTGGATTTGCTTATGCAAATTACACACTTTGGAGTACATTTGATACTTATCGTTGAAGAGTTCTAACATCATACTCCACCTCTTGATGGTTTCCGGCTCTAAGGACCGGTACCAACTCTCTGCTTTCTTGATGAGTGTCCTGGAAAATAACTTTAGTTTCTGCCACTCGTTTTCTATGTTTTGCAAGGCGCAAGCATCATGGAATGCCTGTAAATGATTTTGTGGATCTGCGTTGTATCCCCCTTCAAAGCGTGGGATGTTGTTCATGTCTAAACGCTTGATCGGACTATCTTTTAAATGCCTTGTTGGGATTCTCACAGCCTTTGTTATATTTAACATGCTTCGGGTGGCAAGTAGGGGTTCGTCATGATCATCTCTTTCATGAAGTCTATGATGTCTACGTTGCTCCCTACTTTTTCTTCTTTCATGCCCTTGTCCTCGCTCTCGACTCTCTCATCAAGGTCTCTCATTTTTCTTACTCTTATCTTCTCCATTATGCTCTTAATGATTGTGCCCTGATGTGGAAGGAGAGGGTGAGTGATGTGATGAAGGCGAAGAAGAAGGAGAACCATCGCCATGACGATGTTTCTTACCTTCTCTTCTATGGATTCGGCCCCGATCGTGGTGATGATTTGAGTGCCCATCCTTGTTATTTGTTGTTGTTCCCTCAGTGAACAATTGGTGTTCATGAGGATTAGAACCAGGGTTGTGTATCGTGGAGCGTAGGTTCTGATACCCCACCTCCTCACCATTGTTAGAAGGGGGAACATCTTTCGATAGAGAACTTGTGATAAGTGGTTCACCATCTCCCATTTCACTTAGGACATGTGAGACCTCTTTGCCCTTCAACAATGTATGTTGGCTCTCCTGCCTTGAGTTCCTCATACGTTGTAATGTTGTGGGATGATAATCCCTCATGTCAAAATCACCTAAAGCGTATTCAGCATAGAGCTGAGTCATGCCAATTTGTGCTAAAGCACGGTGAAGCATGTTGGGGACTGCACAATTTGGAGGTAACACTATGTTACCTTGCAAGTCTCTCTAGTGCATCTGTTCATCTTGATGAAAGATAAAAGTAAAATCGTGTATATAATCATCGGGATGAGTATATTCCACCTTGTATTGTTGAGGAATCGGCTGATTTAGGTTATGTGTTTTTGATTGTCGACTGTTCTTTGTATGATCCCTAGGTGATGTGCTCTTGTGAGAAGAAGAAGAAGACATTGTGTCTTGTTCGGTGTGCTAATTAACTATTATATAATTTTTTGTTAAGTAACCCTAAGGTTCGTTTAAGCTCCCAACGATGTAAATGAACTCTTATGTTCTACTTAGTGCACAAACACTTAGTCTCCGGCAATGGCGCCAATGATGAGTGGCGAGGTACCCCTACACTCAACCATACGAATATGAGCGTAACACACATGATTCAGTCGAACTCCATAGACTAAGTGCCTATACACCTCATGGAACACTTAAGGTTAATTATTCGTTGTCTTCCCAGACTTACTTGTATTTGTCACGGTGTATGGTTAAGTAAGTCTGAGGTGTATGATTTTTATAGCTTTTTTGGTTTTATCTCCTATGCTTACAAGGTGAAGGGTTGAAGAAACTAATTAACGAACTTTAACTAACTATCTAAGTCTTAATTAACCTAGTGTCAGCATCTGTTCCCACTTACTGTTCACACCCTGAACTGATGCAATCGTGGCTACCAAACGCTAGTTGTTGCGGGGATCACCACGCGTAACGCACGTGCTCGAAACGGTCATACTAAGGCACTTAACTAAGAGAGAAGGGTTGAGAAAGATTTAATAACTAATAAAGCGATTAAATGGAAAACAATAAATAACATTAAATAAATGTCCTATTTAGCCTATTCCATGCACTACAAGGTTTATCCAAGAAGTTTGTCTTTATTTTCGTACACAAACTTGTGTTCAGGTACAATGTCTGCTTGAATAAAGATCCGTTCACTTTGGAGCTCCTACTACGGGCACATGGAAAATATTCTATCTCTGGAGAGATCAAACTGCTAGAGTTTCCCTACAGTCTAGGTCTAGAATGGAAAACAAGGGAGAGCCGCCTCTTATTTATAGATATGATAGCGCACCGCGATATCGTGTACGTGATATCGCGTGGGATGCGATATCGCGTATGTGATATCGCGGCCCATGCAATATCGCGTCCCATCACTAGGGATATATATTCAATAAAATGATTCATTCTCTTTCTCCTGAGTTCCACTTTGTTTTATACTCTTTGAACTTCTAAAAAGCCCTTGAAATTCATCCAATGACTAGATAATGACTATCTAAGATGTTTAATTTAAAGTGGAGATGTCTATATATCAACACTATCCATTCTGGAAAGAAATCTACTTGAATATATAGACATCTATCCTTAGATGTTTACCTTTAGATGTCTTTTCCAAGAGTTAGAAATATCCTACCAATGTGAGATGTCTACCTTGTAAGAACATTAAACTTTGAATCATTGCTCTAACATTTCAGCATCTTGGCAATTCTCGGAACATCTTCATTTGGCTTGTAGACTTCTCTTGTATCCTAGCTCTTATCTTATCATCCCAATGTAGTTCTCATTCTAGTTTAGCTCTCATTTTGAAGTCTTGAATCTCCTTGTCATCTTAATGTAGCTCTCATTTTGACTCAGGATTTGCCCTTTGTCTCGATCTCATGTCTTGATACATTAAAGCTCTTGATTATGCTATTGTCCCGATCTCATCATGCTCTTGGTCTCATTAGTCCTACAAGGTAATACACCCACATTTTCCACATTCTACATTTTCTAATTTTTTGACATACCAAAAGGTCAATAGGGTAACACAAGTTGAGAATGAGGATTTTCCCTACCTTTACTTGGGTAACTGGATATGAGTTACGCTTTTGTGTGTCCCTGGTTAGGACTAGTGATTGGTGGTTGGTAGATCTTTAATTAAACTCTTGTCATTATCTTAGAAAATGAGGTAAGTATTGATAAAATAATATTTAATACTTATATAAATTATTCTCACTTATATTTTGTTTGCAAAAACAAGTAAGAGATAACTTCAAGCCCAATAAGAAATCAAATTATTGAAGCATAGGATCATAAAAGGAGCATTTGAATGGGAAAAAATAGTTAACATGTACTTGTTTGAAGATAAAAAAAACCTAATGGGGGTAGATTAAAACATCACCATTCCTAAATGGTATCACTACATAATAAAGATTGTATCTCTTCATAATAATCTTGAGATTAGCATGACAAGATCCAAAAGGGTAGCTGTAATTAAGAATCGAAAGGGTGTGTTGTAATAATTGACATGTCTTTCAAGATGACCTTTGGAGATTTGACCTAAGGTATTTATACCTAGGAATTAGAGGTCATATTAGCATGAAGTTGTAGAGCCAATAAAAGATGAGTAATGGGAGGCATACAGTAGGATAGGAAGAGGACTAGCCATACCTTTTGGCTAGTTATAAGTCTAATCGTGGTGGCAATGATGAATTACCTTTAAGGGATAGATGCCAAAGGAAGAAAATCCTAAGGAACAATCAAATCATGACCCAAATACACTATTCCATATCAATAAAGCATTATTCTCTTTTTCCTTCTACACTTTTCTTATTATTTTCCTTTATGCATAATGTCTAACATAACGTATATTTCATGTTTGCCACGACATCCAAGAATTGGATGTGACACATAACTTTGAAACTAAAGACAAAACCAAGGACTAGACACATGATAAGATCGATGTCGAGGAATTACAAATGTATAATATAGACCACGACTACTTTATAATATAAGCCACCTCACCAAGAAGTGCCAGGGGATGGTTGCAAAGGAAAAATTCCTCTTACAAGCTTGCATGAAATAGGAAGAAGCTGAAAGAATAAGCCTTTGCCACATATCATTTGTATCTACACTTATTCCATGTCATCCATCTTCAAACCATCTCCTGCTAGCTCCTATGGCATTCATTTAGAAGATCTTGAAATGGTATGCACTCAACCTAAAAGACCAAGAGCATGACCATCTGTCTTTGGATCTCTCTCTTGAGAGACAACTCTCATGTACATGTGTTGGATTTGATGATTCATATTTTTTCTCTTATTCTTCCAATGATGGTGATTCCATTACCTAAGCATGATAAGTTGTGAAAATGCTAAAAACGAAGTGAGATTCCCAAGGCATTATACTACAACTATAAAAAATGACCATAAGAACAATGATAAGTATAATCCTTAGGGAAATGAAAGAAACATAATCCCAACTATGGAATTAAGGCATGCATGAATAACTAAAATTAAGATGAAAATATTTTAAATAACCACCAAAATTATAAAGTCAATACTTGATTCAATACCTCTTCCCCATGACAAACTTATAGGACACCTAGCTTGAACCATGTAAATAATGAAAATGGAAAGAACAAGAAGAATAAATACAAAAGATAATTACAAAAATCTAGTCAAGGATCAAATCAAATATGCCAAAAAAGTAATAAGAATACCAAAATACTACATTTTTATCGGGGATGACATCCAAACTCATGGAATTTAAATTATAATGTCGAATCTACTCAGTCCCATGATCTAAGAACTAGAAAAGAAGGGTTATAAAAATAGGAGATAAACAATAAAATAAAAGGTTAAAAAAAGGTGTAATTGATGTAAGATGGGAAATAATTATCATGATTAAACCTTGAATCTCATAGAGTCAACATCCACATAAGTGGAAGAGTAATAAAGTGCTTTATGCCATGCAACCACCACCATCATTGGGAGCTAAGCTTGAGCTCAATTACTCATAATGCCATGCCACCAAGGATTCAAAAAGGGGTCCTTCATATAGTAGACACTTGCCTTTCTTACCCTTCTAAAAAATATTGGTGGAACATCCATGGATTCCCAACAACTAGTGAGACATTAGCATCAAACACGAGCATGTCCTCTTGGATGGTCAAATCTCATCCTTTACTTTACCTGATCAACTTCCTACCATACACAATAATGCATATAGTGGAAAGAAAGAGATGAAAAATAAATGATGGACAAGAGATAGAAGGTAAGAGTGCAACATCACTAGATCTCTAACCAACCATTCAATCAACTCATGGAAGGACATGAGCACGTCCTATATCCCATGAGAGATCCACTACTATCTCCCTTCACTACTAATCATTCACATAGTAGGGTTAGACCTTCAAGTTTCCTTTTTGAGTGAAAGATCATACTTACCATCACCAATGTCATCCAACAAAGGTAACATGTCGCAGATCATCTTGAAGTCAAGATTCTAGTTTGGTTTTCCTGCATCTATACACATATGCATAGTAGGCTCCTCAAATATTGTTTTATCAAAACTGTCTTATCAATCCCTTTGGCTACACTAACTAATCCCGATCCCAATATAAATTATAAAAAGAAATAAATGGATTTATGAATTGGGTGGAAGCAACCTTTGATGTTACTAGAGTTCACTAAGAGAAAGACTTCTAGGCCTTCAGGGCCATGGGTAGGAATGAAGAAGAGATTATTTTGGGCTATTACATTTGAGGGTCAAGTGATTTAGGAAATAGGTTAAATATAAGAAAGACTTGCATGATTATTAGTCCAACCACTCATTTTGATCTTGCTTGAGTAATATATGATTGGCTAGGATGATAGAAATACTAATTATTGTGGACCAAAGAGCTTTGAATAATATCACTCTTTTTTCATCTTGTCTTTATTTTTTCATTCATTCCATTCTCTCTCTCTCTCTCTTTGTGTGTGTGTCTCTCTCTCTCTCAATATTTCATCTTTTTTGTGAGAAGAGGATTTTTGATGATGCATGAAATTCATGGGAATGATTAAAGTGCTAAATCACTGCATGAAATCTTCGACATGCATGAACACGAGATTTCATTCCTCATCGCATGACACACATAGGTTCATGAGATCATGAACCTCTTTTTATGAAGAATGGCTAAGCATGGTAAGCACATGTATCTTTATTCAATCACATTGATTAGACCTATTTAGTGATCATAAGAAATTTCAATGATACATCCTTTCCTTTCTAGTGATCAACCACTTTTCCAGAATTTCATAGGTCATACCCTAAGGTATGGACCCATCACTTGCCCTTGGTTCTAGTAGTAGTAGCTTCAACAACTCATATTGCAAGTCCTAGCTTCTTGCTAAAATTGAGCCTAGTTCACCAATGATGGATAGAAGAAAAGTGGATGGATGAAATTTTTTGTGTGAGAAATCCATTGATTAAGGCTTCACATTGGACCCATTTAGCACTCTCGTATCATCAACACATCTGTAGCTCACCCATCCATTATTAGCTTATTGGGTAAGCATTCATAAAGCACATTAACTAAATTTTCCTATACACATAAAACATACTTAAAATAAATATCAATCCAAAACAATAAGTAAATTAGAGAATGATATATCATTAGTTTTAAAAAATATAAAAATATATACCAAACAAGAAAACAAACAAACAAAAATACACACCAAATAGATAAATAATACTATAGCACCAAAGGCATTACATGGAGAATTCTTTCCTCATGACTAAGTTTAAGGATAACATTTGATAATCTTCTCGATAAATTTATTATTTATAAGCATACCCTCATTGGTCTTTGTTAAACCCCAAAATTACTTCAATTTTAACATTATAAGTTAGGGTTTTTATTTTTTTACTATTTTTCCATATTGAATATAATTGATTTTGGCAGTTTAAATCAATAGGTACTGATTTCTTTTTAAGCTTATGTATGTAGGAAATTAGGGGAGTGATGAAGATTGATATCGATTCTATTAATCCACACAAAGGCAACGATATAGATCGATAGCATGAGTTTCGGTGGAGAGAGACTTAAAAAAAATTTGAGATATTGATTTGCACAAAAAGGGTGATTTGTACCAATGATTGAGGATGATAGAATTGACAATCCACTTTGATGAAGATTTGAATTGATTGTTATTGAATTCCTCGATATTAATCAATTTTCCAAATGATTATTTTTGTACATCATTCATAGTATAAATAAGGATCTCAACTTTGTATTTGGGGGGTGGGGGAGAAAGAAAACTCAAGAGAGAACCCACACCAAATTGAACTCTTTTTGGTATTTGAATTATTAAGGAAGAGTGTTGATACTTTATGTCAATTAACAACTAACGATGTATGAAGCTTATGAAGTTGTTGGAGTGTCGAGACAATAAAGCAAGGTCACAAATTAGGTGACGTCTCCTTTGTAATCTTTCATATTTATATTGAATTTATGTAATTTCAATTTGGTTTAATTAGCTATGTTCATCTTTGAACTTAATATTAGAAGGTTAGGTGAATCTTGGTTGACTTAACTTATGAGTGGTAGTCATAAATGTGGTGTTTTCAATTGAATTCAACTCTAATTGTTAATTGTCTTGATGATATTTTTGACTTTGAACCATTCTTTCATAGCTACGACTCATGGATTAGTCATAGATGAGGTGAAAATCCCTATAACGAAGATAACCATTGAGGTAACTCAACATTAAACTTTTCCTGGCTCATCATTCTCATTTCTTTAAAGATGATGGTAAAGCTAATAAGCATAAATACTTATAGACCTTGTTATTTTTATTTTTGTTATGAAAATAGTTTCATCTATGAGGTGATGAATTATTTTCATGAAAGAAACATGATAACTATGATACTATCCAATAGTGTATGACAATGAAAATGAGAGTAGTACCTTCCATTAAGGAACTAGTCATGTTCCCACTATGGTTGATTTCAAATTCCCCCCTATAATGGTACAAAAGGTTATGATGGCCTTTGTGTTAGATCTACAACCATTGAGATCGTTGTGGTGGATATGACTAATACTGATGGGATATTGCATGATGTATATGATTTATGATCTACTGAGTTTCATGATAGGAAGAAGGATAACATGAGGAATATTGTTGCGATGTAGAGAAAGAACTCCAAGGATTAGGTTCCATCCCTTGTTGAAGTTGTGGTTGAAAAAATGGATCATAAGGATAAGGAATTTGATCATAATAAGATCTTTTACTTCTTGTTTTAAATTTTCCAATTGCTTAAATGACTTTTTTTTCCAAATTCTTAAAATTTGATGTTATCATTTGATTTAGTACATCTCAAACCTTATCAATAACATTGGCAAGGTTTGCCAAAGTTTTTTTCATTCTCATGCTTTCCTGAATAAGGCCTTCAATAGCATCAAAAGGTCAAATCTTACATTCAACATTCTTTACATCCTTCTGACATTGGGAATTTATGTTGGCTTCCTCAACATTTGAATTTTTATGTCATTCCCATTCCAATTTGGCTACAACATCTAACATAACAACAATTTGAATCACTAACCTCTATTAGAGATTACCCATGATATATAGATCCATCCTTTCACAAGTTTGCAACTATACTCCTTCTACCATGTGCATTAATTAGTTATGTTTGTTGAACCCATGATTTGGATATTGATTAAGCATGTAATTGTATCATTCTATGGTTACATATAATGATTCATTGGTATCTTGCTTCCATCCTACTATTTTTTTTCTAAGGTTTGTAACTCAGACATAAGAATGAAATGTGACATTAAAAGCTTTTAACATGTTTGCACATGAAGAGATAGAGTTGGATGGAAGAGATTAATATCATGTTTTAGCATAATTAGTAAGTGTATGGGGGAAAAAGATGGAGTTTCTTCCACTCACTATTAAACCCTTGTAGCTCATAAGAGATGAGAAATGTTTGAACATGGAGCTAGATATGATCATATAACTTCCCACTGATTGTGCAGATGTTAGCCATATCAACCTTTTTGATTCTTCTCTCCTCAGTGCTTTCAAATCATATGCAAACTACTTCATAAATTTGACTTTGGTAGATCCAAGGGAATAATGGCTCATCCAAGTCATCAACACCTCCATTCAAATGAAGGACAGATAAACATTGAATGATTGAATGCTCTAGATCATCATAATTATAGCTCAAGTTTCATGAGTAAAAATGTATGGACATCCTTCCCCTAGAATCATTCATTTGCAGTAATGGAAGTGTCTAGAAGAATGTCTTGCCTATTTCCTAGCATTTACCCACTTGTAGTCCTACTTTCCAATCATATCACAAGGCTCTTGCTTTTAATGAGTAGCATAATATGATCTTTGAGGTGACATGTGAAACACCTCAAAGAAAATTTAGATGAACAGGAAAGCCTTGTGGCCAAATTTTCTCATGTAATTTTGCTTGGATTCAAGAGTAAAAACAAATGCCTCAATTTCCCTTTAGAAAATCAATCTTGTAGCCTTGTTTTGTTAAAATTCTAGGGCATTCTCATTTTTTATAGGGTAATTCATGGTATGAGACATGAAAAATCCATGAATTATGCTAAAATAGCATAGTTAATGCTCATAATGTCAAAAACGTTGGCATCCTAGTGTAATTGTGCAAGAACACTATAGATAAAAATGCTACAATTTTGAGCTAATGTAAGTGTCAAAAACACTGTATATATCTAATAGAAACTTGTCCAAGCTAGATTAACATAGAAACAACAAATCACAATCTATTTAACAAGAATTGACACCATTTTTAGGGACTTTTGGATCATCAAAACTCTTTCAAACTTGAGACTTTTGAAGCAAAGTAGAGATCCGAAAGCCTGAAGTCATTTCCCTAGCACTAATCACTAAGAATATTGAGAGCCTATTATAGCCTATAGATCAAGCAAGCTATATGTTTTTGGAAGGACTATGCAACATACCTTACTCACTTACATGCTAGAGCTTTGAAAACATTTTCACAAATACTTGTGAAACATTCACAGTTTCATACTTTGTACTTTCTCACCTTGTACTTTGCAATATTAATACAAAATTTGTAGTTTTTTGTCATATGTTTTGCATATTTTCTTTGTTATTTTTCAATTTTCATAGGTACAACATTGGATCTCCACTATTTTCATGTTATTGCTTGTTTTCACTCATTTTATCTTGGTAATAGACACGTAAGTTCTTAGGTGATCAACAATACTACCTAAGGCATCTTATATCCCTTTTGAGGCCTATGGATCTTGAGGCAAAACTATTCCATGTAGATCTATTTGATTTCTAGTATCAAAATTTTCTATTGCAATAGTTTTCTGGCACTAAAAGGAGGGCCTTTGTCTTTCTTTCTTCACCTAAACTCAATCATAACCATTGTTTCCCTATTTCAACTAGTTGACAATAGCATATTTAGTGATTAGGAGTTATTTTGAGTAATTTTCTCATACTAGCATTTTTGAATCTCAACATTTTGTTTCTAGTTTTCCTACACCAACATTTTTCTCTTGGCCATAAATATTTCTTATGTAGTGAAATCCTACCAATACACTGATTTTAAACCTCTTGAAATCCTTAAACTCTACTCTTGTTTTCCCTAAAATCCTAGTGTTGCCTCAAAAACCCTATGGTATAAATGCTGTAGCTAGTTTACCCCTTTACATTTATAGAAATTATTTTTATATTTGCACTTTACTGCACTTTTTCTATTTCTTGCATTTATATTTTTACAAAGATTTTTTATCTATGCTACTAGTTACATTTACACTACATGGTGTTTATACTATTGTAGTATTCACACTACATATAATTTCTTATTTACACTGATAAAGCCTTTATCACATCTACTCGATACCTTAGTTTAGTACTATTTATGCCTTTTGTGTCGACTGTATTACCTAAAAACATCATAGATATGGCCGTAAATCAAGAATCTGCTCACAGCTATGACCCTAAGGATCTAGTCATAGTGGAGCATAGGCAATCTCTTAGGTAGCTAGGACACAATCCAACCCATGTGAATGTTAATGAAGAACATTACAACTTTATCCATGTGAAGATTCAGGCTAGTCTATGGATTCCACACAAAGAGTTAAACTTGAAGTTCCAATACAGGATAATTCATAGAAATGGAAAATAGTACATTCTATTCTCTTACGACCATATCAAATTGTTGGAATTCTATTTGCACATGTTAGCATATTTACTGGATGTAGATGATGGGGTTAAAATAAGTTAGGAAGCTAGCTTAGGAATAGATCAAGAGGATTAACACATGTTTGGGGTCTACTATGAGACTAATACTCATCTAGGGTATCCTTTACAATGATCCATCCTTGAAGTGATCAACCCTATGCACTTAGTTTTGGTAATAAACCAAGAATCTCCTATGACCTCCATGAATTAAGTTTCTCAACTTGCTTCCTTGTTCACTTCCATTTTTACCTCAACATCTTTGGCAACAGTGCCCTAACCACCACTAGTAATTCCCTCTATGTCATAACCTTTTACAGTTTTGGCCAGTTCCACTTCTAGACCTCAAATCCCACATGTGTCACACAACCTATTTGTCACCAATACTTCCTTTGTTTCCCACATCCCTACACAACTGTCATTCTCAATGTTCAAGCATCCTACAACAATGACCACGTGATCTCTTTAGTCCATATTTTCTATTACACAGTAGCAAACTCTTCAACCATCAATGCAACCATCAAGAGCTCCACAAGCCTTTGATCAAGTATTCCAAATGATCAAAGATCTTATTGAACAACTACGTAAGCTTAAAACCTGTACAAATCAAAGTATAAAGGTATATACTTTTACTAGGATGATCCTATTAATCCTATTATTCCTTAAATAACATTTTCTGTAGGCATGCCTATTCCAAACTTTACCAAAGACAACGATGAAGGAGACTCTAACACATACCTTATCATGTTGCATTCTAAGTACCTCCTATTAGAAGTATGGCCTCACATGGTATTGCAAATCTTTCCAATGTCCTAGGATATTGCTAAGGGGTTCCATATCGTCCGTTGATGACATGATCACCCAATTCATCAAAAAATTTAAATACACCTTAAAATTATATATAATCTTTGGCCAACTCATGAAAGTGAGGTAGGGGCTACTTGAAGCAATTCAAAAGTTTATTTAGAGATGGAATGCAATACTTAATGAGATTTTGGAGCCCATATCTGAAATCCATTGTTTAGCCATTTTTTAGAATTCAGTCAACAACTTTATTAAGTTAAAACTCTACTACCTAGATCCTTGATCATTAAGTCTAGTCTTTTCATAGATCAAGAACATCGAGAAGGCAACAGAAACTAGCAATGATTCTACCTAAGTAGCTTATAAAACCTAACACATGCGAAAGAATAAGGATAAGATCAAACATGCATAAGATACACTAGCCATAGTAGTAAAAGATGAAAAACAAGTTAAAGGGTGAAAGTCACTACCACGCAACACATCTTCTACCCCATCGCAATCATCTACTTTATATGCTTCCAACCAAACAAGATAAAACTTTGAGTACAAGGATATGTCCATGTACACAAAGCTACTAATGAAGCCCTCTAAGCTTCTCAAATAGTTACTTAAAAACAACCATATCCAACATAAGCAATTATCTGAGAATGCTCATAAGAGGTATGATCATCTTTATGAGATAGCTAGAGATCCAATAGTAGCAACCAAGGATGATTCCTAATTGCCAAAACACTTCAAGCTTGACAAGTTTTATCACTATCATCAACTAGCTAGTCATGATACCAATTTTTGCTTAGCCTTGAAAGATGATCTCTAGAAGATGATTGATCATGGAGAGTTAATATTAAATGAATCCAACCCTTCAAACAATAATAGTAACCCTTACATGATAACCTCATTCACAACAACCAAATGATCTAGTCCTACTAGAGAATCCTTTGTCATCAAGTGCCACCAGCTAGCAGTCGGCCTTAGAACCTAAAGCCTAAAATGCCATTGTTATATGGATACCACCATATTTGGCCACTAAAGAGCCTTTTATTATACATGTTCCATCTTTAGTGGCAACAACATCACAACCCAAAAAAAATGCTATTAATCCCTCTAAAGCTATGAAGCCATTTTTTATTAAGGTTCCTCCATCATCCACAAAAAAACTAAAATAAATTGTGACCAATACTCATCTACTGTGGTAAATACCATAACATTGTCATCACGAACTAGCAAGAATTCACTACAACTATGATGAAAATAACCTATCATAGAGCCACCAACTAAGTACACTGAAGATAGCCAAGAATAAAAGGCTTGAAAACACATTATCACACCAAAGTCAACACTGATAGTCGTTATACTTATGAATACTGTTGCTCAACATGCATCAACTAGTCAACCAAGAGAGAGACACAAGTTGGATATGAGCAAGGGGTCCAAATAGCACACATGAGCTAAGAGTCTTAGGAAAGATTGAAGAGGTTAAAGCTATCAAATCTGAAAAGTTACATGTTAATGAAAAAGACTTCCTCATAACAATGTTACAAGTTAAGCTCTCCTTGAAGGAAAAGAACACATCGTTAAACCTATACAATCTAGTCATGATCTTCCCTACTCATAAAGAAGCACTAGTTAAAATGTTGATCTCTATTCCTACAAGTAAAGATATGCTTGCTAGTGAAGAATCCATTCACTTGGTCATTGTACCATCTTTACACAAGGAAGACAAGCATAAAACCATGCTTACTTTTCATGATAGTGACACTAAGACTGACTCCCATAATGGAGAAGTACTATGTGCTCCTCTTTTTATTACCATACATATTGACAAATACAAGTTTGATCATGCCCATGTGGATGATGAAGCAATCACCAATGTAATTCCATTTATCATTATTGAACAATTAGGTATGGTTGATAACATCCAAGAGACCTCTACTTTAGCATTAAAATATTTTAATGGATTTAGGATAGTAGCATGAGGTTTTCTTTTGTTAAAATTTGTAGTTGGGGAATAATTCCCAACATCTACCAATTTCTTAGAGGTTAAGAAAACATTTGGTTTTAACTTGATACTAGGAAGACCATGGATAATAAAGCTATGAATAGTTTTATCTCCCGTACATCAGGAAATTTACTTACCCTATGAAAAAGATGAAATTATGATTCTTGGAGACAACATGTCTCACCCTTCGATTAATAATGTCAACATTGATCAAGGTTTAGAAGTGGAGTTTCAACATAAAATTCTTGACATCAATAATGAACTTGATACTTAGACTAAGATAAAAAATAACAATGAAAACATTGCCAAATCTATGACATTAGGTCATCTACAAGAATAAATATCACTCGTCATGTTGAACAAGAGGAATGGTGAATATAGGATTGTGTGTAGGAATCTTCTTGATCTATCGAAGATCAAACAACAAATCCATAATCGACATCATATCCCTTCCTTTATTAATAATCATTTCTTTACTTTTGTAACCTTATATCAGTTCCAACATTCATTTTATTCTTGTATTCTCTTTTAAAATTATCTTATGCTTGCTCGAAAAGTATACCCCTGGACTACCAAGACCTAAAACTAGCAAACCATGGCTTGCTAGGGCCTAAAACTGGTAACATGATGGCCTCTATAGGATCTAGAGATTGAAAATACTAATTGGTATGCCAAGGAAAATAATGAATGCTAGCCTTTGAGATGCAAAATACCTAATATAGTGGTTTTCTCCAGTCCAATAATCATAAATGCTGGTCTCCAAGGTCAAAAATCATAAAGACACTAGTCACCATAAACAAAATGCAAAAAATGCCAGGGATTCTTGGATTAGGAAACCTACATAGTAATCTTCCTTCTCTTGGAAAAATCCAAAAGGCCAAAAACACTGTTGTCCCAAGCTAGGAAGTGTGAAATTGTTACTTCTTTAGGGCAAGGAGGCAAAAATGATGGTCTTGGGACCAAGAAAAATCCAACACAACTACAATCTATGCACACCAAAATGCCAAAAATGCTACCATTCTTGGCAAGAAAACCCAAAAACACTGTGATTTTAAGGCAAAACTATCAAAAATGTTGTCTACCTAGGCATGGAGAGGCAAAAACACTACTTATGTAGGAATGGGAAAAACCTTAATTTGCTATCGATTGGCCATAAAAACCTTGATTAACTATTGATTGAGCATGAAAACCCTGAAAACACTACTCCTAGATAGTCAAAAGTGAAAAATGTTAGCATATTTTGGGGGAAGAACCAATAATGTTGTCCATTTAGGCCTAAAATGATGAAAATGTTGAATTTTGACCAGTTAAGAAAATCCTAATTTGACACAAATTGATACCAAAAAACCTATAGCTGTTGCATTTAAAGCCTAAGAGCCTACTACATTGTCCTTTTTAGTGACAAAGGTCAAAATGCTAATCTTGAGTAGGGAAAATCTCAAAAATGCTGATCCATGTGGCCATGGAAAAACAAAGAGAACTTCAGAAAAAACCAAGTTTGCCTAAAAATGTTGTGCACAAGTAGTTCAAAAATCCCAAGATTGCCTCAAAAACGTTGTAGGAATGAAATTCATCAGAAATATTGTAGGAATGAAATTCATAGTGAAATTGAGCAAAAACATTGACTTTTGATGGGAAATATCATTCTATAGCTAAGAACACTCCCTTAGTGCTTTGAAATGCTATCAAGTGGGCCTCACTACTTCGCATAAAAAACACCCAAGGTTAAAAATGCTATGGCAAAGAAAAAGCTAGATTATTTGACCCTAAACACAATGACAAGATAGGATTCATGGTCCACACGCTGCCCATGTTGTTCAAAAACACCACCTAGGTAAAATAAGTTATCCATATGCTATGAAAACTATCCAAAAATGCTGACCATGGTCAAATAAACTTTTATCATGGTGTTTTAATGTTAAAATAATATTTTATCATGATTTTATAGTCTTTTTCATGAATTATTGTCTATTTTCACTAAAATAAAAAAAATCAATATCATTAATTATATTATTTTACCTTATTTTAACCTTGTTTGACAAAATATATATGCATATGCTATTTAATATGCTTATGTTAACATGGATTAAGTCATGAAGGTGTGGCAATACATTGACTTGCATTTGAGCCTAAGTAGACCCTTTCGGTGTGCTGTCATACTTTGGCCATTTCATGGAGCAGACTTTACAATGGTTATAACACTAGAAAATGAATTATTATCAATAAGAAAAGAGTGAATATGGTAGAAATTAAAGTCAAGGTAGAAAATTCAAATTCAACACATCATGGTTATTAGTTTTCATAATCTTCAATTCTTTCCCTGAAGACTTCATTAAAATTAACACAAAGGCATTGTTATTGTCTATGGAGCTTGCAAAGGGGGACTACATTTTACATTTGTTTTTAAGGCATAACAATAACCAATACTCACAGAAGGTAAAAAACTTGGCTTTATTTATTGACTGAGTTTAGATGATAAGAGTTTTGTAATGGTTAGCTTAATTTCTTTTCCAAATCCGATGGACCAATAACCGGTAATAGTATCTTGAAATCTTCTACTTTACTCCAAGGTGACATTTGATAAGTTACCAAAGAATGTTTCCAGTGAATCCCATGTGCTTGGGAAAATTCATCATGGAAAATTGTCACTTGGTAATTCAAAAAGCATCGAAACTAGATAAGGCAACCAATGAAATCTGCCCACATGCACTGACTGAAAAAGTGAATGTATTAGACTCTGATGTGGCAAAAATATTAGAAGAGTCAGAACATAAGCAGGTAAATCATGACGGCAATTAAAAAATTTTACAACTGCAAATCATGTCCATGTGAAAGATGCCCTCAAGCAAGCGATAGAGATGGGTCTTCAAGAAACACTCGAGGTAAAAGATCCCAACATTTTAATTGTGAATTCTCTGGAGCTAGTTGAGGGAATGGAAAAAAAAGGCGATGAGGAAAACCCCAAAGCAGGAACAATATAACCTACATCACAATACGAGCATTCATCAATTCATGCAACAGTGAAGAAGTTGTTTGATCGGAAATTGGACTTTCTAACAAATAGAGATGCTTGGGTGGTCCAGTGCAACAGGGCACCGGCGCTGCAACTACCGTGCTTGCAAAATCATCGGATGTGTTTATGTTCATTGCCATTCATTT
The DNA here is from genome assembly GCA_015680685.1 of Gnetum montanum. Classification (NCBI taxonomy): domain Eukaryota; kingdom Viridiplantae; phylum Streptophyta; class Gnetopsida; order Gnetales; family Gnetaceae; genus Gnetum; species Gnetum montanum. The sequence continues at coordinate 79,009 of MNCI01025343.1, read as the reverse complement.
CATCAGTGATCCGTCTGTTTCCCAACCGTCATGCGCCTCGTCGTCGGCATTAATGTCGTGTTAGCTGCCCAACATGTGCTACTTCTGAGCTTTGCTCTTTGCTGTTATGTTAGCCATTGCGTCGGCCACAATATTTCGTTTCGTCACTCTTTTACTGGAATTGGAATGGAAAAGACGAACATTCAGCAAAAACATGAGAACAAGCTGAAACATTGCATTCATGGAGTATCGCCCTGATGATGATATTGCTTTACTTGGAGGGCAGCAGATGCGGATCCTGCAAATGGCGACGCGTAGCGGGATTAATGGCACCACAACGGCAACTGCACCAGCATCATCGTCGTCATCCAACCTCAATCAGCACGGCACTCACGGTGACAGCAGAAGACTCCATGGCATTTGGCAGCAGCAAGAATAAGCCAAAGCCAAAACCCTAGGCACAGGAGGAGGCGGTGTCAGAATAAGATGGGAAATATGGCTATCTTATGTTATTGATGGCATTTGATAAATCAATCACCTGGGCACAGATGCAGAAAATTTTATCCGGGATTCAGGAACCAACTCAAGATGCAGGAGCAACGTGGATAGAATCGCCTCAACAGCGACATTATAAGGAGTATTGGTACATAGTAATGGTCTATGATTATTAAGCATATGCCGATGCTGAACATCACCATATGATGAAGTAATTTATGTTTCAAAGGATTTTCGATATGTAAACTATATTGAGGGGCACATGGGACCTTGATAGAATTATTTGTGTTCATTTCTAAATATATTGGTATGACACTTGGGTGACTATGATCTTCTAGCATGTTTTGGGATATTTTTGCTCATGTTGATGAGTTTAGAAGGTTCCAAGGTTCATGGGGACTTGTTTGGAGGCATTCAGAGATTTTAGACATCAAAACAAGCATTTTTGTTTTTAGCCTTAGCAAATGCGATGTCCCACCAAAAACTGGGATGTCCTAGATAAGACGTCCCAACTATGCAGGTGACATCTCAGGTGGGACATCCTACTAGAACTTGGAACATCTTGGCACTAGATGGGATGTCCTAGAAAAATAGTATGTGTCTTAGCCAAGAGCTGGGTTTTCATAGAAGACATCCTAGCAAAGGCAAAGATGATTGAGATAGATGGGAAAACTTCTAAAAAAGTCCATCCCAATTTGGGAAACAACCAAAGCAAGATGGAAATAGTTGGGGAGAAGGTGAGAAGACTTGAGAAATATCAAAAGAACCTTAAGTTGAGTTGAGGAAAGGTTTCTAGGTTTTTTTATCATCTAATTGCTTATAAATATTGATGTAATTCATCATTGTTGGTGCTGAAGGTAGAAAACCCTAACCATGATCAAAAGAGAGGATTTATGAGAGTTAATGAAGGAGAGCTTGTGTAAGGAAATTAAGTGGGAGGTAAGGGAGAGAACTTGAGAGATATTTAGGGAATCTCTTATAAGTTTCTTATCTTGAGATTGGGCTTCATGATTAGTTGTTGAGGATTGAGAGGGGACAAGTATGACCTTTAAGATCCCTGGAAGAGTTATGAGTTGAGCTTGGCTCCTCATCTTTGATGTATTTTCTTGTATTATGAAAGCTTTTCTTAACAAAAAGAAATTTTTATCTATTTCATTATGTTGTTCTTATTTTCTAAGCTAGATTTGCTTGGATGTTGTGGATTGGATTCTATTAAAGTTTATTGAGATGTTATCCCTACACCAGATTGGTATCAGAGCAAACGTTTGGAGGTTTTCACACTTCTATGTTGAAGCTTTGTGTTTCCTTTGAATGAAAGAAATATTGTTGATATTTTTCATTTTTTTTGAATATCATTCTTGTTGCTTTGTGTATGACTCCTAAGAAGAAGTTCTTTCCAAAGTAAAGGTCCACAAGCACCAAGATTTTACAGAAACTTTAGGAAGGGATATGTAGAAATTTAAGACTAACATGGGAAACATTCTAAGGAGAATTGAGAGAATACCTTCTAGCCATCAAGAAGGGAAAGAAGATGAAGGGTCTAATGAAGTAAAGATTAATGAGAAAGGGAGTTCTCATGTATCTCTTATTGATCAAAGGAGTTCTTAATAATTAAGGGTTTCAAGGAAAGGAACCAAGAGCTTTATCAAGAAGACTAAGAGATCTTCAAAGTGCAAGATGATGTATTATGCTGATCAAGGAGAGTTCCTACCTCATAAGTCATGGGAGGTAAAGGAACAAAGCTAAAAGAGTGGCAAAGATTAAGGGACAAGAAGGATTAAGGGTAGCATTAGAAGGTATGATGCACATTCTTTTTGCAATTGGTCTACACCTTGTGATAAGGGAAAGGAGATTATAAGACAAGTTGAGGCTATCTCATGAGAGAGAGGTAAGTATTCTAGTCAAGGTATGTAGAAGAATGATTGCTTTGATGATTGTTTTGATGCATCTAATGTTAAAAACATGAAGGAGAGTTTACCTTTTGAGTTGGTACCTTAAAAATGGGATGAAGAGCTTTTTAATGATTACTTTGATGAGGAAAAGTCATTGGAACTAGGATCTCTTATTTGGGATCTTGAATTTTTAGGCTTTAATGAGATTGGACAACCACATTGATGGGACACGATATCGCATCAGCCACGATATCGCGTACGTGATATCGCGTCGTCCCCTGCGATATCGCGTATGTGATATCGTAGTCTGCCGCAATGCCTATAAATAAGAAGCGACTCCCCCTTGTTTGACAACATAGGTTAGATTGTAGCTAAACTCTGGCAGTTTGATCCCTCCAGAGATAGATTATTTTCCACTGTCTGCCTGCAGTGTGGTGAATGTAATTGTACAGCATCCTTTATTCGAGTGTGATGTACTTGGACACACACATGACCGGCAATAAAGATCGAGATTACTTTATCATTGTAGCATTTACTTTGTTATTTATTTATTTAATTGTTATTTATTGCTTTCCTAATTAGTCTCTCTCACCCTTAAACTCACGTTAGAACGCGGAATGAGTA
>MNCI01025343.1:43446-72252 GCA_015680685.1 Gnetum montanum | reverse complement strand
TGGTACTCTGATTTTACTTCCGTTTGAACCTACTTGAACCTGGAGTGTTCAGTTTAGTCGTGGGGGAGGGACACTTACCGAAAAGTGCCTAACTTTTTTGAAATTTATCATAGCCCAAAGAACATCAGCTAGGGTAATTAACTATACCATTTAGAATAATTGTGCCTAAAAATCATTTAATCCCTAGGTATACCGGGAAACTAAAATGGAAACCACCTAAGTCACAGGACTCATTATTACAAACGTTCGGGCACTATCACATGTGATAACATAAGATCATTAATTAAGGCAAGCAGTAAGGTATAACTTAACTTCAAAAACAACCTTACTAACGCTTGACCCGTGTGATTGCAGATGACCCCGAAACATGGACAATAGGAAGGTCCTACCCAAGATGGAAGAAAACGAGCTCGGAGAGGTGGAAGACAAAGACCTATCGGACAACATGCAGAATAGGAGGAGCAATCATTCAGCATTCATCAAGATGAACCTCCTACCGGATGGTCCAGGTAGGTAGAAGGAGGAGCTGCTGCAGTGCATGAACTGGGAAAATAACTCACATTGCCCCAAGATTGTGTTCAGGATATCCATGAGAAGTCCACATTCGCTGCGGTGATTGTGGAATTGAACTTTGAATCATTCACAGAGTTCGCTCTTGAGGCCATTAGGGATCACCTCAAAGGATCCCCATTTTGGCCTATCCTCTCTGAAAGCGGTGCCTGGTACCTGGGAGAGACGTACCAATTTTGGCACAATAAGGAGCAAGGCACCACTATGAATATTTGTGGTGTGACAGTTGACTTCTATGTGCAAGCCATTTCGAAAGTGTTAAACCTTCTAAATACAGGGCCCCAGGTTGCTTGGTTATCCACCCGTTCAGATCCCGATGTGCGAAAGGATTGCTTGGAGAAGGCTTATGGCAGAGATAAAGAATTTGGTGAATTGACGATGGAAGAGAGGGTTTACTTCAAAATCGGAACATATCACCTCTGATGAGACGTGATTTGCATGAGCTGCGATATCGCGTCATCCCTTGCGATGTCACGTACGTGATATTGCTGTCCACTGCCAAATCTATAAATAAGAGGTGGCACTCCCCTTATTTTTCATCCTAGGCTAGAAGTAGGGAAACTCTAGCAGATTGATCACTCCAGAGATAGAATATTTTCCATGTGCTCGTAGTAGGAGTTCCCAAGTGAACAGATCATTATTCGAGCAGCTTTGTACCTGAATGCAAGTTGTGTACGGCAAAGACGAGCTTTGTGGATAAACCTTGTAGTGCATGAAATAGGATTTTATTACTTGTTATTTATTACATGTTATTTATTACCTGCATTAGCGTGGCATGAGTACGACTTGATTACGAGCATTGACGAATGTGTATGGCTAATCAAGGAATCGGCTGCTCATCGTGATTAGGTTCTCTCACCCTCAACTCCTAGAATGCGGAATGAGTATGACTTGATTACGAGCATCTAAGGATGTGTACGGCTAGTCAAGGAATCAGCTGCTCATTACGTTTAGGCTAGTTAAGTGTCTCAGTACGACCACTTCGAGCACGGGCGTTACATGTGGTGATCCCAGTAACGATTAGCGTTTTGTAGCTACAGTTGCATAGTTCAGGGTGTGTACGGTAAGTGGGAACCGATGCTGACGCTAGTTAATTTAGACTTAGTCCTTAGTTAGAGTTAGTTAGCTTTCTCAACCCTTCACTCTTTAGCATAGAAGACATAAAACCAGAAAAGACTATAAAAATCATATACCTCAGACTTACTTAACCATACACCATGACAACTACAAGTAAGTCTAGGAAGACAATGAATGATTAACCCCAAGTGTTCCATGGGGCGTGTAGGCATTTAGTCTACGGAGTTCGACTGGATGGCGTGTGCTACACTCGTTTTGTATGGTTGAGTGTAGGGGTACCTTGCCACTCATCAACCTCTTCCCCACAAAGGGCCTAAAAATAATATCAACGTATGCGACTAGAGGATGTGCAGTGTTGATGGAAAAGGTTAACGCTAATCTACCTCATCTATATTTGATGGAGATCTTGAGGTGGTTCGAAGAACAAAAGATAGGGAAGATGGCGCTGCCTTTCCCTTGTCTTATCAGAAAGCTTTGCCAACATGCTGATATTTTGGGATACACCAATGATGTCCTCCAAAAAGCCCAAATTGCTTCATATGCTGAATTGCTAAAGGCACCAGCTCCAAGAAAAAGCACTGGCAAAGAGCTGGGACTAGAACAAAAAGAAGAACATATGGCTAGACCTAGTCAACCTCCAGCCATGGGTCCTAGTCAACAATAAGAAGCAAGGCCCAACATAGGCTAGGATCAGCCACCACCACCACAAGATTACAGACCGTTGATGAACCGTCTTAGGGCCATCGCTGAGACGGTCAGTTGGGGAAGTCGTGATGACACAAACCTCTTTTGCGTCATCGATGATGCTAGGTAGCCTACTGTTTCGTTGGATTGCACAAGGGGGGAAGTATCCATTCACATAGGAGGAGGGGAAAGTAGCTGGTCACAACAGATCTTAGGAAATGCGACATCTTTCCAGGTGCAGTTAGAGATTGGTGAAGGGGCCACTGTGGTGGTCATGCAACACTAGAATGCCATGGGAGCTACAGATGTGGTCGCAGATCACATCAAAGAATCCTTCAATGTACCTGTTGTGCCACCAACAGATCTCTCAGGAGCACGAGATGCTCAAACTCTGGCCGGAACCTCAATGACTCCTATGAAACATGAGGATGTGCTTGATAGATTGCTTCAAACAGGGCAAGTAATGACATCCATGTTTGACATCCCTTAGGATGTAATAATAATTCAATCAAACCTCATTTCCATGAAGGGTAAGCTATTCTTAATAGAAGTAAGGGTAGAGCATGCTGAAGCTGAAGTGTAGAAACTACAAGAGCAGCTCATGGCCTTACAAGCAGCACAGCGGGGCCCTTTGCAATTTGTTCCCGTAGACCAGCTAGAAAAATTTAGAACCGAGCAGCTAACAAAATTAATCGTAGAGAATAAGAAGGTGGTGGATGAAAAGGAGAAGGCTATTTGGGATGCCTCCGCAGCACAGGCGCAAACTCATGCACATCTTAAGGCACTCAAGGCCTTGCAAGAAGAAAATCAACAGCTTGCGACTAACAATCTTCGGTTGACCATTGTAGAAAAGCAAAAGAATATTCTCGATGAACACTTTCATCAATTATGAGAACAATTTATTTGGATCAACTAGGATGTAAGCCATTTAGCCAGAGAAAATCGAACCCTCTTAATGGAGGAGGTATGCGCCATTCGTCAAAAGTCGGCAATTGAGATAAGCGCATGGTAGAATGAGGCTAAACAACATGAAAAGCTGAAGGAGCACTTCCACAATTAGGTGGGGACGTACAAAAAAATCCTTGAAAAGGAGATCCATATGGCCAAGGCCCAAATCAACACTATCAGTGCTCAACACACTGATTGGCGGGCCATATTGGACACATATGCTTTCAGCCACCAAGCAGAAGTGAAGAACCGGGACCTGCAGATTCAGGACTTGACAGAGTACATGAAATTAGCAAACCTCAGATATGCCAACCTTGCCATGTTAACAGCCGGGTGCCCGAGGTCAGAGCTCGAGCAGTAGGTAGCAACCACCCACATCAAATACGAAGCAGAATTTGCAGAATGCAAGAAGTTGTTGGAAAAACTGGATGTTGCAAATTCTGAACTTGAGGTGGTAAAAGCCAGCTACCAGGGATAGAAGGATGTTGCAACTGACTTGGCTAGATGGCTAATAGACCTTCATGAATACAAGAACAAAGCCAGAGCCTATGAGGAGGAATGACGGGTGTTCGCGGCTTGGTATGTCAAGGCCAACCAAATGTTCCCGCAACTACCTTGTCCGTGGGAGGTGTCGACTCTGTCAAACATTGGAACATTAGCATGAATGGCACAAGACCCTTGGACCGAAGAGGAGAAGCTCTAGGCCATACTTCAACACCATCAAGACTCAAAACCTGGAGCACAAGATAAAGGGAAGGCACCAATGGAGGAGCCACCGCCACCAGGAACTACATGAGTTCCAAATTTTTGTAGTTGTAGCATATTCTGTGTGTTGTGTCTTTATTTTGTTTTCTTTCCACACTGTGCCATCATTCCATTTTTCCATCTAATAATCCCATACCTACCCACTATGTAATCACTATAACTCGAGGAAGAGTTTTCATTCAATCGTGGGGGTATGATGGGACGTGATATCGCATAGGCCGCGATATCGCGTACACGATATTGCAGTCCACTGCAATGCCTATTAATAAGAAGCGGATCTCCCTTGTTTGAAAAGATAGGTTAGATTGTAGCTAAACTCTGGTAGTTTGATCCCTCCAAAGATAGATTATTTTCCAATGTCTGCCCGTAGTGTGCTGAATGTAATTGTACGGCATCCTTTATATGAGTGTGACATACTTGGACACGCACATGACCGGCAATAAAGATCGAGATTACTTTATCATTGCAGCATTCACTTTGTTATTTATTTATTTAATTTTTATTTACTGCTTTCCTAATTAGTCTCTCTCACCCTTAAACTCATGTTAGAACATGGAATGAGTATGAATTAATCACGAGCATTTAAGTGTGACTACTTGGTACCCAGTGGTGTACCTAGGATCTGCACTTGGTAATCCTAGTGGTAGTCATGCATGAAGTCCAAGATGTGTATGGATGATTAAGGAACGGATGCTCATAGCACTTACGCTAGATTAGATTCTCTTACCCTTTCTCTCTTAGCTTAGATAATATTACTTCCCATTGCCCTCAGGAGTAGCATTAGATTAGGAACACATCATACACCTCACTCTGGACTAAACCATATGTGAAAAATATAATTCTAGTTCAAGTGGGAAGACAACGAACTACGACCTAAGGATAACTGTCTAGGTGCCACAACTAGTTCGTCTGTGGAGTTCGACCGGATCGCGCGTGAAAATGCTCATATTTGTATGGTTGAGTGTAGGGGTACCTCGCCACTCATCACACATGTTGAAGATCAAGTTGAATCAAAGATGGATGGGAGAAGTTATGAAGAGGTAGGTAAGGATGAGCTTTACCTTGTTGATGGTAGTAATGTCTCTCATGTTGAAAGCTAGTGTGATGAATACTAGCTTTTCACTTTAGCTTGGTAGTGGTTTGTTCAATGATAATAATGATTATCATGATCATTGTGGTGATTGTGATGGGATTAAGAGTATTTTTGTGACTTTTGATGCCATTGTTAGTAAGAGGAAGACTAATAATGGTAATTTGTTTGATGATGATGGCTATTATGATAGTCATTGTAAGAAGGTCATGATTGATGTGAGTGAAGACATTGATAATGATACGATTTTATCGAATTTGGAGATGCTTACTATTGATTATAGAAATTATGAAGTTGTGAAGTGTGTTGATGGATTTGATTGTCTTGGTTGTAAAATGGATGAGTAGCATAAAGATAATCTACATGGTGATGCTAATGATGAAAGGAAGCTAAGTGGTAGTACCAAGAAGAAGAAGATGAAGAAGAAAAAAAGAAGAAGCAAAGAAAGGATGTTGGATTAAGAAAGCGTAATACTTTTTCTTTTTCTTTTTCTTTATTTGTTACATGTTAGAATCATCATGGAGATGTAAGGGAAGCATTCCAAGAAGATGATCAAATAAAGAAATCATGATAGGACATGAGGACAAGTCCCAATGAGAAAAGGAAGCTTAAAACCAAAACCTCCAATGATACTGATTCTCATGTTTGTAATGCATCAAGTCTTGATTATTATTATGGCGTTGAGTCATGGGGGCATGATGCATTCTAGCTTGAGAAAGCTCATGAAGCATGAAATTTCTAAGGATGGAAGAGTTGGTGTAGGGACACCTCTTTCGATCTTCTTGTTCTACCCTACATGAAAATTTTATAGGTTTCAGGCACGAAGAAGATGTGGATGAGTGTGTTCTAGTAATGTGTGTTTTCTTGTGTTCATTTTGTTGATGATAATTCCTAGATGTTTTGGCATGTTTTGGGGTGTTTTAGGCTTATTTTGATGAGTTTAGAGGGTTCTAGGATCTATGTGGACTTGTTTGAAGATATCCAAAGGTTCTAAACATCAAAAAATGCATTTTTGTATTTAGCCATGGTAAGTGAGATGTTCCACTAGAAACTGGAATGTCCCAAGTGAGATGTCCCAATTGTATAGGTGACATCCTAGGAGGGACATTCCTTGAGAACCTAGGATGTCTTGGGACCAAATGGAACATCCCAGAAAAATAGCAAATGTCTCAACTGAGAGTTGGGTTTTCATAGTAGACATCCTAGCAAAGTTAGCAACAACCAAGATGAATAGGGAAACTTCTAAAAATAGCCATCACAATTTAGGAAACAACCAAAGTAAGATGAAAATAGTCTGGGATAAGGTGAGAAAACTTAGAAAACATTGAAAGAACCTCAAGTTGAGTTGAGGAAAGATTTGTAGGTTTCTTGTCTTCTAGTTGATTATAAATATTAATGTAATTCACCATTGTTGGTTCTGAAGGCCAAAAACCCTGATTGTGAGTAAGAGAGAGGACTCATGAGAGTTAAGGGAGGAGAGCTTATGCAAGAAAATTGAGTGAGAGGCAAGGGAGAGCACATGAGAGAGGTTAAGAAAAATATCTTATAAGTGTCTTATCTTAAGCTTGTGATCTATGATGGACTATTAAGGATTGAGAGGGGACAAATGTGCCCTGTAAGATCCTTTGAAGAGTGTTGAGTTGAGCTTGGATCCTTATCTTTGATGTATTTTCTCTGTATTATGAAAGTTTTTCTTTATAAAAGGTAATTTTTATCTATTTGATTATGTTCTTATTTTCTAAGCTAGATCTGGTTGGAAGTTGTGGATTGAATCCTATTGGGATTTATTGAGGTGCCACCCTTGCACCAAGTTCATTAATGCCTAAGCTTAAATAAAAGTATGTTAACGTAGCCTTGGCTAATTTGAATGCACTTTTGGCACTTAGAATATTTTCCAAGTGCCCGCAGTAGGTGTAAGGAAGGTGTCTGGCTCTTTATTCAAGTGGTAATGTATTTGAGCCCATTGGCGTGAACGGCAATAAAGACAAGCTTTTCAAGCAATCCTTGCAGCATTTGGACTTAGTTATTTAATGCATTTAATAGTTTAAATATTTCTATGCTTTAATAGTTCTTAATTTCATCTTGTTATTATTTTAATTGCTATAGCTCGTTTATAGTTTGTAAGAGCCATAAGTACGACTATCTCCAACATAAACCCAACACTTGGCAACCCATTGATGCTTAACGTCTGGTAACCCAGTAGTGGTTAGGGGATGCTCAGGATGTGCCCAGAAGATGGGATCAGATACTTATGCTAGGAATAGTTAAGATACAGATTAGGATAATTATAGATTAGATAATATTTCATTCCTTACTTTTCATACCTTAATTAGACACCAAAAGATAAAGTAAAAATCCATAAAAATCAGTTGCCTCAATCTTACTTAACCATCGTAATCAGAACATCACAGGTGAGGTTGAGAGGACAATGACCATTCTAACAAAGGGTTTTGCTGGTTAAAGAATTGGTGTATGTTAAGTGCTTACAGTCTATGGAATTCGATCGAGTCACGTGTGAGTGCTCATGATTCATATGGTTGGACATAGGGGTACCTAGCCGCTCATCATTGGCGCCGTTGCTGGGGACTGTTAGTCTTACATGTGCCAATTAACCTTAGCAAACTTATTATTCACGTCATTGGAACAGACCCAAGATAGTAAAATTTATGCATGCTAGGCAGACTAAAGTAAAAAGTAAAGTACACTGATTAAATGAATCATCTAACATCCAACATATCTTCTTCTCACAGGTAAGATGGATCCAATCCATCGGTGCCACAAGAATGTTGGGTGGTGTACAAGCACCCCGATGAATATGTCCCTAACTTCACCTTCATCCTACATTAGGATGAACATCTGTGATGGTGGGACATGGAAAGTAACTTTGTACTACCACCTGACCGATCAGCTCCTGGAATGCTGTTCCACAATCTTGCCAGATTAGGCATCCAAGACTGTGGTATGGAGTATGTCATGGAGGACCATGACTACCGGGACTATCGTCCTACTGAGGCCCAATGAGCACGAGATTAGCAGCAAGTAGATCAATATGAACACATGAAGGGGAAACAATTCAGTAATCCCTTATTCTTGCAAAGGCTGCAGGACGATGGGGAGCCTATCTTTCATGATTCCCATTTGGCCGAACTTCCTCTAGGGTAGCAGGTCCTCCAGTCCATTATCCAGAACAAGCCACCAAGTGACTGAGATTTGCAAGGGGATGGAGGATCATGTGGGAAAAGTCACGGCTCAGGCAAGGATGGACAGGATGATCGAGGCCACCGCCAGAGTAGAGGGGGAGATCGACACTAGGGTGGTGGCGATCCCGCTCCCTCTTCTCCATCCTCTTGCTCCCCACTACCTTCATCCAGTTTAGACTTTGATCATAACCGTGGTAGGAAGGAGCAAGGTGATGGTGGTTGTAAGGACCAAAAGGAACAACATGAGGAAGCATGTGAGCAATCGTGCGAGCCTCACCGTCATGAAAGGAGGGGCAGCCGCAATCATCATAGACACTGTGGTGCTCAGTAGGACTATGACTCAGATGAACCATTGATGGCTACTCAAAGCATGCTTCATATTACTGAGAGAGTTTAGATCCCTAGTAGGCGCTTGAAGGATAGCCAATTAGACGCATTGATATGAACAACATCCCCAGGTTTGAAGGGGGATACAATTGTGATCCGAAAACCCACTTGCAAGCATTCCATGATGCTTGCACCCTACAGAATATTGAAAATGATTGGCAGAAGCTTAAGTTGTTCCCTCACACACTCATCAAGGAAGCAGAAAGTTGGTACTGATGTTTGGAATCGTAATCAATCAGAAGATGGAGTATGATGCTTGAGATTTTCAATGACAAGTATCAAACGTACTCCAAAGTGGCGAATCCGAGACATCAGATCCAAGGGTGGAAGCAAGGTAATCATGGACCCTTGGATGCAGCCATGAGTAGGTACTATTCATTGCTACATCGATGCCCTGGTCATGGCTACTCTCAGTGGGAACAACTTTGCCATATCATTGATGGGCTCCACTTTGAAATGAGGAAGAACCTTGGCGTGTACGCCCAGGGATGATTATCAAAATTAAGGGTTCATCAACTGTAATGCCTCATCGAGCAAGTGGCTAAAGAAGAGGGGGAACTCAGAAAGAAGGAGAGTGTAGAAGAGTTTAATTGGGATCCCTGCATCAGAAAGAGGGAAGTTCGATTTTGCGAAGATGAGGAGGAATCACCACTGGAGGCAGCGGTGAACCGAAAAACCTTGCCTTTACAAAATTTTGCATTTGAAATATCAGCAAAGGTTGATAAAATGTGGGACTCTCTGGATGAAAGATTTCAAAGTGTTCTGAAAATTGCAAAAGAGTCTAGAGAGCAAGGTAATGATCATGATTGGCATAGGAAGAAGGAAGCTGAACATGCCCATCATAAGGGTAAGGGCAAAGTTGCTATAGTAGAACAAGTTGCAAACTCTAATATAGAGGAAGACGATGAATGTGGCATATGCCAATATGAACATCCTAAGGGGTGTTGTCCTGTGGTGTCACATCTTCAAGAGTCTAGGGTGTACACATTGAATCCTTGTTTGGCACAAAGGAAAACACCCCAAAGGTTGCCTTACCCACAAGGCAATCTCAAGCAGTTCCACTAGCGGCAAGGATATTATCCAAGTGGAGTGCCACTGCAACCTTATGAACACTTTCAGCAGTGGTAGCACCCATAAGCATGGGGGATGCCACCTCCAAGGTAGCAGTACCCTTACTGATAGCTAGATCCCTATGGGTACTACGTTTAGCAACCAGTCTCTCCATGGGACTCTTTCAGCCATGCCACATTTCAGAATTATTACCACCCCCTAGAATATTTCCAAGCGTAATCTCCATCACCAAAGGGGGAAAGCCCACATCTTTACTACCCTCCATCACCTTCTCATGCCGTTTCTTCTCCACAACATCCCACTCAACTACCACTTGCTCCACCTATGCAGGGGGAGATACCACCATAGCCACAGCAAAGAAATGCTATGAGGGCTGTCAACCTACAACCGACACCTCAGCCGAGTGGACCGGAACCCAAATCATGAAAACATCCTTTTCTCCAGTCCAACAATTTGAACATACCCTCACATACACCTGTGGCTAGTGCCTTTGAGCCTCAAACCACCTCCACTATTCCACTGCTCGAGTAGCCTTCAAACCAACCACGCTCTAACGTAGAAACGATCATGCTAACACATGCAATGATCGACTGGATAAAGGCAGGTCACCTTCCCTAGAAATTGACTGATTCGGGAAGTCCCCTCATCCATCTTCAGGTGGCAGGAAATGAGCCCTATAAGGTCCTTCTGAATTCAGGGTCAGAAGTCAATTTGATCTCACATGACATGTACAAGAATTGGAACCTACCCCCATTAAAGGAGAGAAACATTAGGCTCAAACTAGCAGACCAATCCACCATTGTTCCCTTGGGAGTGGTGGAGTACATTGTGATCACCATTTGTAGGTGGTCCTATCCTGCTGATTTCCTTATCATTTGTGTAGAGAATTGCAAGGGGAACTTCCCAATCATAATGGGAAGAGCATGGCTAAGCACGGTGGATGCAAGATTAGGACTTCGATATCTTTCCCTTAAAATTTCAAAGGAAAACCCTTTTGGAAAGATTGAGAAGAAGTGCGTTCCATGCATCACGTACAGTGACTTAGGGTGCAACTGTGTGTAGGAGTTATGGTCCACCAAGTGGACATCCATTCAAGCATGTAGTTGGTGTACCAAAGAATCGCCAATTCAACAATGCCTGTACATAGCAGCCATAACTCAAGAAGGCACCCAGTGGCTGATAGTTGATCCTACTAGCAGCACATTATGCATGGAACCATTTGAGGAGCTTGTATGAGCCCATGTAGAAAGCATGGATAAAATGGAAGAGGTTCATCAACAAGTCTTCATTGTTGATGACCATGGTGGTTGGGGAAGGTTGCAAATCCCTGAAAGCTTCAAAAAAGAGCCCTTGGAACTCAAACCTTTCTGTGGGCTCCACTTAACCAGTGCTACCACCTCATCATCACCGGGACAACCTTGTTCCATCTTTTGCATCTTCTCCCTTCCACCCAGTCATGGGGGAGACCACCTTCCATGCTGATCCATTCCACTACGCTCCTCACTATTTTTGGAATTTTTTGTTTTACACTTTTTTGTTTTTCAACATCGTTCATACATTTGCCAATTTTTGTTAATTTTTCTATTTTTTGATTATTTTTCCATTTCTTTGTTGTTGTTTATTTGTAAATATGTGTGTGTTTCATTCCCAATTAATCGCTACTAAACCATCTTATTGTTATCAGGTTTGGCGCAGATGGTTTTCGTTGCGATGGGTCACTAAAAATAACCACTTATTTTACCTCGCTCCTATCCTCGCATGGGTGTTCTTGGTTTTTGCATCTACTTTCACCTCATAATATCGATAGGGAGTACACATCATCCACTCCATGGTTTTCCAACTCTTGGAAACATGCAATCCCATTTCACTTAAAAACATTATAATTAATGTGTGACTTGTGTAGTTCCTAGACTCAAGGATGTCCCAATGGTTTGAATTGGGTGTGACTTCAAGGGGAATGCAACATCCATCATCCTCTTCTATCCCTTAGGAGGCAGGAGTGCCCTTATGGATTTCTTTCCACTCCAAGTCCTTCTCTACAAGGAAGCTCCTTGGTAGTTTGACCTTGCATGGTGTGGTCCTCATAAAAAAAAATGAGGATTCAAAGCACACCCCTTGGTCAAATGCATGCACACAAGCATGGGTCTTTGCATGGTGTGGTTCCACAAAATAAAAGAAAACACAAGAATAAACCTTAACCATGTGGGAATTCAAAGCACACCCCTTAGATTGCCTCTCACGGGCCACAAGCACTAGTTCTAGGACTCCCTTCGTCCCCTCTAACTTGGTCTCGTTTCACTACCTTCCTCTCACGTTTGTTGGAGTGGTGGTTCTCTATGGGTGCATTCATGAACACTTGGGGGGATGGATGAGTCTTCGCATGTTGCTGTGATGTCATTGGATGTGGATGGTTTTGGGTCTGAACTTAGGCAAGGTCCTATCGGGTCACTTAACCACAACTTCACATGGGGTTTCATGTGACCGATAATTGGAATTCCACTCTCACTCCTCTCTCTCCATCCATTTCTCTCCCTGACTCACCTCACTGTTGATCTTATGTTTTGATCGTTTGTCGTGATTTCTTTGAACTTCTCATGCTGTGATAGGTTCTCATGGATGGTTGTCTTAACTTACGATCACCATTCCTTAGCCCCGGGGCCCATGGACCCTGGTGTTGGGGATATGCAAGGGCTACAAAGGCTACCGCCTACTCTAGGGAGGACCTACTTGCATATTCTCGGTGTTGTTTGTTAGTTTCCCATCCTCTTGGTTGTTGGTGGCTTGTTTCCATGTTACCCATCGCTCAATTTCTTTCCCGCGGAGTTCTTTCTCACCACATTTTCCTAATTTTGACTCTTTTTCTAGCTCAACCCTCCTTCCTTTTGTTCTCAACCGTGTTCCGGGCCTCTCATGCTCTTCAACTGCCCCAATTTGGCGTTTTAAATTCATCTTTTTGGGCATTTTTTGGGTTGGTCAACGGGTGCACCCCCTGCGTATATGGGGCCCTGTATACGCGGCCCCATCGATGCAGCCCTAACTCCCTATATATACACCCACTGTATGTTGAAATTCCATCATTTTACAAATAAATTGGGGGGAGATTTTGTCATTTTTTCTGCCCAACTTCTTCCCAAGCATCTACATTCCATTGCGCATTTGGATCAACCGATCCTTGCCCCTTTAAGCAACTGGAGGTATGCTCTTAGTTGTGGGGGGTGAAGCCTATGTGTAATTAATTAATTAGCTAGTTAATGAAGACTTTGCACCTCTAAGGGAAGAAACAAAAACAACCATTTAAACTTCAACTCATCCTTTGTTGTTTTTGGCTCTAACCCATGAATTAACACTCTGGGGCACTTAATGGATTGCCCGTGCCAACAACATAACTTAGTCGAACTGAGAAGGTGTATAAGGACCATTTTGAGCTACTTATGCATAGTCTAACAGGTGGTTATGTTTGATTGTAGATGGCACCCAAACCAAGGCATCCAAGGGGCGAAGGACCATCACAACCGAGGAACAAGCGTCCATGAATAGGAAGGGAATGAGGCATGCAACAACCAGAGCACGTAGAGGGCTCTCATGCAATTGGCCCCCTCCATGAAGGACCTAATGTGGAATCTTTCCATCAGATTCCTGAAGAGGAGATTCCTAGTGAGCAATCGCAAGGGGATGAAACTCCGGGGATAGCACTATGGCTTGAGGTCAGCCTGACCCAAGCATGCCTGGATGCTATCAAGCTGCGAGAAGTGCAACGGATGGTCCTACAAGAGCTAAACTTTGGACCATTTCTCGAGAATGCACCAGAAGATGTAAGGCTTCAACTGAAAAACTCTCTAATGTGGGCAATCATCACAACCAGTGGTGAATGGTACCTAGGAGAGACCTATCTCTTCTAGACGAATTGGCAACCAGGGTCTAGAGTAAGGATCAAAGATATTTATGTCTCTTACTCTTCAGAGGCAATAGCGTAAGCTCTAGGGTTGCCAGATACCGGAGTAGATGTGGCAGAGATTCCAAAACAAGAAGACCCTGAGGTAAAAGGGGAGTGGATTAGGCGGTGCTATGGGGTAGACCACAAGGAGTTTGGCTCTCTAACCACTGCAGAGAGGGTGTATTCAAAGATCGCTTCTTAACACCTAAATCCAACAGTAAGACCCAGCAAAATCATGGCCTCCTCCGCTCATGCATGTGTCGCTCTAAATGGGAAGTTTCCCATGAGTCTTCCATAGTTATTATTCTTAGAAATTGAAAAGAGGTTCGTCAAAAGTGAACATGGAAGATGAGCTCTCCCCTTCCCTTGCCGAATCAGAAAGTTATGCAAATGGGTGGGGATAGCATGGTACACCAATGATACAATCCAACATGCCCCGATTGCCTCATGGCATGAAATGATGAAAGATAGGACTCCCACCACTACACAGATAGAGGAAGAGCAACAACCATCTCCACCACTTGCACAAACAAAAGGTTAAGTTTGCAAATTATTGTAGAACACATTTGTGAAATCTGACAATCTCTCTTGAGCTAGCAAGAGCAATTTGGCAGGAATGGTGGAGGAGAAGACCCTTCGATCTATCGCCCTGCAATGAGCCACTTGGAGCAAGTGGCTCGATCAGTTAGTTTGCTTGAAAGAGCAGGGCTGATGTTCTCTACCACCTGAACATAAGTGCCAGCAAGAACAGATCCTAGCATCTAAGAGGTAACAGTGTCAACTCAGTAGTTATTCCCTGAAATTTCAGGGAATGCAGCTACCTTCTTAGTATGCTTGAGAGATGGCGAGGAGGTGACAATCCTCATGATGTAGCACCAAGGATAGGAGATTGCAGCCAAAGTGGTTGCTGATACAATTGCTATGGCTCTCAACGCACCGACGGTGCCTGTACCAGATGTACATGCATCTGCTGGAACTTCATGTAGCAGGATGGATGCATCACAACACGAAGAGTTGTTGGACTGACTGGTGGGAACCAGGCAACCGCTTCCAAATGTCTTTGACCTTTTAGATAACATCACTGCAACCCAGTCGGAGCTACTTTTGGCAAGGGATAAGAGCCTTGTTTTGCAAGCACAACTTGAAGTTTCTCAAGCCACTTGTAACGCTTGGCAATGGAAGTTGCCCAGTTAAGAACCCAACTTGCCGATCTAGCTCTCCTCAACCGTGAGCTCACCAGAGATGAAGCTTTTCAACAACTTCAGGTTAAACTTAAAATAGTTGAGGATGAGTGAGAGTTGGTGATCTTTGATAAGGCCTTGACAGATGCTCAAATATATCATTTAAACAAGGACTTGACAGAGGTTCACCAGGAAAACGTTAGGTTGACCGTGGAGGTCTATCGCCTGTGTAATGTTGGTGCTGAAAACGAGCACATGAAAAATTTTATTCACCAACAATAGGAAGAGCTAGCCAGGGTGAGTGCTGATGTAAGAAGGTTGGCTGCTAAGAACCAAGATTTGTCCATGGAGGAGGTTCGAGCCTTGCGACAGAAATATACCATCGAAGTCACTGCTTGGAAGAACAAGGCCCTAAAATTTGAAAAAATCAAGAATCATTACAGGGACCAAGTGGGACTGCAAAAGGAAGTAAATGAGAAGTAGATTCAAGTTGCAAAGGCCAAGCTAAACCAAGCGCTCCAGCAGGTCCAAGAAGGAGGTGAGGTATGGCAACCTATCTTTGATGGGTTGAATGCCTACAATCAAGCTGAAATCCACCTCAAGGAGCTACAGATTGAAGAAATGATAGAGTATATGAAGCTCGCCAACCTTCGCTATGCAAACTTAGCCATGCTCACAGCTGGGAGACCACGGTCAGAATTGGAGAAGCAAGTGGCCACCTTGTATTCTTTATACGAGGGCGAGTTCCAAGTGCACAAAGTGACAAAGCAGAAATTGAAAATAGCAAGCACAGAACTCGAGGTTCTTCATACAAGTTTTGAAGGATAACGTGCAGTCGCGGAGAACTTGGCTCGTCGGATGACTGACTACCAGTAGCTGCAGAAATCAATCCAAGTGTTCGACATCGAACGGAAATAGTTTGTAGCCTGGTTCATCAACTTGAAAGAACTCTTCCTGGCACTACCATGCCCTTGGGAGGTTCCAGCTCTAGCACACATTGGCGAAGCTACCTGGACTATGAACGATCCTAGAAGCAAAGAAGAGAAGATGAGGGTCCTCTTGGAGGCTTTTCGGTTGCCTTCAGAAGTTGCAGCCATTGCGGGACAACCATCATTCATGCCATCACCGCCGTCGCATGGGCTAGAGGTTGGTGAAGGTCCATCGGAACCACCGCCCCTAGGGACAGTGTGATCTTCTTCAGCAATTTTTGCATCCTTCTACATAGCAGAGACTTTAGGACTGGTAGGGTGTTCAATTTTGTCTCTGAACACTGTCATTTTGTAATTTTTCCTTCTCTGTACACTCGGGCACTTGGTAAAATTGATGTTGTGTCATGTGTGTGTGTCAAGTCATGTGTGTTGCAAATAAAAATCCATACCTTCCAAATTGTAAGAAGACCTCAAGGACGAGTTTTTACTCAGTCGTGGGGGTATGATGAAGTGTCATTTGGTCATGCGTTTACTAGGCTGCATATACGGGACCCCGTATACGTGGCCGCATAGAAGAGATCTTGTATATGCAGCCTCGTTGATGCAGGCCTATCGACGTGGCCTCGTTTATGTGGAGCCTATTCCGGCCTATAAATAAGAGGGCTTCCACCTCTCTTAGGTACCTTTTTGTCATTTGTAGCGAAGCTCTTACAGTTTGTTCCTACGAGAGATAGAATATTTTCCAAGTGCTCGTAATAGGTGTAAGGAAGGTGTCTGACTCTTTATTCGAGCGTTGATGTATCTGAGCCCATTGGCATGAACAAAAATAAAGATGAGCTTTTCAAGAAATCCTTGCAGCATTTGGACTTAGTTATTTAATGCATTTAATAGTTTAAATATTTCTATGCTTTAATAGTTCTTAAGTTCATCTTGTTATTATTTTAATTGCTATCACTCGTTTATAGTTTGTAAGAGCCATAAGTACAACCATCTCGAACGTAAATTGGCAACCCAGGGATGCTTAACGTCTGGTAACCCAGTAGTGGTTAGGGGATGCTCAGGACGTGCCTCGAAGATGGGATCGGATACTTATGCTAGGAATAGTTAACATAAAGATTAGGATAATTATAGATTAGATAATATTTCATTCCTTACATTCCATACCTTAATTAGACACCAAAAGATAAAGTAAAAAGCCATAAAAATCAGTTGCCTCAATCTCACTTAACCATCGTAATCAGAACATCACAGGTGAGGTTGAGAGGACAATGACCATTCTAACAAAGGGATTTGTTGGTTAAAGAACTGGTGTATGTTAAGTGCTTACAGTCTATGGAATTCGACCAAGTCGCGTGTGAACGTCCGTGATTTGCATGGTTGGGCATAGGGGTACCTAACCGCTCATCAATTATAATCAACTCTAGTTTTTTTATGAAACCTTTAGAGGACATGTTTTACCTCTCTCAAGTCTCCTCATAATTGTGGGATTTTAGCATGATGATAAGTTTCA
Source organism: Gnetum montanum (assembly GCA_015680685.1). Taxonomy (NCBI): domain Eukaryota; kingdom Viridiplantae; phylum Streptophyta; class Gnetopsida; order Gnetales; family Gnetaceae; genus Gnetum; species Gnetum montanum. The sequence continues at coordinate 54,906 of MNCI01025343.1, read as the reverse complement.
ATAGAATTTCCTTTTGTTTACACATTTTCTTTTCCATCTACATTTGATATCATCTATGGGTTATGTCTTCCTGATATTTCATTAATTATATTATTTTCATTACAAATCATATTTCTAGATGTTACAACATTTTGGATTCTATTATCCCAAATTCTATATCCTTTATTATGTTCTACGTATCCAACAAAAGTTCCTTTCTTGGCCTTTGCATAACTTTTCCATTAATAGTGAACATGGTAGTTGACTTTACAACTAAATAACCTTAATTATTTAATCTTTGGTTTTCTTTTATTACATATCTCATTCAAACATTGAAAATTCAATATAATACTTATACCTTTTTTCAAAATTTGACTAGTTGTCTTTGTAGCTTCACTTCAAAAACCTTTATCTAAATTTTCTTGTGACAACAAGCATTTTTCTATCTTAACTATGCTTCTATTCCACCACTCCACTATTCCATTTTGTTATGGTAAATATGATATTGTTGATTGATGAATAATTCTTTTTCTTTAAATAGATTTATTGAACATTTATGATGTGTACTTTATTCCATTTTTGAATTGCAATTTCTTTATCATCTATTCACTTTATCTCTCCACCAATTTCTTAAATTTTATAGAAGCATTAATGACTTCAATTTTTGTTGTTAACAAGTATATCCATATCATTTGTAAGTAAATATCTATAAAAGTAATGAAATAGTTATGTCCTTTTGATTTTACTTCTATAAATATTTTGATATTTAAGTGAATTAAGTTTAATACTTTTATGATACTTTTTGAAATTTATAGAAATGAGATTCTAAAATGTTTTCCTATGGCAAACGATTTACAAAACTAAATATTCTTTGAATCTAAGCTTGATAAACATTCAATTGTTTTTTATAAATTTTTATATAGGCTGTACTTATGTGTCAAAACATTACATGTCATAGTTGAGAGTGATTATGTGTTATAAAATATAAAAATTTTGTTAGTGAATTAAGAGTAAACACTTCATTCTTCTCTTTTGTATTGATAACTATGTAATTCTTTTTTGATCAATAATCTTTAGTGAATTTGATTATCCTTTCCTTTCTTGAATAGTATAAATTTTTTTTAACTTCACTAATCTAGCAATGGATAGTATGTTAAGTTCTTTTACTTCCAAAGAATTTTATACATTCTTAATCATTATGAGTACTTGGTTGATCTCTATGTTCACCTTTCTAATATCTTTTTATCTACACATGTTTCTAGTAGTGGTGATGGCTTTTTTCATCATGGAAAAACTTTTGAATTTGAATATATCTTTGTTTTCCACCATATGTCTTATACAGTTGAAATCTATCACATGCTATGTATGCATCATTTTAGCATCATTTTCTTCATAGAATCATTGAAGGAAAATAATACATTGCTTACTATTAGTATGTGATCAATGATTGTTCTCTTTGTATAATTAGTCTTCAACTTATTTTTATTAGTTTTTGTACATATTTGTTATTCTTTTTATCATCTTTTTTTTTATTACGTGTTGATTTCTCTAAAATTTTTTATATTGAGCCAACAATTCCTATATTTATGCCTTTTCTTTTTGCAGATAAAATAAGTTTCATCTTATTTTAGTTTATCATTCTTCTAAACATTATTTCTTTTGTTATCTTAAAGTTATTCCTTGTATCTTGTGTACTTATAATCTTTTTTATTGATTTTTCTTCTATTTGATTTTAGCTTTTTATAAATGTAGCTTAGCTATGAATGTTTAATAGTCTAGATATAAGTCCATAACTTCTAGAGATTTTACTATAGCTTTTTATTCTTCTAGTATAACATCTAGAATACATTTTTTGATATTTTATTCATCCATAATTTCATCTTCATTTTCAATTCAAATCTAATTGTAATACCTCATTTCTAGATACCTATCCCTGGTTGATATCTTATTTTCAAATCTTTAATGTTTTGTTTAATGAGGCTATGCTTTTTGTTTGTATCTTAAATCTACGTATGTTATACTTGTGATTGGTATTTTTCACATGTGTGTGTATGTATATATACATATATAATTAGGTTTTATTATTTTCTTGAGATATATGCTATGTGGATGCCTTTCTAATGTTTTACTTTTTATTATAATTATTTTGATTTATTTTAAGCATATACACTAACCCTTGTGGGATTTTTAAGTAAGCAAGTATCAGGTTGGATTTTTAAGTAAGAAAGTATAAGTAAGCAAGTATCATTAGCATTTGGGGTTCTACATTAGGCATGTGTTATGATTTGGTTCTTATATGTTTGACTATGATTTTATTTCTATTTATGCTTAGTTAGAGTATTTTATATTTACGTTTCTATAGAGTGGTAGTATACAATAGTACTCTTTAGATGCCTAGGTTAGGATTCAAACCTTAGATCTTTCATAGCTTATAAATTTTATATGACTTGCTCGTTAGTAATTAAAATGTAAGTAAAGCTTCTATAATGTTCCCATTGCCAAATGGTGCCGCTGCATAACAAAGATGATGTCTCTTCATAACTAATGAAGTGTTATCATAAGAAGATTTGAAAGATCAAGTTGCAATTAAGACTTGAAATGAAAAGTTATAATTAAGACTCAAAAGGTCATGTTTGTTGAATGTCAAAGTGTCACATCTATGAGGCCTTGTTTATGTGGTTTTGCCTCATCAAAAGGGCTATGTTGATGTAGCGTTTGCTATGTCTATGGGGCCCCATCGTTATAGTCTTATAATAAAAACTATAAATACAAGCTCACAACCATGTTTATGGATATGGAATCATAGTTGTAGCATAGCTCTTGTGCTTTTTCCATTTGGGAGTTAGAATATTTCTCTAATTGTTCATAGCAGGAGTCAGAAAGTATACAAATCTTTATTCAAGCATTGTTGTACCTGAACCACACTCTATGAAAATAAAGATGAGCCTTTTGATCAAACCTTGTAGCACTTAGAATAGATTAATGATTTATTTATGCATTCATTTTTGTCATTAAATATGCAATTAATTAAGCTAGATTAAGCTAAATAAAACTTTAAGAGATTAGTTAATTGTTTAAGCTAAATAAATTAGCCACATAAGTACAATTTCTTCGAGTGTAAACACATATTTACTTGGTAATCCCATAGCATTATTGGTTGGTACGCCTAGTAGTATAGTGCTTGGTAACCCAGCAGTGGATATGTGGGTTTAGGATGTGTACAAAAAGTGGGATTGGATGCTTATATTAGGACTAGTTAGAGACTAGTTGAGTAGTTAAATTAAATTAGTTATTAAATTATTTCATCTGACTACTCTAAGAATCAAGGAACATAAAACATAAAACAATAAAAATCATATGCCTCGATTACACTTAACCATACCTTTGTGCATCACAAGTGTAATTGGGAAGACAATGACTGACCATTAGGGTAGGCTTCACTTCCTATATGACTAGTGTACCGAAAGACATAGAGTCTATGGAATTTGACTGGATTGTGTGTGAATGCTTCATGATTCATATGGTTGAGTGTAGGGTAACTTTCATTTATCATCATTGGTGCTATTGCTGGGGACTCTTTTTATTAAAACATGCACTATCTAGGATGAATCCCAAGGTTGACATCATTCTCAAATTATATAATTACAAAAGCACACTGATATTTCATTTGTTTGCAAAATGTCTTCTTCTCATAGGCATGAAGTTGTCAAACTGCCAGTCCCATAATAGTGCAAGGTGGCATATACTCATCTAGATGAGTATGTGCCTAATTTCACCTTCATCCTGCACCAGGATGAACAACTGTGGAAGGCAACATTGTAATGCCTTCCAATTAATCTATGCCCATGATGGTACTTCAAAATCTTATGAAGTTAGGCATCCATGATCTTTGAGAGGAGTATGTTATGCATGATTATGACCACTGGGACTACCATCTCACTAAAACCCAACGTTGAAGAGATCGATACCAGGAGAAGCAACATGAGTTTGTAAAGGGAAAACAATTCACCAATCCCTTGTTCCTGTTGAACCAAGATGATAATAAGGGTCCTTTCTCTAGAGGATCTTAACATGAAAATTCTCCACCCCTCATTACTAATGATAGGGATGTGAACTTGAATCTACATTCCACTATCAACAAACCAGGTTTCAATAAAGATGGTAGTCAAGGCAGGGGCTCCGACAAGCATCAAGATGATACGAAACTTGGAAAATGTGGTCATGACAACTGAAGGGGAGTTGGCAAATACCATGGTGGTGGCAGTCCTCCTCCCTCTTTTTCCTCTTCATTTGCATCTTCTTCTTCCTCTTCTTTTGGTTCTAAAAAATGTCACAAAAGGAATACTCATGATGGAGGTGAGTAGTAAGACAATAATACTAATCACCATGCCCACAATAATCGAAGGGTTAATAGAGGACATTGCAATAATAAAATAATGTTGATGATGCACCTTTATTGGTAACTCAAAGCATGCTTACAATTGTAGAGGTAGTCAAGATCCCAACTAGGCATGTGAAAGGTAGTTAGATTAGGCACTTAGACATGAATAATATTCCAAGATTTGAGGGGGGATATAACTCTGATCTACAAAACCATCTACTAGCCTTTCATGATGCCTATGCCTTACAAAACATAGAGAATGACTGGTAGAAATTGAAGTTAATTCCCAAGACCCTCATCAAAGAGGTAGAAAGTTGGTACTAGTCTTTGGAGCTAGAATCTATCCACCAATGGAGTATAATGCTTGAGCTATTTAATGATAAATACCAGACATACTCTAAAGTGTTCAATTTGAGAAGGCAAATCCAAGGCTAGAAATAGGGAACACATGAATCCTTCAATGCTGCCATGGGTAGATATTATTATCTAATTCATTGATGCCATGTCCATGGTTATTCTTATAGGGAAAAACTTTGCCACATCATAGATGGGCTTAGAGCAGAAACCAGAAGAACTCTTGGGGTTTATGCCCAAGGAAGACTATCCAAAATAAGAGCTCATTAGATACAAATACTGATAGAGTAGGTAGCAAAAGAAGAAGGTGAGTTGTGAAAAAGGGAAAGTGCAAAAGAATATAATAGGGACCCTTCCATCAAAAAAAGGGAGGTTCAATTCTGTGATGAGGAGAAGTCACCACTCGATGAGGTGATGAATAGTGAAAACTTGCCCATTCAAAAATCTATTTTTGACATTTTAGCAAAGGTTGATAAATTATGGGACTCTTTGGATGAAAAATTCCAAACTACTATGAAGATTGCTAAAGAATCCAAAGAGTAGAATAGTGATCATAATCGTAAGAGATAGAAAGAAGCTTGATGTATCTACTAGAGAGGTAAGGGAAAATTTGTTGCAGTAGAAGAAGTTGTAGAAATAGACTTTGATGATGATGGTGGCTGTGACATCTACCAATACAAACATCCCAAGGGATCTTTTCCCATCATGTCACACTTACAAGAGTCTAGGGTGTATGCTTTAAATCCACGACTAGCAAGAAGGTAGGCACCCAGACGATTAGCTTATCCTTAGGGCAATCCAAGGTAGTTCCAATAGCAACAACAAGCTTACTATCCAAGTGGGGTTCCACCATAACCATATGACCAATACCAGTAGTGGCAGCAACCACAGTCATGGGGAATGTCACTGCTAAGATAACAATACCTTGACAGGCAACTAGATCCATACAGGTACTATGTTTGGTAATCCATTTCTCCACAAAGTTTTACCAGCCATGCCTCATTCTAGCATCACTATTATCCTCCAAAGTATCATCAAACTCATTCACCATCTACTTGAAGGGAGCACCCATATCCATACCATCCTTCAGATCCATTTGCACACATCCATCTGCCCTCAACCCAGTTACCTTCTACTCCATCCATGTAGGATAAAATTCCCCCACAACTATAGCAATGATATGCTACAAGGGTTATAAATTTACAACCAACCTTCCAGCCGAGTGGTTCACACAATCGATCCAGGAAACAACCATTTTTCTTCTCCCAAACCCTTACAACCTAATGTAGTTGGTCACCTTGTATCTCCAACACCCTCATCCTCTACATGAAACACATTAGAAAGCCCTTCAAACCAAGCACTACCTCAGATCTACATTGTGATGCTAACTCATGTTGTTTCTAACTAGATCAAGGTTGGCAACCTTCCCATGAAAAGATTTGACTTAGGAAGTTCTCTTATTTACTTGCAGATCACAGAACATGAGCTATGCAAGGATTTTCTTAATTCTAGTTTTGATGTCAATCTTATCTCCTATGACATGTACAAGGCCTAAAACCTACCACCTCTCAAGAAGAGCAATATCCATTTTGAATTGGTAGGCCAATCAATCACTATCCCTTTTAGATTAGTGAAGAACATGGTGACCATAGTTTGTGGGTGGTCTTATCTTGTCGATTTTCTTATGATCAAGGTAGAAAATTACAAAGGTGAATTCCCCATCATTATGGGACATGCATGGTTAAGCACTATTGATGCATGAATGGGCATTAGAGATCTCTCCTTGGAAATCTCCAAGGAAAATGAATTTGGAAAAATTGGGAAGAAGTGAGTTCCATGCATCACGTATAGTGATAATGAGTGTAATTGTGTGTAGAAAATCTAGTCCATTAAAGGTACATTCCTTAAAGCATTTAATTAGTGTGCACATGAAATTAATATCCAAAGGTGCTTGTATGTAGTATCCATAAAATAGGAGGACCCTAGTGGCTAATGTACTGTCCTAAATCATTGGTGTAAGACTGGAATGGAAACAGACACCGAGAGATCGTCGGGTAGCCACAGCTGACCCTGCCTTCGCTTGAGGGTAAGCTGGAAAAGAGAACGAAGGTAGAGTGCCTTGGATGGTTTGCACGCAAATCAACCAAGGACTTCCCCGAGCATAAGCTACGGCTAGCACTGGGGTTATCGTAAACAGGATGTAAACGGAATGTAAACAACGATACAAAATGTAAATAAAGCATACTGAATTATGAATAAAGCATAAACAAAGTTATATTTGTAAAGCATAAACAGAACTAAACAATGTAAATGGGAGGCAATAATAAAACTGTATTGTATTGTTTAAATAGGAATATGCATCGGTCAAAGCATAGTTGCATATGTGCGGATGGCAAGTCAAACGCCTAGCCCCGGGATGATATGACTCGATGATGTGATGATGAAATGGAATGGATGAGAGAAATATTTGGAAGCCAACAATCAGATATGCCGAGTGCCCAAGGATTGCAAATTCTGTCCTCCTTTAGAATTCCAATCTCTCCAATTTTTGAGAATTGCCAATCTTTCCAATTTTTGCCTCCCTCCATCTTCTTCTTTTTGCCTCGTTTATGTGAATTGATAGGGTATTTATAGGGTTGGGCTAGGGTTTGGCTAGGGTTTTCAAGAATGGAATCAATGGTTGGGAGATGAGAGGAAAATAGATCTAGTGACATGTATCCCATGGATAGTTGGCACAAGTTGGATGTGTGCTGGATATTTGTTTTCTTTGACCAGGTTTAATGTATTTTACAATTTGTGGGTCATTCAAGCCCATGAAAATACAAACAAATTAGAAAAACAAGCCCTCAACGATAAAAATTTAAAGATAATTTAGAAGGATTAGCTCCGGCTCTGGCTCGCTTGAAAAATTATATTTTGTGTGTGTTTTAGACCATGAGGGCTTGACATGCCCACAAATGGGGATTTATAATAAAATGTACAACAAGAGAAATTTGACTGCCCAACGTGACTTGCAGTGTGACCTATAGTGTGACCTCCAAAACTTGCAATTTTGAGTGGAAATCTAGAATTTTTGAAGGCTGGGACCCATAGTTATCAATAGTGGACCCTGAGGACGACTTGCACCCTTGAAATCAAGTCATTTTGGCTTAATTTTGGGGCTCTAAAAGTTGGTGACGCTGATCCTTACGCTGTGCAGCGTCTAAAAAAGTAACCAAAGTGTGCTTAGCCAAAAACAAACATTTTGAACCTGAAACTTTTGATTCTGGATGCTGGAAGTTGGTGCAGTTGCTTGTGGTCCCCAAGGGGACCTTGCTTGTTGAATCATGGACCATCGGGGGTTGTTTCGGAGGCCTCCAAGTTTGGTCACGTTGTACTCATGTTGGGCAGCAGCATGACTTAGCTTGATTCTTGTCTAAAAGTGCTAGGCCAAAATTAGTTGTGTTTCATTAGCCCCTCTTTGTTGACGTCTGGAGGAATCCACCCGAGAGGCGTCGACAAAGAAGTGCAAAACACCATGAGCAATAAAGCATCAAACATTAACCGGCAACCCTTGGCTAGGTGTCATCACACCATTTTCAAAAGTACATGGGATTGAGGGAATGTGGTTCAAGATGCAAGGGAATCAATTGTAACCAGGGAAGCTAGGAGGTTAAGGGCGATGATTGTTGCTGGGATTTGTGGGAGAGGAATGCTCTCTTATGCACAAGTTATGTCATTGGTCCTTGTCAACAGCTGGGTTTTTAGCAGACTTGGAACCAAGACATAGGAGGTGCGTTCTTTGGAGAAACGGGACTCTTGTAGAGTATTTGTGGGGCCCGTTGTAAACAGCCAAAGCCACGCGATGATGTGTAACATGGTCTCTTTGAGACACGAGTGTAACTTTTTTTTCAAGACAACTACCTTCTCGCCTGGGGCTTGTATGAGAATGGCCAATAGCCTTTTTGTTTATGACGTCAACGGGGTCTTGAAGACCTTTTCCGTGCATTTTGCTCTTTGACCTTTTTTTTTGTTTTTTTCTTCTTTTTTTTCTTTTCTCGGTCTTTTTTAAAGAGCTTGCTTTTTGTGCCATGCTCGTGTTTGAGCACCTGCATTTTGCATCATGTACTATGTATGTTTTGCGTTGCAACTGCTTAGAGAGTTACAGTGTGCAACAGTGTATCAAGAGTTTTGAGGTGAGTAGAATGTATCAAGGGGGTGTAATTGAATAGGCTAAGGGGAGCATGATGGGGAAATAGGGGATGCATTGGGAGTCGGGAATATACTTATGAACAGATTGATTAACCCAGTTGTGTGCATCAGGAAAAACATGACACCTTGTCGTCATGATGAAGTGCATCTATGCATGAACGCCTCAGAAGTGTCATCCTGCAAATACAACTCCAAGAAGACAAGAAAACCACAGATGAAATAGTCAGCTAAACACTTTAAACAAGGAGATGGAGTCATCATGTGCAAATTTCAAAGCAGATAGAATCATGAACAACATCAGTTTCATTAGGCCCCATGAGATGAATCATGCAACAAGTCTTTGTGGAATAGGCACAGCCAATTGCAACAACAGATCTTTTGAAATTTTGCCTAGTCATCGATGATGTCACTAGTTTATAGTCTTAGCGGACTGTCGTGGATTAGTTTCATGTCATAACCCCTTGAACGGTTCCAGTTTAGCATCGTGGTAGATGGTGCATTGCTAGTTTATAGTCATAGCAGACTGTGAAGAGGCAAACTAGTTTATAGTCTTAGTGGACTCTGGATGCTAGTTTCATGTCATGACGGACGAATGTAGCAGTTTAGTGTCATACCGGACAAAACTCTATGGTATCAGTTTTAAGTCATGATGCCAGGACTATTCTGTGGTATCAGTTTTAAGTCATGATCCAGGACTTTTTTGTGGTATCAGTTTTAAGTCATGATCCAGGACTGTTCTGTGGTATTAGTTTTAAGTCATGATCCAGGATTGTCTGTGTCAGTTTATAGTCATAGCAGACTAATGCTTACCTTGCTTGTGTAAAGTGTGATGCTGCATGCATGATCATGCTACGTGCATGCGAGATCCTCCAAAAAAATCAACTAGGAAGAAAACAACATTAAGCGACACCTACTGTACATAGAGTTAGAATGTATGAATGAAAGAAAAGCAATGTAAAAAATGATAGTTTTAGGTCGTTCTTGGCTGTAAGCTAGTTTAAGGCCTTTTTGGGCCATGTATTTTTGTAGTTTTATGTTTTTTTATTGTTTTTCTTTGTTTTCTAGAGTATATGTGTGCAACTAAATGTAACATAAATTTCTAAAGTGTAAAGTAAGATGTAAGGTAAATACTTGGAAAAGAAAGCAACGACCATGCAAGAATCTAAATCATAAGTTGTAACTTATAAGCAAAAATTCAATGTAAGATGACGTGAGTTTGTAAATCTGTAATTTGTTGGCTCTAGTTTAAAGCCATTTCGGGCTTGGTACATCAGTTTAAAGTCTTGATGGACTGTTGCATCTGTTGTTAAAGAAAGGATTACCAGTTTTATGCCATGGTGGGCCAAAGGTAGTAACGTTTTCAAGAAGTTTTAAATGGAACTGGCCATTTCTGACCGTGGCTAGTTTAATGTCATTGCACACAGTTCGTAGTTTAACGTCATTTCGAACAGTTCGTAGTTTAACGTCATTTCGGATGGTTCATAGTTTAACATCATTTCGGACAGTTTGTAGTTTAACGTCATTTCGGACAGTTCGTAGTTTAACGTCATTTCAGACAATTTGTAGTTTAACGTTATTTCGGACAGTTCGTAGTTTAATGTTATTTCGGACAGTTTGTATCATTTGTTCTAGTTGTTGAGTTGTCTCTTGATCTTTTGTAGCTTAACATGTGGAGCTGGGTGTATGGGTATGATCTTATATTCACCTTCCCCTTCATCGGTGATGTCAAAGGGTAGTTCTGACCAAGAAACATCAGTAGGAATGGCTCCTATGTCTGTGTCTTCTTGTGTTTCTTCAGTGCTAGTTGGGTTGTGAATCAATGTTGGGTTCACGTTTTGATGTATGTCCATGGTTTCTTGTTTAGGCTTAATGAACTCAATTTCTGACCCTTGATCTACCTCAAGGTATGAGGAAATGATTGATGATGTTGTATCCCCATGTATGATGATCTCACCACCCTCGTAAGGTAGATGTATCTCCTGATGGATTGGTGAAGATACGGCTTTAAGTTGAGCTAGCCAAGGACGTCCTAGGATCAGATTAAACCCTGGCATTTCATCAACCACTATGAATTCAGCTGATGTAGGGAATTGGTCTCCGGCTATGAAATCTAAGGTAACCATGCCTTTCACTCCCACACGGGAACCATTGAAAGATCTCAAGAAAGAGGTTGTTGTGGGCTGTATTTGTTCAGTGAGTCCCAATTTTTCGATGATGGAAAAAGGTATTACATTTGTTGCTGCACCATCATCGACATGCACCCTACGTATTTTGACATGATCAACCTGTATTGTTATGAACATAGGGGCTGTGGTAATTTCCCCTATTTTCTCATTTAGCTTAATGTCCTTAACACGGAACTCTAAGGATGTGGTCTTCGATTCCTAAAGTTGTGGAGATAATATTGCATAAATGGATGGTTCATCTGCAGGAAGATCCTGATTAACAGGAATTGAAGTTTGCATCTGTACGAGAGCCTCTCAATGTACTGGTGAAGTCATTACTAGGTCATACAAACTTAAAGAAGTATTCTTTTGTTTTAAGGCTTGTGTGAC
>MNCI01025343.1:11384-41505 GCA_015680685.1 Gnetum montanum | reverse complement strand
GTGGAGGAATGATGGAAGTGGATGCATCAAAGTGAATGTTATTGAGCACGAAGAAGATAGGAATGGAATGGGGAATAGGTGTTCAAGTGTTTGTAGATGAAGAAGGAAACACAGTTTCTTCTAGGAAAGGATGGAATAATGGGTTTGTGTGGGCATGGGGGCTAATGGTATGGTATGATTCTCCATGTTCAGATTGGGCTGCAAAGTCATCTTCTTCATCTTGGGGCTCTATGGGAGGTAGTTGTAAGGCTTGACTTCTAGCCATAAGAAGTTGGGATATGAGTTTATGATGGTTTTCAGACAGTGGGATTATGTCAAATGCTGAAGGGATAAACTCACGTCCTCCTTTGTGGATAAATTCATATTCTTGCTTAGCTTCCCTCTCTACACGATCAATGGGTAGGTTGGCTTGGATTTTGACACAGATAAAATTATACTGTTCGGGTGTAAGAGTTGCGTGAATGGGGCCTTTGCCCTATAGCCTAAGGGATTGGCATGTAGGGCCTTGAGGATTTATGTGTTGAATAACGGTTATGGATTCCGTAGCAGTCACAGGGTTTGAAGCTTTGTCCCCAAAGTCAGCAGTCGGTAGTGTTACTGGGTTGATTTGGGAGGATTCCATGATAAACGTGAATGGACTGGGGTAGACGAATGGAATTGGATCATAAGCAGTTGTAGCGTGGGGTGACATAAGCTTAGTGTGATCAACAGGGATGAAGAGACTCAAATGGGCAAGATGGATGAGTTTTGATAGGTAGTGAGGTTTTAACCAATAACAAGAAAGTGGCCCTCCTTCTAGTGCCAAAAACTGTACTGTCCTAAATCGTTGATGTAAGACTGGAATGGAAACAGATACCGAGAGATCGTCGGGCAGCCACAGCTGACCCTGCCTTCACTTGAGGGCAAGCTGGAAAAGAGAATGAAGGCAGAGTGCCTTGGATGGTTTGCACGCAAATCAACCAAGGACTTCCCCAAGCATAAGCTACGGCTAGCGCTGGGGTTATCGTAAACAGGATGTAAACGGAATGTAAACAACAATACGAAATGTAAATAAAGCGTACTGAATTATGAATAAAGCATAAACAAAGTTATATTTGTAAAGCATAAATAGAACTAAACAATGTAAATGGGAGGCAATAATAAAACTGTATTGTATTGTTTAAACAGGAATATGCACCGTTCAAAGCGTAGTTGCATACGTGCGGATGGGAAGTCAAACGCCTAGCCCCAGGATGATATGATGTGATGATGTGATGATGAAACCAGATGGATGAGAGAAATATTTGGAAGCCAACAATCAGATATGCCGAGTGCCCAAGGATTGCAAATTCTATCCTCCTTCAGAATTCCAATCTCTTCAATTTTTGAGAATTGCCAATCTCTCCAATTTTTGCCTCCCTCGATCTTCTTCTTTTTGCCTCATTTATGTGAATTGATAGGGTATTTATAGGGTTGGGCTAGGGTTTGGCTAGGGTTTTCAAGAATGGAATCAACGGTTGGGAGATGAGAGGAAAACAGATCTAGTGACATGTGTCCCATGGATAGTTGGCATGAGTTGGATGTGTGCTGGATGTTTGTTTTCTTTGACCAGGTTCAATGTATTTTACAATTTGTGGGTCATTCAAGCCCATGAAAATACAAACAAATTAGAAAAACAAGCCCTCAAGCGATACAAATTTAAAGAAATTTAGGAGGATTAGCTTCGGCTCTGGCCCGCTTGAATTTTTTTTTTTTGTGTTTTAGACCATGAGGGCTTGACATGCCCACAAATGGGGATTTATAATAAAATGTACAACAAGAGAAATTTGACTGCCCAGCGTGACCTGTAGTGTGACCTCCAAAACTTGCAATTTTGAGTGGAAATCTAGAATTTTTGAAGGCTGGGACCCATAGTTATCAATAGTGGACCTTGAGGATGACTTGCACCCTTGAAATCAAGTCATTTTGGCTTAATTTTGGGGCTCTAAAAGTTGGTGACGCTGATCCTTACGCTATGCAACGTCTGAAAAAGTAACCCCAGCGTCACCAAGCCAAAATGGCACATTTAAGGCCAAAATCTTGATTTCTGGAGGCTGGGAGCTACTGGGGACCTTGGTGAAGGTCATAGGGGGTCATTGTGCTCAATTTCAGCCTGTTTTGACTCAATTTTAGGGCTCCAAAAGTTGGTGACGTTGATCCTTACGCTGTGCAGCGTCTGAAAAAGTAACCAAAGTGTACTTAGCCAAAAACAAACATTTTGAACCTGAAACTTTTGATTTTGGATGTTGGAAGTTGGTGCAGTCACCTGTGGGCCCCGGGGGGACCTTACCTATTGAATCATGGACCATCGGGGGTTGTTTCGGAGGCCTCCAAGTTTGGTCACGCTGTACTCATGTTGGGCAGCAACATGACTTAGCTTGATTCTTGTCTAAAAGTGCTAGGCCAAAATTAGTGGTGTTTCAACTAACAATTGACTTTGGTAGTAGCACATTATGCATGGAACCCTTTGAGAGCTTGACATGTGCTAATGTTAAACGCATGGATGAACTTGAGCAAGTTCATCACCAACTCTCTGATGATGAAGATGATGATACTTGTTGGGGAGAGTTGGAAATCCTTGATAATTTCAAGCAAGAGCCCTTAGGGTTAAAAAATCTACCAATTGGCATGGACTATGCATTTTTAAATAATGGCAAGTTGGCCATAATTAATGCCAATATTGCTCTTAAATAAAAAAACAAACTATTGAAGGTGGTCAACAAATGGTTAACAACCTTTGCTTGGTCATATCTTGAGCTGACTAGAATTGATCCAAGGATATGCCAACATCACATTTACACCAACCCATCCATGAAGCCAAGAAGGTAGCCACAAAGTCGACTGAATCCCAAGTTGAAGCAAATTATCAAAGAGGAAATAGAAAAACTCCTCAAGACAGGGTTCATATATTCCATAGCGAATAGTAAGTGGGTTAGGCTACTTGTAATTGTGCCAAAGAAATGTGGTAAGTGGTAGGTTTGCATCAACTTTAGGCTATTGAATATGGCAACATTTAAAGATCATTTTCCATTATCATTTGTGAACCAAGTGCTAGATAGTATATCCATGCATTATTATTATAGCTTCTTGGATGGTTATAGTGGCTCTAACCAAATCCAGATTATGCCAAAAGGTCAGGACAAAACAACATTCATGAATCCCTGGGGAAATTTTGCATATTGCAAGATGTCATTTAGTCTATGCAATGCCCTTACAACATTCCAATGCTTGGTCCTTAGTATTTTTAAACAACAAATTGGTAACGGGGTAGAAGTCTTTATGGATGACTTCTCTACCTATGGGGCTACATTTGAGCAATCCTTGAATCACCTTTAGCAAGTATTAAAAATATGTGTTAAAAGAAACCTCAGGCTCAATTGGTAGAAAGGCCATTTAATGGTCTAAGAAGGCATAGTAGTGGAACATAGAATTACTTAAGTAGGGATTGAGGTAGACTCAGAAAAGATAAGGGTCATCCAAGGAATCACATGCAACCAAAGATAGTCAAAGACATCCAATCTTGGTGGTTCATAGATAATTTCATTAAGATCACAAAGATGTTGGTTGAGCTTACAAAGAAAGATGCTCCATTCATCTGGACCAACGAATGTGAACATGAATTCCAACAACTAAAGGAAAAACTCATAGAAAATCCAATTCTATAAGCACTAGAGTAGTTTAGACCATTTTACATAATGATTGATGCATCTAATTATTCCTTGGGAGTTGTGCTTACATAGTTGGACTATAAGAAATGTCCATATTACATCCACTACACAAGATAAAGCATTGTGGGTGCATAGTTGAATTACATTACAATTGAGAAAGAACTAATGGTAGTGGTATATGCTCTCAAAAATTTTAGGCACTATGTGCTTGGCTATAAGGTATTTGTGCACACAGATCATAGTGCCATCCACTTCCTAATGAACAAGCTAACATTGAGCCCCCATATCATACAGTGGCTAGTGATGTTGTAGGAATTCAATCTTACAATGTCAGATTGAAAAGGAATTGAGAATGTGATCACCAACCACCTCTCTTGGTTAAAATGGGATAACAAAGAGAAGGAGAGCCTACTCTTTGATTAATTTATAGACAAAATCCTCTTTACATAAGCAATAAATGATCAAATACCTACCAAACTAAAATGGTATGATGTCATCCTCACTTACCTTCTTACACAGGAGATGCCACAAGATCTGGACTTTAGGAAGAAATAATAGTTTCTTCATCAGGCTAAGTACTTCATGGAAATCAACAAACATCTTTATAAGGTGTGTGCTAATGGATTAGTTCATTGGTGTGTCCTTGATGCACACTAATTGCAAATTCTCTAGCATGCTCATGAAGGCCCCTGTGGAGGTCACTATGTTGGGAGATGCATGACCATAAAAATCCTTATGGTGGCCTACAATAGTTTGTTCGATCTTATGAGTGCTATCAATGAGATGGTGGGATGAATACTTGAATGAAGGATCATCAATAGTAGATTTAACCACTAGAGCCCTTTGACATATGGGCATAAACTTCATGGGTCTCATCACACCCATGTCCAATGGAAAGGCATACATGATCGTGACAATCAAATATTGCACTAAATGGGTAGAAGCAGTAGTTGTCATTGACTGTACATCATCCACTGGTTCTAGATCTGTATGAAAAAATGTTGTAAATAGGTTTTGGATCCCACATGCACTGATTTCTAACAATGGAACTCATTTCACTGGTACCACTTTTCGAAAACTCATACAATGCTTGGTGGTCAAACATAAATTAACAACACCCTATCACCCTTAAGCCAATGGTAAAGTAGAGGTAACTAACAGGGAGATTACAAATATTCTAACAAGAACTATTAGCAAATATAGAAGATACTAGAGCACAAAACTCAATGATGCCCTTTAGGCCTATTGCTCAACATAGAAACTCCCTATTGGCTACTCTTCCTATGAGTTTAAATATAGAAAACTTCCAATGCTCTTAATTCAATTTGAGCTCTGTACACTTTCAATAGCTTGTGATTTGAATCTTGACCTAAGTCTAGCACAAAAAGAAAAATTCATCAACTTGAATGTGCTAGATGAAAGCTCATTAGTGGTCCTATCTTTGAATGAAGTGCACAAGGCATTTAACAAGTAATGACATGACCTTAGAACATGAAAAGTAAAATTTCAACCATGAGATAAGGTTCTCTACTGGAACCCCACACATGTACCTTAGAAAACAAAGTTCCAAACGTTGTGGGAGGGACCTTATATAATTGATGAAATCATTCCTTCTGGGGTCATGATCATATACAAACTTGAGAGCCAAAATAAAGAGTAGTTGATCAACATCTAATAAGTAAAGCCTTTCTACAAGCCCAAGAGAGCTAGTGCAATGAATACCTTAATGGATGAATTAATTTTTTGGATCTCCTATTTTCAACTTAGTCATGGGGGAGATGGCCATCCATGTGAATTACACAAGTGGCTTCTCAATTTTTCTATTTTTTGTTTTGCACATTTTTATCTTTATAGTTTTTTATTTTACACTTTTTTGATTTCAAAATTTTTCCTATTTTACACCATTTTTTGTTTTGCATCATCATTAGTACATTTAAATTTTTCTTGAACATTTTACACTTTCTTATATATTTTACTTTGTTTGAGTATGATTTTTAAATTGTTGCTAATAAACATGCTTTGTGCCAATAGGACACAATGGTGCTATAGCTATTAGTAATGGTGGCTTGTGCTTTATGTTTTGTTTGCTAATGTTTGGTTTCTATTTCTAAATTTTTGTATCGATGGCCAAGTCATGGTTTCTTTTTCATAGAATAGGTAGTGAGTCCACGACATCCACCTATTGACAAACTCTATGGTTTTTCTTGTTTAGAAGTTTGAAGTCCCTTTCATAAAATAAACTTTTAATAAATTAGTGACCTTGGTAGTTTTCAGAATTTGGAAGAATTCAAAGATTTGCATAGGGTGTGACTTCAAGGAAACTCAATAATTTTTGTACTCTTCTACTTACTTAGGTGTTTGAGTGTTTTCATAGACTTCTTACCATTCCATGTCATCTAATAATAGGAAGTCAAATAAAGTCTTTGCATGGTGTGGTTCCCATCCAAAGAGAAAAGAAAAAAAGAACACAAAAAGAAATGACGGGAATTCAAAGCATACCCCTTAGATAACTAAATGGATTACAAGCACTGGTTCTGAAACTAGAAAGACATGTTACCCATGCCTAAATATCCCCTCTAACTAAGGTCCTTTCTCATTTTCTTCTTCTCTTTTGTCCTCTTTATGGAATGGTGATTGTTCTTTGGGTGTACTCTTGTGTCTCGAGGAGGTAGATTGGTCTTGGAGTGGTGATCTAGAGTTACTAAAAGAGGTTGGTTTTGGTCTAGACTAAAAATAGATATTCTTAAGTAATTTTAACCACAAAATTCCACAAGGGACTTCTTATGACCTCAAGTTGGAATTCCATTCCACCTTCTCCATCATCCATCTTTGCTAATTGTAATTCACCTCACTGCTAGTGTCCATGTTCTTGATTTGGTGTCTTGGTATGACATACTTGAATTCTTACGTAGAATCTTTCAGGTTTTGATCCTTAACTTCTTCCAACCATTAATTGCCTATGGGGCTCATGGACTCCTCAAGTTGAGGTTATGCAAGGGCAAACAAGATATGTGCTTGCTATCAGGAGAACCAATTTGCATATCCCTTGGTTTGGTTCATTAAGCACCTTATCCTTAGGTATTCTTGTAATTAGAATCTTTCATACATCCATCTTCTACATCAAGCCATGTGCTCCTTTACATAATCTATTTAATAAACACATTCTCCATCAAATTTTTAATTTTTAAGCTTTCAAAGACCCTCTTCAATGATTTTCTCATATTCTTGGTTTTTCTAAGACTCCATGGACCTCAAATTTATTGAAAAATTTCTTGTATTTTTTAAGATATTCAAATTTCAAAATTTTTCTTATGGACTTCGTATACAGGGCCTCGTCGATGAATTAGACCCATATATGAGGCCCTGTATATGGAACCCCATTGACGTAGTGGAAAAATTCAATATATATGCATGATCCCACTTGGAAATTTTTACATTTTCTCACAAATGCCAAGGGATTTTTTCAAATCTTTAGAGCCCAAAACATTCCAAAGCTCATAACTTTCTAATTGTTTATCCAAATCACTTTGTTCTTTGACCTTACAGCTTTCGAGGGTAAGCTCTTTATTGTGGGGACCAAAAATGTGCCATTTTTGATGAAAATGTTTTTGCCATTTTTCTAACTCCCATGAAGGTTTAACTAAGAAATCAACTATTAAACACCAAATTACAAAAGTTAAACCTTTCCAACAAGCTCTAGTGACATTTACAATAAAAAATAATAAATAAAATAATAAAGCTACCATGGTTCAACCTAAGCCAAAGTGTAATTGACTAATGAGAGAAGGTATTCAAAAATTTAAAGTTACACATTGTATCTACTAATTCATGGATGTGTTGTGAGTGTAGATGGTACTGAAAGGAAAGCATACATAGGAAGCAAGATCATCTCAACCAAGGGAGAAATGGCCTAGAATGGAAAGGGGCCTAGAACAAGTCCAATAAGAATCACTTTCAACCCATGCCATTGGTCCTCTTAGGGAAGAGGCCGAGGTGGAATCTATTTGATAGATTCTAGAACTAGTAGCATCAACAGAACTCTGCCACTAGGATGCCATATCAATAAGAAAATCTTGAAATGACCTTTACAAAAGCTTGCCTAAATTAGATTAGATCAAGGGAGGACTAAAAAAATAGTGCTCCAGAAGTTGAACTTTGGTCCTTTCCTAGAGCAAGCACCAAAAGAGGTGTTGGACTAACTAAAGGCCTTTCCCATTTGGCTAATCATCACTTCCATTGGAGAGTGGTACATGGGAGAGAGATTTTTATTCTAGAACAATAGGTAGGCCAGATTAATTGTAAAAATAAAGGACATCTTAGTGTCCTAGTTGGTGTAGGCTATTATTGAAGTGCTTAGGTTTCCAGAAATAGGGACAAGTCTTACTGAGATTCCAATGCAAGTGGACCCCATCATCAAGAAAGAATAGATGCGATGGTTCTATGGGATCAATTGCAAGAAGTTTGACATGCTCACACTAGCAGAAAGGATTCACTAGAAGATTGTGACATTCCACCTCAATCCCTCAGTGAGGCCAAGCAAAATCACCATCTTTTCTACTTGAGCATGTGTTGCTATGAGTGGGATATTCCCTGTCAACCTTCCATAGCTGATCTATCTAGAAATAGAGAAGCTGTTTAAAGAAAATGAACATGAAAGAAAGGCACTCCCTTTTCCATGCCTCATCAGAAAACTCTATTAGAGGGGAGGAATAGTTTGTTATACAAATGATGCTATTAGGCATGCTGCGGTTGCTAATTGGGTAGAGATGATGAAAGACAAGATGCTTGCAACTATCATTTAAGAAAAGGAGTAGCAACCACCAACTCCACCTACCACTCAATAAACTATTTTGGATGTCATTGCAATAGCCCAATGGTTGTGTGAATACAAAGAATGGCTCTTGAGTGAACAAGAGCAACAAGCAGGCATGAGTGACAAGGACCCATTCATGTGTAGACTGACAATGAGTAACCTAAATAAGGTGGCCTTGAACAATCAATTTGATGGGTGGAGGGGGATCTATTTTCCCAGCCCAAAGAACACAATTATACACAAGGTTGAATTCTGGTGCCAGAGAGGTTATGATATCTCTTACAAAATAGCAATGACTCCCAAAAATCTCTAGGAATGCCACACAACCTTCTCAATGTACTTGGAGGAAGGTGAGGGAAAAAGAGTATTGGTGATGCAGCACCAAGGATGGGAGACTATAGTAGAGGTGGTTGCTGATCGAATAGCTGAAACTCTTACTGCATCTATGATGTTTGTTCTGGGCATCATTGCACTCAAGGATGTGTAGACGTCTGCAGAAATCACAAGTAGTAGAATAAATGTAGCAGAAAACAAATAACTATTGGACTGTCTAGTGAGAACTAGGCAACCTCTTCTGGATGTCTTTGATCTTTTGAACAATATTATTGCAACACAGTTGGAGTTGCTAGAGGTAAGGGGCAAGAACATCATCTTGGAGGGGTAACTTAAAATAGCCAAGGAGTTGAACAAATGCTTGGCTATTGAAGTTGACGAATTAAGAGCCCAATTTTCCAACCTTACATTTCTCAACCCAGCATTGACAAGAGATGATGCTATTGAATAGCTTCACACTAGACTAAAAGGGGTTGAGTGTGCAATGGAGACAGCAATGTTCTACTGATCCTTAGCAAAGGCCACACAATAAAAAATTTAGAAGGCCTTGGGTCAAACCTACTAGGAGAATGTACAATTGACCATAGAAAATCATTACTTGCTAAATGTTGATGAGCATAAACAAAAATTGACTTCATCCATCAACAGTAGGAGCAACTAGCTAGAGCAAACATAGAATTAATGAGATTGATAGCAGAAAACAAAAACCTCTCCATGGAAGAGGTCCATGCCCTTCGTTAGAAAAATGTAATTGAGGTAGCCATCTAAAAATCAGAGGCTCTCAAATTTGAGAGAGTTAAAGATCATTATAGAGAGTAGGTCGGTCTACAAAAAATAGTGAATGAAAAACATATCCAGTTGGTAAAGGTGAAAGTAAATAAAGCCCTCTAGTAACTCTAGCAAGGAAGAGAAGTTTGGAAACCTATCATTAATGGGATAGATTCGTAGAACAAGGTGGAAATTTGCATGAAGGAGTTGTAGATTGAGGAGATGACGGAATACATGGAGCTTGCCAATCTTTGCTATGCAAATCTAGCCATGTTGACTATTGAGTGGCTACGGTTAGAACTAGAGAAATAGGTGGCTAGCTCATACTTGTTGTATGAGGCTGAGTTTAAGCATTACAAGGACATCAAGAAAAAGCTTGTCATGGAAAATGCTAAACTTGAAGTTCTCAAGGGCAAATACACTGATTTTCTTACTCCAAATTACCATTGTTCCATTTTAACCTTACTACACCATCGTGAGCTCTCCTTGGCATGATTCGATAGCTACATAATCAAATGCAGAGAGAGAAGTATTGGTGATGAACCTGTAGTGATTTTTGACATTATTTATAGATGTATATCAAGTCAATCCTTTAGAAATCAACAAAGAGCAACAAATGAAACACCTCAAAGAAAATTTCATTTGAAAATAAGAAAGTCTTATGATCAAAATTTATCATGTAATGTTGGTTAGATTCAAGAGCAACAAATAAATGCCTTAATTTCTCTTTCGAAAATCAATCTTGTAGTATTGTTTTGTCAAAATCCCAAAGCATTCTCACTCTATAAATTGTAATTAATAACACCAAAAGTCAAATATGCTATGAATTAAACTAGAATAGCATAATTGAGCCTGTAAATGCAAAATATGCTAGCAAAAATATTGTTATTAGATATGCTATGGTAAAAAATGCTACAGTTTTGGCTAATGTAAAATGTTAAAAACATTTTGTAAATGCTTGGGAAACTTGCCTAAACCATGTCAACATAAAAATAGTAAATTTTTCTCTATAAAACCAATAATTGACATCATTTAAAGAACTTTTGGATCATTTGAAACTTCTCCAAACTAGAGACTTTTGGAGTAGACTAGAGATCTAAGAGTCCGTAGCCTTCCTCCTAGCACAGATTATTGGAAGCACTGATAACCTATTGTAGTTGAAATATTAGAGCACATCAATCATCCTAGAACTATTTGTATTAGTTTTAGGACATACTCTACACTCTTGTGGAACATACCTTTGATGATAGTTCTAGAGATATCTCTAGAATCCTTATTCCAAGTTGTAAACTCATTTTGATCTATACCTTCTAAACCTGTATTTCTTTTTACAACATTTTAATACAAAGTTTGCAGTTGTTATGGCCACATCCATTTATTGTTATTTTTACCATTATATCACACTTCACATAGATCTAGTGTTGGATCCATTGGTTTTTGGTTTTCTCATATGTTTTCACTTGTTTATCTCAGTAACAGATTCACAAGTCCTTAGGTGATCAACAAAACCACCTAAGGTGCCTTAGATGCTCTTTGAGGTTCATGGATCTTGAAGTTAAATTGTTTTTTCTAGATCTATTTGATTTTCAACTCAAGTTTTTTTGTTGTTATAGTAAGTAATGCTAAAAGAAACTTTATTATACTACTAATATTGAAGATTAAGTACATAAAACGAGAGTTGATTGTAGTTATTTGTTAAAGCATGATCTTGGAGAAAGAATTATAATCATAAAATACTAGATGGTAAAATTATTGGTCACATTGAAGTAGTCATTATGGTAAGAATATAAATGCCATTAGAAGTTAGTTAGATGAGATATTAGACTAGATGTAGTTATTTGATAGTATTGTAAAAAGAAAATAATAAATTACTAAAGATATATTATTGCACAAGCTTAGAAAATAAAAAATTAATAAAAAAAAAGGTGGGAAATGAAAGATAAACAACCCATGAAATTAGTAAAATTATAGGTTAGAAAGAAGGATGATCAAAATGAAGAAAGAGATTGTGAAGCTTAGCTTATAATGACTTATTCATATTTTAGAGATTAGATTTATGAAGTAGAAACTATGATACCTTTGCAAATGGTGAACATTCCATTGTTAAATATTGATTATATTTTATCAAAAATTGCTACTCATATAGTAAAATTATGGATAAATTAATTAAGGGAAATAAATTTATTAGGAAATTATGATGAAAGAAATTTCATTTTGTTTGGCTTTAAGGTGTGTAGGAAATTTAAGGCATTGTTGGGATGGTGTAACATCAAAATCTTAAGAAGAGATATTAAAAGAATGATTTCAAATCCTATTTTAAGTAATTAGTAATGAATTTAGTGTTGATGTAAGCACTACCTTGCAAGACTAAGAAATAATTATTATAAGATAAAAGGTATTAAGTAATCTGAAGTATTTTGAGCAATTTCCCAAGAAGTTTATGAGAAATGTGTATAGACTGAAGTTGTACAAAGATAAGATGAAAATAACATGTATTTAACAACGCTGTTACAAAAGTTGAATTATATGTTGGTGCAAAATACCCTATAAAAATATTATGTTAATTGACATGTATTTGTATGATGTTCTTTACCTTACTAGACAAGAGTTGTAGAAAGCCTATTATCATTTGTCAATAAACAAGATCATGTCTACTATAAATGTTTGAGATAAAATTGTTGATGCAAATACATTTAGGAGAAGAACTCNCACCATTGCTAGGGACTTTTAGTTGTTACGTGCACTATCTAGGATTAAGTGAAAATTATTCAAAATCATTGGAATAAACCCTAGAGTTATATCATACTTTAAAATAACTACAAAAATATTAAAAAAGCACATTGCATTTTTATTTTCTAACATAATATGTCGTCTTCTCATAGGAGTGATTCTCCACCTAAGTCTGATGGAGTACATTAACAAGTGTCCTAATAATACATAGTGGTATATGCTCATCCTGATGAGTATGTACCCAATTTCACCTTCATCCTACACTAGGATGAACATTTATGATGGCATGACATGGAGGAAAACATCATGTTGCTACCCAATCGATTCATTTCTGTGATACTTAGACAAACTCTTGTGGGTTTGGGCCTCTAAGGACTTCATGCTAAGTATATTATACAAGATAGTGATGCCAGGGATTATCATCTCACTGAGGCACAATGTTTAAGGGATCGACAACTAAAATAATGCTATGAATCTAGGAAGGGAAAGTAGTTCAATGATTCCCCATGCCTATTGTACCAAAAAGATGGTGGACTTTGGTGAAGGAGGTCAAAACTAGAACCTACAATCCATGATCCACAATTTGGGTTCTAGCAAGAATGGATCCAATGACAAAGGAGGGTCTAAGGAGAAGAGTCAAGGTAGGGATGTGGACAAGAAACAAGATCATGATCATGACCATGATCACCAAAGAGGGGGTAGCAGGTATCATGATGGTGCTAGTCCTCCTTCCTCTTCACCTTCATCATCATCCTTTTCCTCTTCTAGCTTTGACCACAACCGTAGGGGGCACGACCATGATGGAGGTGATCAATGGATTGAGATAATCGAAGGGACCATTGGGCACGTGAAACCCAGGGGTGTAGGCATTCAAGAGAGATCCATCTTTATGAATGAAGGGGTAGTAGAGGATATCATAGGCAATAGAATCATGGCCTCGATGAGCCTTTGCTTGCTACCTAGAGTATGCTAAACATTGTAAAGGTAGTGAGAATTCCCATAAGGCATGTAAAGGATAGTTAGATCAAAATACTAGACATGAACAATATTCCTTGGTTCGAAGGGGGATACAAGTTAGATCTGTAGAACCATCTCCAAGCTTTTTAGGATGCATGTGCCTTGTAGAATATAGAAAATGAGTGGAAAAAGCTTAAGTTGTTTTCTAGGAAACTCATTAAAGAAGTAGAAAATTGGTACTAGTCCTTAGAACTGGAGTCTATCAGATGGTGGAGTACAATGTTTGAACTATTCAATGACAAATATCAGATGTACTCCTGAGTGTCCAACTTGAGGAGGTAGATCCAAGGATGGAAACAAGGGACACATGAATCCTTGGATGCCACCATGGGCTAATATTATTTCTTATTACATAGATGTTATGGACATGGTTATTCTCAATTGGAATAACTTTGCCACATTGTAGATGGGCTCCGATTAGAAATGAGAAGAACTCTTGGCATCTATGCCCAATGGTGATCATTAAAATTAAGAGCCCATCAAATTTAAAGGTTGATTGAGTAGGTAGCTAAAGAAGAAGGAGAATTAAGGAAATAAGAAAGTATAGAAGAGTACAACCGTGATCTTTCCATTCACAAGAGGGAGGTTTGATTTTGTAACAATGAGGAAGAATCATCACTTGATAAGGTGGTGAATAGGAAAACCTTATTGCTTCAAAATTTTTAATATGAAAATTCAGCCAAGGTTGATTAGTTACGGGACTCCATGGATGACAGATTTTAAGCTATCCTAAAAATTGCTGAAGAGTCTAAAGAACAAGGTAGTGATTATGATTATAGGAGGTGCAAAAAAGCTAAATGTGCCAATCAAAGAGGTAAGGACAAGATTGTTGCAATAGAGGAAGTTACGAGAATCAAATCAAATGATGATGGTGGATGTGAAATATGCCATTATGAACATCCTAAGGGATGTTGTCCTATTGTGTCATACTTATAGGAATCTGGGGTGTATGCTCTAAATCCACAACTCATAGAAAGGCAAACACCTAGAAGATTGCCTTATCATCAAGGCAATTCTAAGTAGTTTCACCAACAACAACAGTATTATCTAAGTGGAACTCGACTACAACCATGTGAGTAGTATCAACAATGGCAACAACCACAGTCATGGGCACTAGCACCACCAAGGCAACAATACCTTTATAGACAACCTGATCCATATGGGTATTATGTTCAGCAACTCTTGTCTCCATGTGACTCTTCCACTCATGTTTCTACTTTCCAACCTCACTACTACCCTCTTGATTATTATCAAACTCATTCTTCACATGCAAGGAGGAACACCATCTTTTACCCTTATCCTCCTTCCATTCTTGCACATCTTCCTCCATCCTCAACATAGCTATCACTTACTCCATCTATGTAGGGTGAACTTCTAGCCCAACCATGATAATGCAATGCCACCAGGGCTATTAATCTACAACTAGTTCATCAACTGGGTGGTTTGGACACTTAATCTAATAAAAGACCTTTCTTTTGACCTAACAATTCACCTAATCCCTCACATACACCTATGGTTGACAACCTTGTTTCTCCATCTCCCTTTATACCTAATTCCTTCAAGTCTACTTCAAACCAAATACCACTCAAGATCCATACTGTTATGCTTACTCATGCTGTATCTAATTGGATTCATGTTTTCAACCTTCCTAAGAAATTAGCTGATCTTGGGAGTCCTCTTATTTATTTGCAGATTGGTGGGAATGAATTGTAAAAGCTCTTCTTGATTCTAGTTTTGAGGTCAACTTGATTTCTCATTATATGTATACTACATGAAACTTGCCTCCTCTCAAGAAGAGCAATATCAGATTAGAATTGGTAGACCAATCCATCATTGTTCCATTGGCACTAGTTGAGGATATTGTGACCACTATCTATGGGTGGTCTTATCCTACTGATTTCCTAGTAATCAAGGTTGAGAACTACAAAGGGGAGTTCCTAATCATCATGGGAAGGGCATGGCTAAGCACTGTTGATGTAAGAATGGACATCAAAGATCTTTCCCTAGAAATATCAAAGGAAATTGCATTCAGAAAGATTGAAAAGAAGTGTTCCATGCATTGCATATAGTGATACAGGGTGCAATTGTGAGCAGAAATGCTAGTCAATAAAATGAGCATCCATCTCTACATGCAAGTAGTAGGTACTAGAAGTAGATATTCAAAGGTGTTTGTATGTTGCAGCCATAAAACAAGAGGATGCCCATTGGCTGACTACTACGTTTGAGAGGAGCACACTTTGTATGGAACCTACTAAGAGCTGACATGCACATATGTCATAGGCATGGATGAATTAGAGCAAGTGCATCATCAACTCTTTGATAATGCAAATGATGATACCTATTGGGGAAAGTTGAAAATTCCTAAAAATTTCATGTAAGAGCCCCTTGAATTAAAACCTCTACCTGCTAGCATGAAATATGTTTTTTTAAATGGGAAGTTAGTAATAATCAATGCAAACCTTGCTCAAGAATAGAAAAAAATGCTATTAAATGTGATTGAAAAATGGTCAATATCCTTTGCTTGGTCATATTTTGAACTCATAGGGATTGATCCTAAGATATGCCAGCAGCGTATTTATGCCGACTCGACCATGAAGCCAAAGAGGTAGCCATAGAGGCGATTAAACCCTAAACTAAAGTAGATCGTTTAGGAGGAAATTGATCAACTCCTCAAGGTGAGGTTTCTCTATCCCATTGCGGATAGTGAGTGGGTTAGTCCACTCATGATTATGCCAAAGAAAGGTGGCAAGTGATGGGTCTGCATCGATTTCCGACTATTGAATATGGAAACATTCAAGAACCATTTTCCATTGCCATTCATTGATCAAGTGTTAGACACAATATCTGGGCATTATTTTTACAATTTTCTAGAAGGTTATAGTGGCTATAACCAAATCTAGATCATGCTAGAAGATCAGGCCAAGAAAACATTCACAAGTTCCTGGGGTACCTTTGCATATCTCAAGATGCCTTTTGGTCTGTGCAATGCCCCTGCTACATGTCAATGCCTGGTCTTAAGTATTTTTCAACAACAGATTAGTAGTAGTGTGGAAGTATTCATGGATGACTTCTCCACCTATGGAGCTGGTACATTTGAGCAAGCCCTAGACTGCCTTGAGCAAGTATTAAAACAATGTGTTAAAACAAACCCTAGGCACAATTGACAAAAGAACCATCTAATGGTCTAGGAGGGCATTGTATTAGGGCACCAAATATCACAAGTAAGAATTGAGATAGACAATAAAAAAATAAGGGTCATCCATGGAATTACCTGTCAACCAGAAACCATCAAAGATGTTCGATCATTCCTTGGACATATTGGCTACTATTAGTGATTCATAGAGAATTTCTCTAAGATCGCAAGATTGTTTATTGAGCTGGCAAAGAAAGATGTTCCATTTGTCTGGACCAAGGAATGTAAAAAAGCATTCTAGTAATTGAAGGAGAAATTTATAGAAACTCCAATTATACAGGCACTCAACTATTCTATATCATTTCATGTTATGATGGATGCATCAAATTACACCTTGGAAGCTATGTTTACATAGTTGGATGACAAGAAACATCTATATTACATCCACTATGTAAGCTAAAGCATTGGGGGTGTACAAATGAACTACACCACCATAGAAAAAGAATTGATGGTAGTGGTGTTTGCTCTAGAGAAGTTCAGGCATTATGTGCTTGGATACAAAGTGTTTGTGCACATGGACCATAGTGCCACCTATTTCCTAATGAATAAGCTAATGGTGAGCCCCCATGTCATATGGTGGCTAGTGATTTTACAAGAATTTGATCTTAAAATGGTAGATCAAAAGAAAACTAAGAATGTGGTTGTTGATAACTTGTCTTGGTTACAATGGGAAAATAAAGAGGAAGAAATCCCACTATATGATTTGTTTCCTGATGAACTCCTCTTTATTGGGGCTAGAACTAAACAATTTCCCATTGAGCTTAAATGGTATGATGGCATTTGCACCTATCTTCTCACATAAGAGATGCCACAAGGGTTGGACCACCAAAAGAAATAACAATTTTTTCACAAGCTAAAATGCTTCATGGAGATCAACAAACATCTCTACAAGGTATACACCAATGGCCTGGTTTGTTGGTGTGTTCCTAATGTTGATCAACTGTGTGTTCTCCAGGATGCACATGAGGTTCCTTGTGGGGGCCACTATGCAAGGAGATGCACGACCATTAAAATTCTAATGACAGGGTATTATTGGCCAACAATCTTTAGGGATGCTCATCAATATGTCCACTCTTGTGAATGCTTCCAACGAGATGGTGGAGTGATTGCTCAAATGGAGGGACCTTAACAGTGGATCCAACCACTGGAACCTTTGACATTTGGGGTATTGATTTCATGGGTTCCATCATGCTCATGTTAAATGGAAAGGCATACATCATAGTTGCTATTGAGTATTGTATGAAATGGGTAGAAGTAGCATCCTTCACTAATTGTACATTTTCTACTACTATTGGTTTATACAATAGAATGTTGTAAATAGGTTTGGTGTGCCACGTGCATTAATTTCTAACTATAGAACCCACTTTACAGGCACTACCTTTTGGAAACTTATGCAACACTTGGGGATTGAACATAAACTAATAATACCCTACCACCCCCAAGCCAATGGTCAAGTTGAGATCACCAATAAGAAAATGACAAAGATCCTAATGAGAACTATCAGTAAATATAGGAAATACTAGAGCAAAAAACTCAACGATGCCCTCTAGGCCTATTTCTCAACATGAAAACTTCCTATAGGCTATTCTCCCTATAAGTTGGTGTATGGAAAATTACCAACACTTCATATTTAATCCAAGCTCCATACACTTTCAAGAGCCTGTGACCTTGACCTTGACTTAAGTTTAGCACAAAAAGAAAGATTAATGAATCTCAACTTGCTAGATGAAAATCAATTGGTGGCCCTATCATCTAATGAGTTGCACAAGGCATTCAAAAAAAAATGCCATGACCTTAAAATTAGGAAAGTCAAATTTCAACTAGGAGATAAGGTTCTCAACTAAGTTCCAGACATTGTGGAAAGGACCTTATATCATTTACAAAACTTTTCCTTCTAGGGCCATGATGATCTACAAACTTGAGAGTCCAAATAAGAAATAGTTGGTTAACATACAACAAGTCAAACCTTTCCACAAGCCTAAGCTATCTACTGCAATAAATGCATCATCAGATGGACAACCACACTTAATATTTTAAATCTCCTCCTTTCAACTTAGTTGTGGGCGAGATGGCCATCCATGGTAACTATATAAGTGGCTTAGGTTTTCAATTTTTTGTTTTACACCTTGTTACTTTTACAACTTTTTGTTTTACACATTCTTTATTTTACACCTTTTTTGTTTTTATGTTATTAATTTTTTAAAGTTTTTTTTTTACAACATTGTTAGTACATTTTATTTTTCTTAAATATTGTACACTTTCTTGTATATCTTCCTTTATTTTGGATGTGATTTTCTAATTATGTTTTTAAAATAATGTGGCTTGTTGCCAATTGGATATAGTGTGTTTGATTGAAATTGGCATGTGTTATCCAGTTATTTGATTGTTGGTGTTTGGATTCTAGCTTTGCATGTTCTTATGGATAACTAGGACATGGTGTCTTTTTCATGAAATAGGCAGTCAGTTCATGACATCCACCCATCCACAAACTATATGGTTTTCCTTATTTTGGAAGTGTGAGGTCTCTTTTTCATTAATAAAACTTTAACAAAGTTGTGACTTTGGTAGTTTTTGAATTTGGAAAGGATTTAAAGGTTTGAATATGGTTTGACTTTAAGGGGATTTAGTACTGTTTGTACCTTTCTGCTTACTTGGATGCATGTGTGTTTTCATGAATTTCTTACCATTCCATGTCAACCAATAACAGGAAGTTGAATACGTCTTTGCATGGTGTGGTTTCCAAAAATAAAAAATAAAAAATGATGGAAATTGAAAGCACACCTATTAGACAAAACAAATGGGCTACAAGCATTGGTTATGGAACTAGAAAGACATGTTACCCATGCTTTAAGGTCCCCTCTAACTAAAGCCCTTCCTCACTCCCTACTTCTTTTTTCTTCTTTAGTAAGGAATGGTAGTTGTCTTGTGTTAGCACTCTTGTGTCTTAGGGGGATGGATTAGTCTTAGAATGGTGATGTGATGTCACTAAATGTGGTTGGTTTTGGTTTGGACTAAGGATGGATTTTATCAGGTTATTTAACCACAAAATTCACAAGGGACTTTATGTGACCTTAATTAGGAACTTCATTTCACTCTCTCTTATCCATCTATGCTTTCCATGTCTCACCTCACTACCAATTTCATGCTCTTGTTTGATGTCTTTGTTTGATGTGTTGAAATTCTTAGCTAGTTTCTTGCAAGATTTTGTACTTAACTTTTCATAACCATTAATCATCCATGGGGCCCATGGACTCATTGGTTAGAAGTTATGCAAGAGAAATAAAAGGCCTATTTCCTACTTTGGGGAGAACCCACTTGCATATCTTTTGGTTGGGTTAGTTAAGTTCCTTATCCTTAGACATTCTCACAATCAAATCCTTTTGCGTGCCCCATTCATGACATCCAATTGTGCACATCTTGACAACATTTTTTAGTAAAATCCTCTTTTTGTCATTGTGAATTCTTAAACCCTCTTCAAGCATTTCATTGTGTTTGAACTTTTTAGAATTTAATGGATCACCTATCCATTTCACCTATTTTTCAACCTTTCTACTAACACTATTAATGAACTCAATTCACCATAATCATAACCGAGCCAAGTGTAACCATCGATGAGATAAGGTACTTTAGAGCTATATGATACACATTGCAAACTAATCCATAATTTTGTTGTTATTAAAGTAGGAAGCATGAACTAGTAGCGAGACTATCTTAACCAAAGGATATGCAGTAGCACCATGTGACAAGGATCCTTCATGATTGTTGAATCTTCTCCCTTGCTCTACGGTTGCCAGAGGAGTTGGATGTCAGTTTTGTCCAGGGTGTTTACTTATCATGAACACCAAATTTTATAAAAGATTGTAACTTTGTACACTCAAGTACTTAGAATTAGTCTATTCCATTTGAGTCAGTTTTTATGTTAATCAATAATCCCATACCATCCCAATATTTTGTAAGGAACTTGTTCCTCCCTTTGTTCACTCGAGGATGAGTTTTCATTCAGTTGTGGAGGTATGATAAACCATGTTTTGACTAGCTCAGATATTAGATATGTGATATTGAAGCCTTGATATTGGATACCTGATATCGGGCCCCAAGATGCGATGTTGAATACCCAATATTGTGGGGTATGTCTCAGCCTATAAATATAGCGCTTGGGCACATGGTTTCCATATAGTTTTTGTCATAGCATAGCAAAGCTCTTGTAATTTCTTTTCTTCAAAGTTAGAATATTTTTCAAAGTTTCCATAGCAGGACTCATTGAGTGTATGGACCTTTATTTGAGCATTTTTGTACTTGGGCATGACAATGTGTGTGGAAATAAAGATGAGCTTCTTGATCAAACCTTGTAGCACCTTGNAGTAATTAAGCTAAAGTAAGCTAATTAGATTTAATAGTAATCAATTAATTAAGCACATAAGTACGACCACTTTGAGCATGCATATGACTCATGGTAACCCAACACCACTTAATGTTTGGTAATCTAGCATTGTTATACACATTCATGATGTGCATAGAAAGTGGGATCGGATACTTATGTTAGGATAGTTAGTTACTGATCAGCAATTAGATTAAATTAAATTAATTATAAATTACATTTCAACCTATTCTTAATCGTAGACAAATAAAATATAAAATAATAAAAATCATGTGCCTCAATTATACTTAACCATACAATTGAGCTCCACAATTATAGTTGGGAAGACAATGGTTGTCATGATTAGATTTCACATCTTGGAACCAATGTACTTAAGAACTTAAGGTTTGTGAAATTTGACCAGATTGCATGTGAACATTTATGATTCATATGGTTGGGCATAGGGGTACCTTACTGCTCATCAATCTTGATTAACCTCTAGGATTTATAGAAGTAATTATAGTTCTATTGTAAGGGATATGTGGTCAGATGGCCTTGTTTAGGATGACAAGGCTTCATCTTACCTCTTAACCTTTTCTTTAGAAATTAAATCTAATAGCTTTGTAACTTGGAAGAATCAAGCATGATACCAAATATAGTCTAAAATCTTGATGAAAAATGATATTGACCCATCTTCATTAATTAGGGTAGCGTAATTAGTGAACTATGATTATTAATGAATTTTGTTTATTAACATCATTTTTTTCTTGAATTTTTGGATTTTATTTATCTATTAAGGATTTGAAATAAGTTGAATATACACTGGCTGATGGAATTTCATGTTAAATTGATGGGAACATCTTTTTCAGGTTTGGTTTATTTTCCAAGGGTTCTTTTACATATTCATATTTTAAGTATTGATAAAAACTACTTCCAAATTTTTTATTTAACTCTCCATAGAGGATAAATGACACTAGATTGATATTGGTATGGGTTAGGAATAACTTATTCTTCAAAAATTCCTCTATTTGGCTATCACTTGGCAAAGTCTAACACTCAAACATGTTGATTTAGAAATTAACCATACATACATATCTTTCTAATAAATGGATTTTTAATATCAATGTCAAGGATATATGACTTTTCCAAAACCTTTACTGGTCTTTCTTTCCCATGATTTAAAGTTTTGGGATTTTGAAAATTCATATATTCAAATCTCCATTCAAACCTTTATACTAATTCGAGGCTAGCTTCTTTATAAAAAATCATACAACCATCAATGTTGTGGTATCTACAATGGGCTAATGTGACATCTTGTCCCCGGATGTCATGGAAAATATCAAATATATGTTATATTAGACATTATGTGTAAGAAAATAATATACTAAATGTTAAATATATGTAACATTCAACATTATGGATAAATAAAATAAGAAAATGCTTTATTGATTTGTAATAGAGTATCTAGATATTGCTCTGAGAGTGTTCCTTGGGGTTTTCTTCCTTTGACATCTATCCCTTAGAGGCAATCTAGCACTGCCACCATGGTTAGGTCTATCATTGGCTAGAAGGGATGGCTAGTCCTCTTCCTATTCTACTTCACTAGGCATCCATGACATACCTTTATCAACTTCACCACTCCATGCTGGCACAACATTTAAGCCTAGGTATAAATGCCTTAGGTGAAACCCCCAAAGGTTACCTCAAGAGTCATGTTTGTTATTACAATGCATCCTTTTGGGTCTCAATTACAACATTTCCTTTTGGGTCTTGTTATGATAATGATAACAATTAGTATGAAGAGGCAGCATCTTCATTATGTAGCAATATCATTTAGAAATGGTGATGTTACAACTAATATGTATGGCAGAAAAACTTTCACAAGAACATTTTTGCCTATAAATAACTTTATATCCCAACTTTTTCAAAATGGGTTAAAATTAATATATGAATTTCCATGAAAAGACTTCTTGTAGGAACAAGACATCAACATCGAAATCTTGTAACTCTACTAAGATGCATGGGTATCAATACTCATGCTAGTTCAAGGATCATGGTGGACATAGTAGATTTTGTCTTTTAGTGGGTAGGGATCTTGCAAGCATGTTATATGTTTCAAATTTTATTCTTATTCTTGGATTCTATCCTAGGTTATTTCTCTTTATGGGTATCATACATCTTGACAAAAAAAGATTATGATTCTTCATGATGTTACTATTGAATGATTTGGTTATAGGCTAAATGGGTATACATCTTCATGATCATTCTAGTTCAGCAACTTTTTCTCCAACTAATTTTTACATTCATTGTTTATTTTCTAGAATTGTAATCATTGTAATCATGCCTTATCTAGAATTGAGAAAATGAATTCTATGCAAATTTTAAAAATAAAAATAAAGAAAAGAAAAGAAAAGAAAAGAAATCTTATTGAATTAAAAAATATTTAAATATGTACTATATCACCTTGTTTTACCTAGTTTGCAATGTTTTATTTTATTTTACCTTGATATTATTTTATTCTACCATGTTTTACCAAGCTTTACTTGGCAATGACCAGTGAAATAGGCCCCTACCATGGCTCGCCAAGGCCTAAAACTAGCAACGCCATGGCCCACTAAGGCATAAAACTAGCAAAGTGTAATCATAGTTGACCATGCTTGATCTTATACTACCCCTAGTGACCTCCACTGAGCATGTTTTTACTATTTTTGGCATTGATTTAATTTTTTTTGATCCACTTTTGCTTTATTATTATAGTATTTTGCATTGTTCTGAAATTATTTATCATTTTATCGTATAGGTGCAACTTGATGTGCTTATGTTGTCATGCATGAATGAGCTAGGAAAATAAGGAGGTAAATTTGATTGGCTTTAAAGCCTACATGGATCCCTCTCATGATGTCGTTAGACCAAGTTAACCTAAAATATCCAAGCACTAAGCCTCAAGACCATTCTATCATAAAACATTAACATCCTAAAGTAGCCTAATGATCATTAACCTTGAATTCAAAAGCATCATGAAGGATTCCTTAGTCAAGATTTCCATCTAAGAAAACAATGGCGAGGAGAAAACACATGAAACCAAGTTCCTCATTAGAACTTAACCCTGCTCAAGATAATGTCAAACCCTTACAATGTAACATTAAAGTCATTATATAGCCTTAATTACATCTAGTACTTACATATTTTCTTTTAGTGTTGTTTATAATTGTTGATAGGTTGTAATGAATGAGAAATGTTGGTGACTCTAATTGTTTACAAGAAGCAAGCGTGCATATTCTCTCTCTCTCTCTCTCTCTCTCTCTCTACTTGTTTGGTACAATGAATGAATTGCAAGCTTTGGGGGTGTGATGCACATTACATAGATCTTCTAGTATTGTAACTATAGTGATCCATTGTGATTTGGTCTACTGGTTGTCTAGTGTGGTCCTATAC
Organism: Gnetum montanum; assembly: GCA_015680685.1. Lineage (NCBI taxonomy): Eukaryota > Viridiplantae > Streptophyta > Gnetopsida > Gnetales > Gnetaceae > Gnetum > Gnetum montanum. Next base: position 17,173 of record MNCI01025343.1, on the reverse strand, counting down.
ATCATATTGTAACAACATGTTTTCTTTGTCTTGTTTTATTGTCCTCTTGGAGTTGTACTTGCAAGATGAAGCTTGAGATGTCATTAGGGATGTGTAACTCATTGTGGTCACAAGTTACCATGTAACCCTAATGTGTAAGATTTGGTTAGCTTGTTTTGTCATGGAAAGAGTGCTTCTTTTACTTCACTCCTATTACCTCTCCTTGAGCCCATCCCTATGGCTTGATTATGACCCTCCTCACCGTGAATGATAATGGTAACCTATGTTTGACATTCATGCATTGTGCCCATATGACATCCCTCTATCATCCTCCACCTACAAGTCCATTGAATGTCACACATCTCATTCAATGGGAAAACCAAATCAAAACCAACCTTGGTAATGAAAACCAATGAAGGTTTCACTCTAACCAAAAAAATGGGGAAGTAAATTACCAAGAAGCCGAATGACCAATGAAGCCCAAAAAGACATATCAATGGCTCCAAACATGCAAAATAAGAATCCAAATGGCCAAAGAAACCTTAGAGTCAAGTGTTGGTTCCTCAAATGCATCACTGAGTAACCAACACTTCAAAAGACAAAGTTCCAAAACTTTATTGATTAAACAAAGTATCATTGCTATGAATGTAGCCATGATGTCAACACTTGGAACTCATTGTAACCATGTCTTATGACCAAACTCAACTTTTAACCTCTATCACCTCATCATAACCTTATTCCATCATCACAAGTACTCTTAGGCATGAATGATATGACACTACTAGATATATCATGGAGAGAGAATGTTGGTGGTAAACTTGTAGTGATGTTTTGTATTCTTTGGCAATGTCTCTCAGGTTAATCCTCCAAACATTAACAAGAGGGGTCAATGAAACACCACAAAGAAAATTCATGTTGCAAATTGTAACTTTCATCTTCCAACTTAAGGCAAGATTTTATTGTAAATGTAAGATTTGTAGTCCATGAGCTACAATCTTGTATTCTTAAACTTTTGGAGGCTAAAAAATACCTTAAAAGTTGTTATTATCTCACTTCCCAAGTGGAAAAGGTCACCTCATATCTATATTTGGGCTTGGAAAGTTTAAAAATGCCTTGGAAATCATGAAATTTGACATTTTCATGGGATTTTGAAGCAATATAGCCTCAACTACATTGGAACCATCTACCCCCAATGTAGGTGGTGTTGGCTTTTCAATTTCCACCCAAAATCTAGCGTACTCACCATAAAACCTAGCATAGATGCACATATCTAGTGTTGGAATTGTTGGGATTTTCCATTTTCCATTTTTCCAACAGTAGCTAGTATAGTCACCCCAAGTCTTCAGCAGTTGCAGCATGACCAGCATAGACATTAGTTTCACCAATAGTTTTCAACAACCTTAGCATACTCCACCAAGGTCAGTGTAGTTGGGATAGTGCTAGCATAGTCTCAAAAGTTTGCTTATTATTTATAGTATTTGGATGGGATTTGGTGGCTATGGTGTATCAAAACTTACTATAAATGGCCACCTATGTTGAGAGTTATAACTATTACACCTACAAATAGATATCAATCTATCAATAATCATAAAAGTGATGTATAGAGCCTAAAAAGAGCAATTCCACAACCTATAGAAACAAAATGTGATTACCTTATTATTTTTTCCATAACTTGGAAAAGGAGTTCTACATTTTTGCAACCAAAAGCCTTTTATAACCTAGAAACATCTTGGAGAGAAAATTGGTGTCTATGCTAGGCATCAAAGACTCCCAATGTAATACTATTGACTTAAGGATGAAATACCATCTATAAACATAGTTGCAAATTTTGGTAGGAACTGCTAGGAAGTTATTGGAAACTAGGGTGGGGATGTATCTAGAGCATGAGGTTCAAGTGTAGAATGCACCATGCCAGCTTCAATAGACTTGAAGCTCTCTCTAAGAAAACTTCTTGCGCATCCAACACACAAATCTAAACTTCTTGAACCTTGTACTTTATGCATTTTCCATTTCAATAAAGTTATATATCATTGTTGTGTAGATTACATTCAATTTTTAATTTTTATGTCTATTTTCATTTCAGATCTATAATTCCATTTCTGTTTCCACTATCGTTTACATTTTTGTTTATGTCTCCATAAGTCTCTGTGTGATCAACTAGATTGTGTAGGGCACCTTGAATCCCATTTCTCAAAGACCCTTGGGATTCAAGATTAAAATTTTTCCAACACTAGGGATTTCTTAGTTCCTGTTTTAGCAACCAAATTTTCCAGGTCTAGCATCAACATAGCATTGGTTAGCTATCTAAGAACCTAGAGATATTCAAGAAAGGACTACCGATGTAGGTTTTCTTGATTCGTTTATGTTTCCTAGCCCATCCATACCTAATGTAGAGATCATGAATGCCATTGATTCATTCGACAAAGGAGTTAAGACATTCATCACTCATGTTCATGGTATGCCTATCATTTTAGCAATCAATGAATCTATATTCAGTGATCTTTTTGGCATATCTCGTGATGACATGAAATTCACCACAATGGTATAAAAAGAGATGGACCATAGGGTAGATGTGGGAGAATGCCTTAACACTCGTTGTCATAGCAATGGGTTACCTCTAAACCAATGCCAAGTCATAGAGGTTAATGAGTTGTATCCATTATTCCATTTTAGGGAATTTTCCATGTTGCTATCATAGAAGAAGGTCATCAGCATTCAACAAGAATGGACCAAGAAAAAGGTCCTCATTGAAGATGAAAAGTTCAACTAGGCTACTCATTTGGTCTCTGGGCTATGGGATGAAATTCTAAAATCATGCAACAACCTTAAAATGATAGTACACATGCATTTTGCATTTTCTCCCACATACCTAAGGAGGTTCATGGAATTATTGGTGGTGAATAAGGATGGAAAATGAGTAATTCATGATCCATATTGATTCTTAAAACCTTGGGTGAAGCACATTTGTTTAGCCATGTAGGTCTAGAACACACTAGTTGAGAATGTGGGGGAGTCATTGTCTATTAACATTAGGAGGTTTAGTCATGCATATTATCCTTCCCTTAACAACATGGGGATCAAACCCCAAGTTACTATGAAAATGATAAGAAGGAAAAGGAATTAAATTTAGAGGTTGATGGTGTATCTAGGGCAAAGTTGAAGAGGCCTATGTTGGAGGAGATAGCATTGGTTGTTGAGCAGCCAATGCAAAAGAGGCTTTTTATTAGACTTAGCCAAGCACATCACATGGTTATAGGTGTGTTCTATTTGTATTTTTTTTGGTTTAATCAATTTTGGATCTATATTTTATGTTATATGGTTAAGTTGCATTTTATTTTCGATGAAGCATGCTAACTTATTCTATGCTTTACCTTCATCATCCTTGTAGGGAAATAGTAAGAAATGGTAGTCCAAGAAGCAGAAAAGGTGGAGCAAAAACACCTAGCAAAAGAAGCCCTACAACAACATGAGGATGAGGGACTATCTACAACATTGGATGATTTGGATGCTATATTTGAAGACTCACTATTAGATGAACTTTCTGTGAACTTCCCAAAGGGTCCTTCAAGTACTATTCATTTTAGTTTATGTGGTTTGTCTTGCCATTTTCATGTTAAAATTCATTTTAGCCCTTTTTAGTCATATTAATGGTTATGTTTTGTTACAACACCTAAGACTTTACCATAAACATCCACCCCCATGTTTCATATGAAACCATGGGTTAAGGTTCTCGATAAAACTGAGTTCATGTGTGGTATGATCGAAGAGATGATTAATTGATTATAACAAATTACTCTCAATATTGGTAAGAACATTAGCAATTATTTTTCTTATTTGTTTTTGTTGTTTACATATTTTTTTCATTTTTATTTAATGGATTTTTATGATTTTAGTCATTTAACTTGCTTTTGCTATTTTATTGTTTACTATTTTTATGTGTATATTTTTGTTATGTTTTTTTATAGTATCCAAGGTTGGATGGGATTCTAAATGTACCATTGATCTTGATGAGTTGTCTACACTATTGGTTGAAGTACATGAAGGTTATACGAGAGTGCCACTAAATGTGTGCTCTCATGTGCCAAGACTTCATGGGATATCCAACATTCCAACGAATTTCTATGAATAGAATTATAGCATTGGAGAAGGAGACCAAATGACAGGTAGAGGATATTAGAGATCTTAGAGATCACAAGGATTTTGTAGAGGCCTAAGTGGCTAATAGAAACTCCTTTCAAACTAAGGAGATCAATTGGTTGTGTTATTGGAATTCCATTCATGGTAAGGTTTCTCTAGCTTGAAGCAATGCTGAACAGAAGCTCTAGATGGACCTCTTGGCAAGAAAGATTAGAGAATGGTGGGAATATTGTTCTTGGATCATTGAGTGGGACCAAGGACAAAATGACCACAAGAAGAAGTGTAACATCAAAAGATAAAGTTACTTTAAGTGGTTATAGGAGGAGTCTCTAAATAGATGTAAGTTGGAGATGTTCGTGAAAGGAATCAACACAGAAAATGCCTTCAAGTTGTTTGAAGGCTTTCTAGTAATTTTTGATTCCCCAACTTCATAGATTACAACTACTTTAGGGGAAGTAACTAATGCTACCCTTTCATAGGAGCCATCCTCATGGACTGATAACAAGGAGAAGAACATCTTGTCAAGTGTTAACCTTGGGGAGGTGTACTAGGTGAACATGACTGAGGGTTAGATTCTCAAGCATTTAGAGGTTGGTCTTCAGAACTTTCCTCTAGAAGATGCTACACCTGAACCTTCCCAAGTTTGTTTGTTTAAATTTTATTTTAATATATTATAGTTTAGCTTATGTTTCTTTTAGTTTTCATTTTGTTGTTTCATTATTAAAATTTGGCTACACAAGTTACTAATTAATTTTTTTATGTTTTTGTTTTATTTTTTTATTATTTTTGCAGGCATTAGGTGATAGTAATGTCCCTAGTGGTAATAATGTTGATGATGCTCCTCCTTCCCCTCCAATTGTGCCTTAGGCCCACTAGCTTAATCATGTCTTTGGCTATTCTTGTTATTGTTGTTATGGTGTTATAGTTATTATATTTCATGTTCATTGGCTATTTCTAGCCATTGGTTGTTATGGGACCATTTATTATTATTTTTATTACTACATAGTGTAGCCATGGCTATAAGACTCTTATTTATTTTATATGTCATTGTTTATTGAACCTTCATCATACTATGTAACTATGGTTGTGGGTTATGGAAACTTATAATTATTCTTTTAAATTTTTTCCATATGTTTTAACATTTATATTTTTATGTATGTTATCCATATTTTATGTTTTTCTTATGTACTAAGACTATGTTGGTAAAATATAAGGCTCTAAAGTAAAGCTATTTGCAACATGTAGAATGTAAAGTAATTATGCAAACAACACATAAACTAAGGTAGAACGGCTGTGATAAAAACAAGGGATAGAAAGGTTACAAATACATTGTGAGTTAAGGCCTTGGTAGGCCATCTATTGCCAGTTTTAGGCCTTAGCAAGTTGTTGTAAAATATTTTTATAAGCTTTTTGTGTTTTGAAATTTTATGGGTTTTTTCAAATTTTAAGATTTTATAGTGTTTTTATGTTTTAGAATGTAAATCATAGAAGAAAAAGNATAATAAATGGTCCCATAACAACCAATGGCTAGAAATAGCCAATGAACATGAAATATAATAACTATAACACCATAACAACAATAACAAGAATAGCCAAAGACATGATTAAGCTAGTGGGCCTAAGGCACAATTGGAGGGGAAGGAGGAGCATCATCAACATTATTACCACTAGGG
>MNCI01025339.1:125011-137055 GCA_015680685.1 Gnetum montanum | reverse complement strand
ACCATCCAAAAAGCTATAATAGCAATGCCCAAAGATAGTGTCCAACATCTAGTCCACAAAAGGTAATGGAAAATGATCTTTGAACATCACCATGTTCAACAACCTAAAATTAGTATATACCCTCCACTTGCCACATTTCTTTGACATAATTACAAGTGAGATAACCCACTCACTATCCATAATTGAATAGATGAACCTTGCCTTGAGGAATTGTTCAATCTCTTCCTTGACAATCTACTTCAACTTTGGGTTCAACTAGCACTGCAGCTGCCTCTTTGACTTGATGGAAGGATAAGTATAGATGTGATGCTAACATATCTGAGGATTAATCCCAATAATTTTAGAATATGACCAAGTAAAGGCTATTGGCCATTTGTTAACCACTCTCAACAAGATATTTTTCTACTCAGGAGCAAGATTGGCATTGATTATCACCATCTTTCCATATTTAAGAATGCATACTCCATTTTGGTAGGTAGAGTTTTTAAATCTAATGGCTCCTACATAAAATTTTCATGGATTTCCAAATTTTCCTAGTTAGTGTCATTAGGTTCATCATTGGAGAGTTGTCAATGAACTTGCTCCAATTCATCCATGCCTTCAACACAGGCACATGTTAAGCTCTTAGTGGGTTCCATGCAAAGTGTGTTTCTTTTAGGATCAGCTATTAGCCACTAGGTATCCTCTTGTTTTTCGGCTGCTACGTACATGCACCTTTGAATTTTAGATTCATCTACACACTATCTACATGTTTTGATTGATGTGTTGTTGATAGACCATAATTTCTATATCACTATACATGATTCATGGAACTCTCTTCTTCTTGATCTTTCCATATGCATTTTCCTTTAAAATTTCCAAGGAAAGATCTCAAATTCCCAAATGTGCATCAATAGTGCTTAGCCAAGCCTTTCCCATGATGATTGAAAAGTTCCCCTTGTAATTGTCAACATGGATCACTAGGAAATTAGCAGGATAGGACCACCCATAAATAGTGGTCACAATATCCTCCAAATCCCAATGGAATAGTGATGGACTAATTTTCCAACTCAAGAATAATGTTACTCTTCTTGAGTGGATGCAGGTTCTATGATTTATACATCTCATGAGAAATTAGATTAACACCAAAACCTAAATCTAGAAGAGCTTTGCAAGGCTCATTCTTGATGATTTGAAGGTAAATGAGGGGACTTCCAAGATCAAATAATTTCTTGGGAAGGTGGCTAGCTTTGATCTAATTAGTTATAGCATGGGTTAACATGACAATAGGCACTTTGGAAGGTGCTTGGTTTGAAGGGAACTCAAGTGGATTGGATGCAAAGGATGAGGAACAAGCAAGGTTTTTAACCACATGAGTCTATGAGGGCTTTATAGGACTGTTGGTTCAAAAAAAATGGTCCTTTTTTAAGGTCTAGGTTCCAAACAACTTGACTAAGAAGTTAACTGTAAGTTAAGAACCCTAGTAGCATTACATTGCTACGATTGGGTTGGAATCTCTCACTACATGAACAAAGCAAGTGGTAATTAGGTTAAGGGAAAAGGAACATGCATAGAAGGATGATGAAGGTGATAAGGATATGGGAACTCCCTGTAGGAGATGGAGAATGAGATTTGTAGTACTTTGAAGGGTAGTAGTGATGTTGAAATGAGGCATGACTAGAAGAGTCATGTGGAGACATGGGTTGTTGAACATAATACCCATATGGATCTTGCTGCCTATAAGGGTAATGTTGCCTCGATGATGCTATCCCCCACAACTATGGGTGCTACCACTATTGGTACTACTCATATGGTTATGGTGGAGCTCCACTTGCATAATAAGCTTGTTGTTGGTGGAACTACCTAGGATTGCCTTGAGGATAAGGCAATCTTATGGGCACTTTCTTTCTTGCTAGCCTAGGATTCATAGCGTACATCCCAGACTCCTACAAATGTAACACAATAGGGAAACATCCCTTAGAATATTCATATTTCTAGATGTCACACCCATCATCATCATCTAATTCTAACTCTACAACCTCTTCTCCTATAGTAGCCTTGCCCTTACCACTTTGGTAGGCACGTTTAGCTTTCTTCTCTTGCAATCATGATCACTACTTTGCTCTTTATAATCTTCTGCAATTTTTAGAGTAGTTTTGAACTTTTCATCCAAATATTCCCACATTTTATCCAACTTGACTAAAATTTCAGAAAAAAAATTTTGAATAGGCAAGATTATTTGCTGCACCACTTCATCAAGTCATGCCTCCCCCTCATTGTCATAGAATCAGACCTTCCTTTTTCTAATGGAAGGGTCTCAATTATATTCCTCAACACTTTTCTATTTTCTAAATTCTCCTTCTTTTGCAATCTACTCAATCAACCTTTGGATCTAATGGACCCTTAGTTTTGACAATCTTCCTTCAGCATAGACCCCAAGAGTTCTTTGTGTTTCTAACTAGAGCCCATCTATGATATGGTGAAGCTGCTACTACTGATAATAACCATGGCCAAGGCATTAGTGCAAAAGAGAATAGTACTCACCCATGGCTACATCCAAGGGTTTGTGTTTTTTCTATTTTCAACCTTGGATCTACTTTCTCAAATTGGACACTCAGGAGTACATCTGATATTTATCATTAAAGAGCTCAAGCATCATACTCCATTTGCAAATTAATTCCAACTCCAAGAACTAGTACCAACTTTATGCTTCTTTAATGAGTGTCCTAGGGAATAGCTTAAGTTTTTGGGAATCATTTTCGATGTTCTGCAAGGCACAACCATCGTGAAAGGCTTGAAGATGGGTATGTGGATCTAAGTTATATCCTCCCTCAAATCTAGGGATATTTTTCATATCCAACCTCTTGATCTTTCTATCTTTCACATGCCTAGTTAAAATTTTCATGACCTTTGCAATGTTTAACATACTTTGAATTGCAAGCAAAGGCTCATCATCATCATAATTTTGATGATAACTATGATGTCCTCTACTACCCCTTCATTCATTGCAGGGCCTATGATCATTATTGTCTTGTCATTCACCTCCATCACAATTTCACCCTTTGCAGTTTTGGTTAGATTCATAAGAGGAAGAATAAGATGCAAATGAAAAGGATGAAGAGGGAGGAGGATTGCCACCACCATGGTGTCTACCACCTCCTCTTTTCTTGTCATGCCCACAATCATCAGATTTATCATCATCATGATGCTTACCTGAGCCCCTACCTTGACTCCCACTTTTGGAGCCCCCATGATCATGGGACCCACTCTTTCTTAAACTAGGATTATTAATAGAATACTATAAATTTGGGTTCAATCCCCCTTCACCAAATTTAAGGGGTGAAGAGTCTTCATATTAAGAACTCCTAGAGGAAGGATCCTCATTGTCTTTTTGGTTTAGTAGGAACAAGGGGTTAGTAAATCATTTTCCCTTCATAGCTTCATGATGCTTCTCCTAGTGTCAATCTCTTTTGCTTGTGTTTTAGTGGGATAGTAGCCTTGATAGTTATGGCCCTACACAACGTATTCTTCATGAAGATCCTAGATGTCCGACCTCTTAATACTTTGGAGTAGCATCCCAAGAACCGATTGATCGAGCAGCAACACAATGTTGCCATCCATGTCTCTCCACTGCAACTATTCATCCTAGTGCAAAATGAAGGTGAAATCAAGCACAAACTCATCTAGATGTGTATACATCACTTTGAGTTCTTAGGCCATTAGCGATTTCAATTGATCACACTTGTGAGAAGAAGACATTTTTGTCTAGAAGAAAATAATAATGTGTTTTAATTATAATTATTATTATTATTTGAATGATTGTGACTTTAGGGTTCATTCCAACAATCTTAAATAATTTTCACTAACTCTTAGATAATGCATGTCACTAACTAAAAGTCCCTAGCAATAGTGCTAATGATGAGTAGTGAGTAGACCCTATGCCCAACCATATAAATTGCAAGCATTTATGCATGATCTGGTTGAATTCTAAGGACTTCTAGGTTTCTACATACACTGGTCTAAGAGGTGAATCAACTGTTGCAATCATTGTCTTCCCAGTTACACTTGTGAGTACAAGGGTATGGTTAAGTATAACTAAGGCATATGATTTTTATCATTTTTATCTTTTTATATTCTAAGTTTCCTAAGAATAAAGAATAATAAATAAAGGTATTTAATTGCTAAATTATTCTAACTAGCTAACACTTAACTAACCCTAACATAAGCATCCGTTCCCACTTGTCGTACACATCATGAACACATTTAACACTACTATGTTGTCAAACGTTAAGTGTTACTAGGATTACCAAGCATCAAGCCTATGCTTGAAGTGGTCATGCTTATGTGCTTTAATTAATCACTATTTAATCTATCTATATTAATTACTTAAAACCATTAAGGGAAATTGCTTGAAATATTAAATACATAAAGGAGATATTTAATCTAGTCCAAGTGCTGCAAGGTTTAATCAAAAAGCTCATCTTTATTGCCACACACATTGAAGTGCTCAAGTACAACAGTGCCCCAATAAAGATCCGCACACTCTTTAACTCCTACTATGGACACTTAAAAATATTCTAACTTCTAAATGGAAAAATTGCTAGAGCTTCGCTGTAACTTATGAAATGAATGCTATAAATGCGAATAGGTGCACATTCATAGGTGAAATAGGGTGCCCCATAAATAGGTACATGTCAATGGATCAAACCTTGCACCAACAAGGTTGTGTCAATAGCATCCCATCAACATGGCCAAACCATATGACTCATCATTAATATATCTAATGTAAAAAAATCGATAGCTTCTATGTTTATGTCTTTGTATTATAATGCATGATTATGGAAATTCGAAAGGGCATGGGGAGCATGCATGGAAAACAATAAGAGAATTTAGAAATATTTTTTAATTACCAAACATGAAATTAGTTATCCTTCTCATCAAAGATATCTAACAAAAATTATTATAAAAATACATTAAATCTAGCCAAATAGTGAGTTATTTCAACTAGGGTTTTATGCAATTCTCTTCACCAAATTATAAATATATACTATCCTAGATACATATTATTTATATCTCTATAATTTAGCTGAGGGAATCTACATTCAAACATGATCATTAGACAAAGAACAAGACTATTACATTACATAACCTTTGGGCAAGTAACAAAACCAATGCTCGAATCATATAAAACTTATAGATGAGGAACAAGGGAATCTTACTTTCAAAGTAACTTCAATTTGCTCTTGCTTCCTTTATCCTATCTTTATTTCCTGCATTTCATCTTAACAATTCTAATACTTTATTATACATCTTAATTATTTGTAGAAAATCCAATCAAATTTGTACAAAATCTATTATCATAGTGTGCATTCTCTTAAAAATTTTATTTATTTATCTTGCATTTTTAATGCTTTTATAAATCTACACATACTTCAAGAAATAAAGGCATTAAGTTGTTTATTCAAAAGCATGGTTGATTGAGATTGTCATAATCCAGTTGTTTTTAGAAAATTTATTTATTTTAATGAGGTTGATGTATCATGCCAGATGTTCTTCTAAGAAAACTTATTTAGTTGTGGAGATACCTTTAAAAAGTTTATTTCTTCATTAGAAAATTTAATTTTCTTGAGTTGGCAGGTTTGTGTGACATAAAGGCCTTAAGAACTTGAGTAGGTCTCATGTGGTGAGTTGCTAACATTGACGTATTATATGCTTGACATTAAGGCATTGATGAATCATGGATTAGCTACATCAACTAGGCCCCTTTAACTAGGCCTCATCAACTAGGGCCCATCGATGCATGATTTAACGCATTTACATGGCCCTATCAACATAGTATTCTTTTTACCCTATAAATACATGCTTACCTGTCATGTTTATGACATGTCTTGTCGTACTTATAGTTTGTCATTTGAAAGTTAGAATATTTTTCTAAGTGCCTATAGTAAGAGTCAAGAGTGTATGGATCTTTATTCGAGCACTATTGTACTTGAGCATAGCAGTGTGTGTGACAATAAAGATGAGCTTTTTGATAAACCTTACAACACTTGGAAATAGATTATTTATTTATTTATGCATTTAATGTCTTGTGTGATTTCCTTTAATGCTTTAAGTAATTAAATGATTAATTAGGCTAAAAATAAGCTAGATTAAGTAGTTATTAATTAAGCACATAAGTATGAACACTTTGAGAATATGCTTGATGCTTGGTAATCCTAGTAACACTTAATGTTTGGCAACCCAGTAGCGCTAAACATATTCAAGATGTATATGGAGGGTGGGAATGGGTGCTTATGTTAGGATTAGTTAGGTGTAGTTAGTTAGATTAAATTAGTAATTAAATTACTTCATTTCTTTCATCCTTTATTTTAAGCATCCAAAACATAAAACATAAAAATAATAAAAATTATACACATCGATTACACTTAACCGTACCTTTGCATATTATAAGTGTAATTAGGAAGATAACAAATGACTGTTAGGGCAAGTTCACTTCCTAAAGGATAGTGTATGAGAAGACATATTATCCATGGAATTCAACCACATGTGAATGCTTAGTGATTCGTATGGTTGAGCATAGGGGTACTCACCACTCATCATTTGTGTTGTTGCTAAGGATTCTTTTGTTTGAAATGTGTGTTATCTAGGTATAATAAAAATCATTAATATCATTGGACAAACCTCTAAGGTCAAAAATTATTCTAAAAATAAATATAATAATTTTAGCACACTGATAACTTATTTTAATGGAAGAATATCTTCTTCTCACAAGCCCGATGATACTAAGTCGCTAGTTCCTGAAGAATGCAAGCTAGTATATACTCATCCAGGTGAAACATTGTAATGCCTCTTGATTGATCTGTGCCTAGGATGTTGCTCCAAACTCTTAGGAGGTTGGGAATCTAGGATCTTCAAGAAGAGTATGTTATGCATGACTATGACTACCGGGACTATCATCCCACTGAAACACAACATAGGAGAGATCCACACAAGGAGAAGCACCATGAGGCTATGAAGAAGAAACGATTCACCAATCCCTTATTCCTACTCAACCAAAATGATAATGAGGATACTCCCTTTGGGGGTTCTCAACATGAAGATTCGTCACCCCTTGATATTGGTGATGAGAGCTTGAACTTGAAGCTGCAATCCACTATTAACAATCTGGGTTCAAGAAAATGTGGTAGTCTAAGTAAAGGCTTAGGCAAGCATCATGATGATAAGAAAGCTAATGAACATGATCATGACAAGCATAGAGGAGGTGGAAAACACCATGATGGTGACAATCCTCCTCCTTCTTTGTCCTCTTCAACTACATTTTCTTCTTCCTCTTTTGGTTTTGACAGATGTCACTGAAATCACAACCATGATGAAGGTAAATAGTGAGACAATAATGATCACCAAGCCTACCATAAATAAAGGGGTAGTATAAGACCTCATAGGAATCATCGAAATAATGATGATGATGAGCCTTTGCTGGCAACTCAGAGTGTGTTGAATATCATAGAGGTAGTGAAAATTTCAACTAGGCATGTGAAAGATAGTCAAATCAAGTGACTTTACATGAAAAATATCCCTAGATTTGAGGAGAGATATAACTCTGATCTAAAAACACATATTCAAGTCTTTCATGATGCTTGTGCCTTACAAAATATTAAAAATTATTGGAAAAAATTAAATCTATTTCTCAAAACACTCATCAAGGAAGTAGAAAGCTGGTATCAATCCTTGGAGCCGAAATCTATCTATAGGTGAAGTACAATGCTAGAGCGATTTAATGATAAATATTAAACATACTCCCAAGTGTCTAATCTAAGAAGGTAGATCCAAGGATGGAATTAAGGAACACATGAATCCTTGGATGTCACCATGATAAAATACCATTCTCTCATATACTACTGCCCTAGCCATGTTTATTCTCAACAGGAAAAACTTCATCACATCATAGATGGACTCAAATTAAAAATGAGAAGAACTCTTGGGATTTATGCCCAAGGAAGACTATTAGAACTTAGAGCCCATCATATCCAAAGGCTAATAGAGTAGATAGAAAAAGAAGAAGGAGAATTGAGGAAATGGAAAAGTGCTAAGGAATATAATAGGGATCCTTCCATTAGAAAAAGGAAGGTTTGATTTTACAATGATGAGGAGGAGTCATCACTTGATGATGTGGTGAATAGGAAGATCTTTCCAATCCAAAAATCTATGTCTAAAAATTTGGCCAACATAGATAAAATGTGAGATTCATTAGATGAAAAATTCTAACCTTCTCTAAAGATTGCAAAAGAATTAAGAGAGCATAATAGTGACCATAACCGTAGGAGGCAGAAAGAAGCTGAACATGCTTACTAAAGGGGTAAGAGTAAACTTACTATAGTAGCAAACGTTGTGGAGATAGAATCAGATGATGATGGTGGGTGTGACATCTGCCAATACAAACATCCTAAAGGATGTTGCCCTATCATATCAAACTTGTAGAAGTCTAGGGTGTATGTGTTGAATGGTAGACTAGTAAGAAGGAAAGAACCTAGAAGATTGCCTTATCCTTAAGGAAATCCAAGGTAGTTCCACCAACAACAACAAGCTTATTATCCAAGTGGAGCTTCACTGCAACCATATGAGTAGTACTAGTAGTGGCAACATTCACAGTCATGGGGGATGCCACCACTAAGGTAGCAATACCCTTACAAGCAGCCAAATCCATATGGGTACTATGTTCAACAACCAATGTCTTCACGTGACTCTTCTAGTCATGCTTCCTTTCAGCACCACTACTACCCTCTAGAGTATCATAGAACTCATTCTCCATCTACTAAATGGAAAACCCGATATCCATATCACCCTTCTCATCCTTTAGCACATGCTCCTCCACACTCAAACCAATTACCTCTTGCTCCATCTATGCAAGGTGAAATTCCACCATAGTCACAACAACATAACATTACTAAGGCTATCAACTTATAACCAACTTTCTAGCTAAATGGTTTGGAACCCAGATCCCAAAAATGACCATTCTTTTGACCCAATAGTTCTCCAAATTCCTCACAGACTAATGTGGCTAGCCACTTTATCTCTCCATCATCCTCTACATCAAATCCTTTTGAGAGCCCTTCAAACCAAATACCTCCTAAGATCCACATTGTTATGTTAATCCACACTGTATCTAATTGGATCAAGGCTAGCAACCTTCCTAGAAAAATATTTGACCCTGGAAGTCCTCTCATTTACTTGTAGATTGTTGGACATGAGCCATGCAAGGCTCTTCTCAATTCAGGTTCTAGTATCAATCTAATTTCCCATGACATGTACAAAGCATGGAACCTACCACCTCTCAAGAAGAGAAATATCCATCTAGAATTGAAAGACTAGTCAATCACTATTCCTTTGGAACTTATGGAGGACATTGTAACCACTGTTTGTGGGTGGTCCTATCTTACCAATTTTCTGGTGATCAAGGTTGACAATTGCAAGGGAGACTTCTCAATTATTATGGGAAGGGCATGGTTGAGCACTATTGGTGTGTGAACGGGCATCAAAGATCTCTTCTTAAAAATTTTCAATGAGAATGAATTTGGAAAGATCAGGAAGAAGAGAGTTCCATGCATCATGTATAGTGATATCGGGTGTAACTATTTATAGAGAATCTAGTCTATCAAGAGAAGATCCATCGAAACATACAAACATTATGCAAATTAATCTTAAATCCAAAGGTACCTATACATAGTAGCCACAAAATAGGAGAGCACCAAGTGACTGACAACTGATCTTGGAAATAGCACACTTTGCATGAAACCTAGTAAGAGCCTAATCTGTGCTTATGTTGAAAGCATGGATAAACTAGAGCAATTTCATCACTAACTCTCTAATGATGCAAATGATGATACCAATTGGGAAGAGTTGAAAATCCCTAAAAATTTTAAAGAGTCCTCAAAGTTGAAAACTCTACCTATCGGCTTGAAGTATGCATTTTTGAAAAATGGCAATTTGGTAATCATTAATGCCAATATTGCTCTAGAATGAAAATAGATGTTGTTGAAGGTGATTAATAAATGGTCAACAACCTTTTCTTGGTTATATCCTAAATTCACATGGATTAATCCTAGGATATGCTAACATCATATCTACACTGATCTAGCCATGAAACCAAAGAGGCAGCTGCAGTGGTAGTTGAATCCAAAATTGAAGCAAATCATTAAAGAGTAAATCAAACAACTCCTCAAGGCAAGATTTATATTTTCCATTGCAGATAGTAAGTGGATTAGTCCACTCGTGATTGTGCCAAAGAAAGGTGACAAGTGGTAAGTCTGCATCAACTTCTGGCTGTTGAATATGGCAATATTCAAAGATCACTTTTCATTACCATTTGTGGATAAAGTGTTAGACACTATATCTAGGCATTTCTATTATAGTTTTTTGGATGGTTATAATGGCTATAACCAAATCTAGATCGCACCAGAGGATCAAGCCAAAACAACATTTAGAAGTCCTTGGAGGACTTTTGCATATCGAAAGATGCCTTTTGGTTTGTGCAATGCTCTGACAACATTCCAATGCTTGGACCAAAGAATTTTTGAGTAACAAATTGGTTACAGGGTGGAAGTATTCATGGATGACTTCTTCACCTATGGTGCTACATTTAAGTAAGTCTTGGATCACCTTAAGTAGGTGCTTAAAATGTGTGTTGAGATAAATCTTGGGCTTAATTGGTAGAAGAGCCATCTAATGGTCTAGGAGGGCATTGTACTGGGGCATAGATTTTCTCAAGTAGGAATTGAGGTAGACCCTAAAAAGATAAGGGTCATTCAAGGAATAACTCGTGAACTAGAAATCGTTAAAGATGTTTGGTCATTCCTTGGACACACTAGCTACTACCATCAATTCATATAGAATTTCTCTAAGATCACAAAACCATTGGTCAAGCTAACAGAGGAAGATGCTTCACTCATCTGGACCAAGAAATGAAAAAAAGCATTCTAGAGCCTCAAGAAAAAGCTCATAGATACTCCAATTCTACGAGCACTTGACTAGTTTAGACCATTTCCTATCATGATAGATGCATCAAATTATGCCTTGGGAGCTATGCTTATGTAGTTGGATGACAAGAAACATCCATATTACAGCCAATGCACAAGTTGAAGCATTGTGGGTGGATAGTTGAATTACACCAACACGAAGAAAGAATAAATGGTGGTGGTGTATGCTCTAGAGAATTTTAAGTACTATGTGCTTAGATATAAAGTGTTTGTGCACACTGACCATAGTGCCATTCACTTCTTCATGAACAAGCGAATGGTGAGCCCCTATGTCATACGGTGGTTGGTAATCTTACAAGAATTCAATCTTATGATGGTAGATCAAAAGGGGACTATGAATGTGGTCACTAATCACTTTTCTTAGTTACAACATGATAACAAAAATGAGGAGAGCCCACTTTCTGACCAATTTCTTGATGAACTTCTCTTTGTTAATGTAATAATTGAACAAGTACCCATAGAACCAAAATGGCATAATGGCATCCTCACTTATCCTCGTACTCAAGAGATGCCACAAGATTTGGATTTCAGGAAGAAACAATAGTTTCTTCATCAAGCTAAATGCCTAATGGAAATTAATGGACATCTTTACAAGCTATGCATCAATGGTCTAGTTCATTGGTATGTACTTGATGCTGATCAACTGTGTTCTCCAGGATGCTCATGAGGGTTCTTGTGGGGGCCACTATGCTAAGAGATGCATGACCATTAAGATCATGATGGCAAGTTATTATTAACCAACTATCTTTAAGGACACCCACCAATTTTTCTGCTCTTATGAACATTATCAATGAGATGGTGGGATGACTGCTCAAATGGAGGAACCTCAATAGTGGATTTAATCACTAGAACCCTTCAACATATGGGACATAAACTTCATGGGTTCCATCACACTGATATCAAATGGAAAGACATATATAATCATTGGCATTGATTATTACACAAAATGGGCATAAGCAGCAGACATCATCGACTATACATCATCTACTTCTATGTGGTTTGTATAACAAAATGTTGTAAACAAGTTTGGAG
>MNCI01025339.1:110749-124678 GCA_015680685.1 Gnetum montanum | reverse complement strand
AAGGACCTTATATCATTTATGAAACCTTTCCTTCTAAGGCCATGTTGATCTACAAACCTAAGAGCCCAAACAAAAACCAACTAGTCAACATGCAACAAGTCAAACCTTTCCATGAACCCATGCAAGCCAGTGGAAGCAACGCCTCAAGGGATGGACAACCTCACTCAATCTTTCAAATCTCCTCCTTACAACTTAGTCATGGGGGAGATGGCCATCCACACTAATCATTATAGTGACTCCTCAGTTTTTTTTTTCATTTTTTAACACCTTTTTGTTTTACACTTTCTTTTTTTTTATACCTTTTTGGTTTTACACTTTATTTTTTTTCCAAAATTTTGTTTTACAACATCAATAGTAAATTTTATATTTCTTGAATATTTTATAATTTCATTTATATTTTTCCTTATCTTGGTGTGAATTTTCTTTATTTTCTAATAAAAGTGCTCTATTACCAATAGGACATAGTGGTGCTATAGCTGTTGTTAATGGTGGTTTGTATTTAATGTTTTTGATTGCTAATGTCTAGTTTCTATTTTTGAATTTTGATGATTAATAACTAAAATCGATTTCTATTTTCATGGAACAAGCAGTGAGTCCATGTCATCCACCATCCACAAACTCTATGGTTTTCCTTGTTTTGGGAATATGAGGTCCCTTTTTCATTAATAAAACTTTAACAAACTTGCAGCCTTGGTAGTTTTCAAGCTTGGAAAAAATTCAAAAGTTTGAAAAGGATGTGACTTCAAGGGGATTCTATACTCTTTGTGCCTCTTTACTTACTTGAGTGCATGTGTGTTTTCATGGATTTCTTCTCGGTCCATGTCAACCAATAACAAGAAGTTGAATAAGTCTTTGCATGGTATGGTTCCCATCTAATTAAAAAAAAAAAAGTAAATAAATAAGAAAAAAATGATGGAAATTCAAAGCACACCCCTTAGAAAAAATAAATGTGCTACAAGCAGTTGTTATGAAACTAGAAATACATGTTACCATGCTTGAAGGTCTCCTCTAACTAAGGTCCTTTCTCACTTCTTGCTTTTCTTTCCTTCTCAAATAAGAAATGATGGTTGTCCATGGGAGCATTCTTTTGTCTCGAGGGGATGGACTAGTCCTAGAGTGGCAAGGAAAAGTCACTAAAAGTGGTTGGTTTTGCTTTGGACTAAGGTTAGACTTTATCAGGTCATTTAATCACAAATTCCATAAGGGACTTCATGTGACCATGACTGGGACATCCATTCCATTCTCTCTTTCATTCATCAATGCTCTCCATAACTCACATCACTGTCAATTTTCATGCTTTTATTTTATGTCTTAGTTTGATGTGTTGATATTCTTAGAGAGATCCTTCAAGTTTCATCCTTAACTTTTCATAATCATTAATCAACTATGGGATCCATAGACTCCTTAGTTGAGGTTATGCAAGGGCAAAAAGGGAACTATGGGGAGGACCCACTTGCATATATCATGGTTTAGTTAGTTAAGTTCCTTACCCTTAGACATAGTTGCAATCAAAATCTTTTGTGCACCCCATTGTGCATCCAATTGTATGTTCCTTAAGGCATTTTTCTTCATGAAATCTCATTCTCTACTCATCTCTCAATTTTTTGAATATTAAAACCCTCCTCTAATATTTTTATCATGTTCTTGGCTTTTCAAGCTTTAGTTTGACCTAAATTTCAATCAAAAAATCCTTGATTTTCATTACTTTTGACAAAGTCAATAGTGATCAACAACCACGTCGACTAAGCCTAGTCAACACGATTGGCCACATTGACTTGGCCTCGTTGACTAGGCCCCATTGACGTGGCCCAAAAATTTTATAAATACCACCCAACACTTCAAAAGTTTTTGTCATTTTCTTCAAAACAAGAGGGAAGTTTTTGCAATTTTTCAAAGCCCATAACTTTCACACCGTTTGTCCAAATCACTCCATTCTTTGATCTTGTCACTACCAAAGGTAAGCTCTTAGTCATGGGGGCCACAAGCCTTAAGGTTTCTAATGAAAATTTTGCAAAATTTTTCTAACTTCTCCAAAGGGTTAATAAATAAAATAATATTAAACCATCAATTTTTGAGACTTTAACCCTTCCAACAAGCTCCAATAAACTTAAAACTATTTATTAATATTCAAATAATAATAAAATAATGTTAAAATGATCAACTAGGCCATGATCATAAGTTAGCCAAAGTGTAACTACCCTAAGAGATAAGGTATTCCCAATGTTTTAAGTTATACATTAAGTGCTAATCCTTGGTCATGTTGCGTTTATAGATTGTACCTAGACCAAAACGCTTGTAGGAAGGAGGGCCATCATAACCAAAGGAAAAATGACCCAGAACTAGAAGGGGCCAGGAAGAACAAGCTCAGGAGCAAGCAACAAAAACTCATGCAATGGGACCTCTTCAGGAGGAGCCCAAAGTGGAATTTTTTCGATAGATTCCTGAAGAAGAGATTGTGATTGAACAATCCCAAAGATGAGAGGTACCAGGGCCCATACAAAAACTTGAGGTCACATTGACACAAGCCTACCTAGACACAATTAATCCTTGCAATGTCCAACTCTCAGTTCTCAAAGAATTGTACTTTAGACCATTCCTGGAACATGCTCCACTAGAAGTTAAGACATAATTGCAAAGCTCTTCCATGTGGTCGATCATCACTACCAGTGGGAAGTGGTACATGGGAGAGACATATCTCTTCTAGAATAATAGGAAGGTAGGAGCCACTATAAGAATCAAGGACATCTAGGTGTCTTACTTGACAAAAGTGATTATGCAGGCTCTTGGCTTGCCTGATTCAAGCACCCATTTGCTAGAAATATCAATGCAAGTAGACTGTGAGGAAAAAAGGGAGTGGACCCAACGATGATATGGGGTTGACACTAAGGAGTTTGGCTTACTCACACTAATGAAGGATGTATACTTCAAGATAGCAACCTATCACCTCAATCTAATGGTGAGGTCCAATAAGGTAACAACTTTCTCTGCTCGTGCCTATGCTGCTCTAAGCTAGAAATTCCCTATTAATCTTCCATAGCTTATCTATATGGAGATAAAGAAGCACTTTAAGGAGAATAAACATGGAAGGAAAATCCTATCATTTTCATGCCTTATCAAAAAATTTTATAGAAGGGCAATGATAGTCTATTACACCAATGATACGATTAGGCATACCCCCATTTCATCATGGTCTAAAATGATGAAGGATAAGATTCCTATTGTATCAAAAGAATAGGAGCAACCACTATTGCCTCCACCACCCACTCAAGAAATAATGCCAAAGGCATATGTAGCCATTGAACACTTGTGCAAAATCTGAGAGTAACTCTTGCATGAGTGATACTAGCAAGTAGAAACCAATGGTGATAATCCATTTGTATATCGTCCTACAATGAGTCACCTCAATGAGGTGGCTTAAAAAATAAGCTAAATAGAAGGAG
The DNA here is from genome assembly GCA_015680685.1 of Gnetum montanum. NCBI lineage: Eukaryota > Viridiplantae > Streptophyta > Gnetopsida > Gnetales > Gnetaceae > Gnetum > Gnetum montanum. The sequence goes on along the minus strand of MNCI01025339.1, from coordinate 121,238 downwards.
ATGGACCAATATTATTTACCCAAAGAATGCAGCTACCCACAAGGTCAAATCCTAGAGCCCAAGAGGTGACGATTCCTCTCTCATAATAATAGCAATTCCCAAAAATCTCTGGGAATGTTGCTACCTTTCTGGTGCACTTAGAGGAGGGCGAAGGGGCAACTATATCAGTGATGAAACATTAAGGGAAGAAAAGGGAAGAAAAGGGCAGCAAAAGTGGTGGCTGATAGAATTGATGAGGTATTGAACACACCTACAGCACCTATACTAGATGTTTCTACACTCGGAGATGTGCAATCATCCATAGAAATTATCAACAAAAGATTGAGTGCAACCTGACATAAATAATTGTTGGACCAAGTAGTGGGAACTAGGCAACCAATTCTAAATATCATTGATTTTTTGAATAATATCACCACAATCCAATCTTAGCTACTTGAAGCAAAGGGCAAGTGAATCATTTTAGAAGGGCAACTTGAAATGGCTCAAGCACAAAACCAACGCTTGGCCATGGAGGTTGCCAAATTAAGAGCCCATCTTGTTGATCCTACACTCCTCAGCCCTGCACTAATAAGAGATGAAGTTTTTTTACAACTTCAAGATAGGCTCAAACAAGTTAAGATAGGGATGGTGATGGTCGTCTTTGACTAGTCCATGGTTGAGGCCAAAACATATTCAAGTCAGAAGGACTTGAACTAGATGCACCAAGAGAACGAGATGTTGACCACAAAAAAATCATTGTCTACAGAATGTTGATGCATAGAAATAAAAAATGTAAGAATTTATCCATCAACAGTAAGAGCTACTAGCCAAGGTGAACACTAGGCTTAGGAGATTGGCAATGAAGAATAGAAATCTCTCCATGGAGGAAGTTTGTGCCTTATGCCAAAAATTTGTTATCGAGATTTCCACCTAGAAGAATGAGGCTCTCAAATTTAAAATAGTCAAGAACCACTAAAAAGATCAAGTTGGCCTATAAAAAGAAGTTAATAAAAGACACATCTAGATGGCTAAGGCAAAAGTCAATGAGATCCTCTAGCAAGGTGTGACAACCTATCATTAATGGGATAGATGCCACAATAAAGTGGAGATCTGCATGTAGGAGTTGCAAATTGAAGAGATGACTAAATATATGGAGCTTGCCAATGTTTGATATGTAAACTTGGTGATGCTAACTATTGAACGGACACATTCAGAGTTAGAAAAGTAGGTGGCCAGCTTATACTTTTTGTACAAGGAAAAGTTCAAGCATCACAAGAAGACCAAGCAGAAGCTTAAAACTATAAACGTTGAACTCCAAGTTCTCAGGGTAAGATTCACTGCTCAAAGATCAACTACTGAGAACCTAGCTACAAGAATGAATGACTACTAGAAATTGCATAATACAATCAAGGCGTTCAACATCAAAGACAGAAAATTTGTCACCTGGTTTGTTAATATCAAGGAGCTATTCCCAAAAATGCCATGTTCTTGGGATGTGCCCATTTCAACCCACATTGGTGAAGCTACGTGGGTTGTGCACAATCCCAGGAGTAAGGAGGAGAAGATGAAAGAATTTTTCAATGCTTTTTTTCTTCCATTAAAAGTTGCAGTAGTAGCAAGACAACTACAATAGCCTCAACCACCATGTGCAGTTGAACTAGGAGAAGGTTTCTCAGAAGCTTAGGAGCCTCCATTACCTAGGACCATTTAAAATTCTCCATCATCTTCACACCATCAAAGGAGAATATGTTTATCAAATTTTATCTTGGTATTCAATTTTGTAGTCCTTAACACCAAAAAATTTTGTAATGATTGTATATCCATACACTCGGGCACTTAGTGTTTTTTGTGTTTGCTATGTTTGTCATATGTCTGTTGTCAATAAATAATTCCATACCTTTCCAACTTTGTAAAGAACTCGAGGACAAATTTTCATTCAATTCTGGGGGTATGATGAATCATGGATTGGTTGTGTTAACTAGGCCCTATCAATGCATGATTTGATGCATTGACATGGCCCTATCAATGCAGTGTTTTTTTTCGCCTATAAATACTCTCTCACCCATTGTGTTTATTGCATGTCTTATCATAGTTATAGTAGAGCTCTTGCAGTTTTGTCATTTAGAAGTTAGAAGATTTTTCTAAGTGCCTACAATAGGAATCAAGAATGTATGGATCTTTATTTGAGCACTGTTGTACCTGAGCACAACAATGTGTGCAGTAATAAAGATGAGCTTCTTAATAAACCTTTTAGCACTTGGAAATAGATTAATTATTTATTTATGCATTTAATGTCCTATACGAGTTCATGCTTTAAGTAATTAAATGATTAATTAGGATAAAACTAAGATAAACTATGCTAGATTAAGTAGCGATTAATTAAGAACATAAGTACGATGACTTCAAGTATACACTTGACACTTGGTAATCCTAGTAACACTTAATGTTTGGTAACCTAGTAGTGCTAAACATGTTTAGGATGTGTATAGCAAATGGAAACGAGTGCTTATGTTAGGATTATTTAGGTGTAGTTAGTTAGATTAAATTAGTAATTAAATTACTTCATTTCTTTCATTTTTTATTTTAAGCACCCAAAACATAAAACATAAAAATAATAAAAATTATATGCCTCGATTACACCTAACTGTACCTTAGCATATCACAAGTGTAATTTGGAAGACAATGAATGACTGGTACAACAAGTTCACTTCCTAGAGGCTAGTGTACTGAAAAAGATAGAGTCCATGAAATTTGACCAGATTGTGGATGAACACTTAGTGATTCATATGGTTGAGCGTAGGGGTACTTGCTGCTCATTAGGCATTAAGAAGTTAAGTGGATCCCATGTGATAAATTAGTAGCAGTGACATTATATGCCTCACATTAAGGTCCTAAGTAGTTGAGTGAGTCCCATGTGTTGAGTTGGTAGCATTAACATATTATATGTGTGACATTATGACCTTAAGAATTTGAGTGGGTCCTAAAGGTCTTAAGAAGTTGGGTGGGTCCCATATTTATTACTAAATAAAATATGATAAAGAATGTTTGGTAGAACTCCATATTGACAAAATAAGCATTTCTACCATTAGTAATTAGCCATGGGCCAAAAAATTATATATTATAATTGATACGCAACTACCACCTTGAATTAGAAAAGGGAAATGGCCACGTTTTCAAAAGGCACATGACAAAAGAAGCTAGTGGCCATCAATTACAGTGAATAAGCTTTCTCTTTGACTGGTCTCTCATCATTCTTGGCTGCTAAGTAATACTGCTTTGCCTTGGTTGACATGTAACGAACATCATAGCAATGCTTCGAACTTAATTACACATATATACATATCTATATCAAAAGACGTGATGCACATGTTAGATGAACAAACAGATGCACTGAGCTAAATTTAAGGTAGTACAGTAGCTAACATTTGAGAAAGAAGACAAAAACACGTAAAGAAGTAGGCGTTCACCATGGCTGCAAAGGGACAATCTGCATTGACAAACACAACAAAAACAAAATGTCCTTGGAAAATGGTTTTTTCTGTGATAAAGCACTTACTTGCTTATTCTTCATCATCTACAGAAACTTAGAAAAATGGAAAGATCCACCACTATGACGACGATTGTGATGCAATGGTGACTAGCATGATCCATGCCCAACATTACTTGACTTGCAGTGTTCATCACTTCAAAATGTAAGAATATATAGAATACCATTATCAAATTTGTATATTTTTCAATGTCGATGAGTAGCCTCTGATTTTTTTGTTTAGATTGTTCTCAAGGAAAAAAACCCTTTCTTGTTTTAGTTCATTTCTTAAAATTTAGTATTCAGTTTGTGAATTGTTGCTAGCTATTACGTCTTCAAAGACCAGACAACAACTAGATGTCTAAAGATGTCACGATAATTTTTCCAATTTAGTTTTGATGAGGCTACTGATGTTCTCACCTTTACTTCTACTTGCCCCTAGTGTAGCATATCTTTTGTTAAAGAAATGATTCAAACTTTTCCTTTAAGTTTTAAGAAAATATTTTTTATTTTATTTTTTGAGAAAGAAACAATTAATCTAGTATTTGCTAAGATGCCCCCATCATAAATTGGGCATAGGGTTGTTGATATGGCTAATACACCCACCATACATTTATATTAAAAGGAGGACCTGTATAAAGATAAATAACTAAAACATATTCAAATCCACAGTACTATTAAGAGTTTTACATTAAGGTCTTAACTTGGAAATTTCAAGTAACAAAGGTTGTTTGTATTTAGGATTTGAGTGTGTTTCAATGTCAACTACAATACCCTTGTCTTTGTTAAATGTATTTAATTCTTAAACATGTTTTTTTTTGTCCTAGCCTTTAAGAACTATCCTTAGGGATTTAGTTACTATTTTCATTTTCTTAGAAGTTGAATGGTCAGCCATTACAGAAGTTGAAGAGTTTGCCATTACAGAAGTTGAAGGGTCAATCATTATAAAAGTTGAAGGTTCAACCATTACAGAAGTTGAAGATTCAATTGTTATAGAAGTTAAAGGGTCGACTGTTACAAAAGATGAAAAGTCTATCATTATAGAAGTTAAAGGGTCGACCATTACACTATTATAGAAGTTGCTATTTTCCGTTGATGCATTTGTTTACCCCTATTTTGTTTTGTTTTGTTATTTAAGGCTAGAAATGCATGACGAGCCAGCCAAAATTTGGTGCTGGATACCTTTAAAATTTTTTTTTTTTGTTCTATAGATTATCACCTCGTCTGAAATTGACCCATAAGTCGTATCCTGTGGAGGTACAATTAAAAAGTCAAAGAAATCATCAAGACAATAAATAGTTACAATTGAATCCAATTAAATTCCATACTTATGCCTATCACTCATAAGTAAAATTATAAACCTTTATCCTAACTTCTAATCATAAGTTTAAGAATAAAAATTTATAATTAAATTAAATTATAATTATAAATAATAATTGAAGATCACAAAGGAGACCTACCTAAATTGCAATTCTGCCTTGTTATCTTCACAATGTAGCAATTTTGATTATGAATTACAAGAATTACCACAAAGCTCAACAAATATTCAACAAAAATATCAAGAATAATTAATTCCAATGTGATATGGAATTTACTGATATCAACTCCTCCTTTCTTATTTTCTCAAAAGAAATGAATTTTCTTTTGATGTGTATGCATAATCGATTTTTCTCTTTCTTTCCTTGGTGCCTGATGAATGCCTTATTTATACTACAACAAGGTTTAAAAATAAATATAATAATAATATATGGGTATTGCAAAACCCAATACCGATCCATTAAAATTTGTACTACTACTAATCTTGGCTTTCTAATGTTTTAAATTAATATGCATTCTCAAGGAAGCGGCAAAAGAGGCGTATGTGATGCTCCACACATTCATCCAAGAAGAAGGTTTGATTTGAGCTGATGGAGAATTCGACAGAAAAGCACGCATAATAGCATCAGTTGGCATATGCTTTACCTGATTCCCTAATTATCTGTGAAATTCTCTATCACAACCTTTGCTGGTGCTTTATCCTAATCAATCTCCACCACGCCATTCCTTGTACCAATGTTTAAAAATAAGTATTTTAATATTAAATGGATACGGAAGAATTTGATACCAATTCATTATTTTTCTTGTAGGTGCCAAATCTAGCATTCTTGTTATCATGAATTTGCTAGAAATGGTGGGAAAGAAATTGCAAAAATGAAGAAGATAACTTAGATAACTTGCAACAAGGAAAATTTAAGGAACATCATCATTGTCATTATTCTCTGAAGACGGCGACAGTGACAGTGGCTTACCACCGCGATCGTAGAGAACCACCTTCCTTGTCACCGTATATTATATATACACNCTCTAACCTCCTAGATCAAGCTCTAGTACAATTGTTAGCCTATGAGGCTGTGCATTGGTTGCATGTGCGCTATTGAACCCAAAAATTTGTTCAATTTTAATAAGTATTTTTGTCATNAAAATTAATTAAAATGCATAAGTATGACAAAAATACTTATTAAAATTGAACAAATTTTTGGGTTCAATAGCGCACATGCAACCAATGCACAGCCTCATAGGCTAACAATTGTACTAGAGCTTGATCTAGGAGGTTAGAGAGAAAGCCTAGTTCAAGAGTTTAGAGAGAAAGCCCAATTTAGGAGGCTAAAGTGAAAATCATAGTAGTGCACCTAGTTTAGGAAGCTCGAGAGAAGAGTACAGTAGTGCATAAATGACCTTTGAAAATTTTGTACAGCCTACCATCCCACATTTTGATGGTCACTATGATCATTGGAGCATGTTGATGGAAAACTTCTTAAAGTTTAAGGAGTACTGGCAAGTTGTTAAAGATGGTGTAGTAGCACTTGTAGCTAAGGCTACACTCACAAACGAACAAAGAGAGGAGTTAGAGGGACTAAGGCTAAAAGATTGGAAGGCAAAGAATTATTTATTTCAAGAAATTGATCGTTCTATCTTAAATACTATTCTTAGTAAAGAAACTTCCAAGGATATTTGGGATTCTATGAAGAAGAAATATTAAGGGTCTTTGAGAGTAAATCGTGCATAACTTCAAGCCTTGAGAAGGGATTTTGAGACTTTACAGATGAAAGATGGAAAGTTTGTTACTAGCTATTGTGCAATGATAATGGAGATAGCCGATAACATGTGAGTTCATGGTGAGAAAATGGAGAATGTGATTATTGTTGAGAAGATATTATGTTCCCTATCCTGTAAGTTTGATTATGTTGTTTGTTCAATTGGAAAATCCAAAGATGTTGATGCACTTTCCCTTGATGAACTTCAAAGTTCTCTGTTAGTCCATGAACAGAAGATGAATCAAAATTCAACTTCTAAAGAGAAATCTTTGAAGGCTTCTACTTTTACTTATTCCTCAAGAGGAAGAGGTAGAGGTAGAGGTAGAGGTAGGGGTAAGAGAAGAGGATATCGAAGCAATAGAAATGGAAATAGATATTTCAAAGGGGATGGTGATAAATTTCAAGGCAAAGGCAGAAGACAAGTTGACAAATCTAAGGTGGAATTCTTTACATGTCATAAATATGGACACCATCGTTCTAAATGCTACAGTAAACTTCCAAATGACAAAGGAGAGAAATCAAATTTTGTAGAAGAGGAGTTTGAGACTTTGCTGATGGTGGTTTTAGCCAACCAAGAGTCTCAGTCAGATATATGGTATGTGGATACTAGCTGCAGCAACCATATGTGTGGATGTAAGTCTTCATTTTCTTAGATAAAATTTTTTATTCTACATTAAGTTTTGGTGATTGTCCAACAGTAAATGTTCCAAATTCTATGAAGAATGTGTTGTTGGTAAACAATATCATTTGTAATTTTTTCAAGGAAAATCATGGAAAGCAAAGAATGCCTTTCAACTGGTCCACTTCAACATTTGTGGGCCAATAAAACCATCTTCAAATGGAGGTAAAAGGTACTTGATCATCTTCATTGATGATTATACTTAAAAAAGTTGGGTATATTTTTTGCAAGAGAAGTCTGAATCTTTTAATGCATTTAAAAGCTTCATGGCGCATCTTAAGAACGAGTCTAGAAAGATCATTAAGACTCTTCATATAGATTGTGAAGGAGAATATTGTTCAAAAGATTTTAATGTTTTTTATGAGAATCATGGCATTTGAAGAGAGCTCATAGCCCCCTATACACCACAACAAAATGGTGTATCAAAGAGCTAAAATAGAACCATCTTCAATATGGTGAGAAGCCTCTTGGCAAGGGGAAGTATTCCAAGGAGTTTCTAGATAGAGGATATGAATTGGAGCATCCATGTTTTGAATAGAAGTCCCACCTTTGTTATTCAAAACATGACACCATAAGAGGCTTAGAGTGGGAAGAAACTAGTAGTGGATCACTTCAGAATCTTTAGTTGCATTGCCTACGCACATCCCCAAGGAGAAGAGGACAAAGTTGGAGGATAAAAGTGAAAAATGTATCTTTCTTGGCGTAAGTGAAGCATCCAAAGCATATAAATTGTATAATACTCTAACAAAAATATTGTGACTAGAAAAGATGTCATCTTTGACGAAGAGAGAACTTGGAATTGGAATGGGCAGTAGCCTACTTCAATTATTTTTGATAGTGAAATTGCAAACTCCACAACACCTGAAACTATAGAACCTAGAACTATAAACTTTGAAGCACCAAGAACTATGGATATTGAAGCACCAAGAATTGTGGAGGCTACAGCCTCACCAACAGTAACAACAGTTGAATCTCACCATATTCAGGAAAAGAGCCTTATGGATGATGGATTATGAGGTAATTGGGATTGACCAATCTAATTACCCAATCACCCACTTTGCCTTATTTGCATAGTATGATCTCATAACTGATAGTTTGCAAACTTTCAGTTTATGGGAGGGTGTTAAATGTGTTTAATTGTTAAACATACTTTTTTTTGTCCTAGTCTTTAGGAACTATCCTTAGGGATAGTCTGCATTGCCAAACATAGCAAAAACAAAGTGTCCTTGGAAAATGGTTTTTGCTACCCTAAAGCGCTTACTTGCTTCTTCATTATCATCCACGAAAACACAAAAAAAATGGAAAGATCCACCACTCTGACTATGATTGTGATGCAGTGGTGGCTAGCATGATCCATGCCTAACATTTCTTGACTCACAGTGTTCATCGCGTCAAAATATAAGAGTATATAGAATACCATTATCAAATTTGTATATTTGTCAATGTCAATGAGTAGCCTCTATTGCTTTTATTTTGATTGTTCTCAGAGAAAAAAAAACCCTTTGTTTTTTTAGTTCATTTCTTAAATTTTAGTGTTAAGTTTGTGAATTTTCACTGGCTATTACATCTTCGAATACTAGACAACAACTAGATGTCTAAAGACATCATAGCAGTTTTTCCAATTTAGTTTTGATGAGGCTATTGATGTTCTCACCTTTACTTCTGCTTGCCCCTAGTGTGACATATCTTTTGTTAAAGAAATTATTCAAAACTTCCCTTTAAGTTTTAAGAAAAGCTTTATTATTTTATTTTTCAAGAAAGAAACAATTAATCTAGTAATTGCTAAGATGCCACCATCATAAATTGGGCATAGGATTGTGGATATCACTGATACACCCATTTTACATTTATATTAAAAGGAGCCATAGAAAGATAAATAACTAATACATATTCAAATCCACAGTACTATTAAGAGTTTTACATTAAGGGCTTGACATGGAAATTTCAAGTAACAAAGGTTGTTTGTATTTAGGATTTGAGTGTGTTTTAATGTTAACTGCAATACCCTTTTCTTTGTTAAATGTATTTAATTGTTAAACATATTTTTTTCTTTTTTTTTGTCCTAGCCTTTAAGAACTATCCTTAGGGATTTAGTTACTATTTTCATTTTTTAGAAGTTGAATGGTCAGCCATTACAGAAGTTGAAGGGTTTGTAGTTATAGAAGTTGAAGCGTCAGTCATTATAAAAGTTGAAGAGTCAACTGTTACAAAAGTTGAAGAGTCGATCATTATAGAAGTTAAAGGGTCGACTGTTACAGAAGTTGAAAAGTTTATCATTATAAAAGTTAAAGGATCAACCACTATAGTATTATAGAAGTTGTTGTTTTCCATTGATGCATTTGTTTCCCCTATTTTGTTATGTTTTGTTATTTAAGGCTAGCAGTGCATGACGAACCAAGCAAAATTTGGTGCTAGATACCTTTGTTTTTTTATAAGAGATTTTCACCTCATCTATGACTAACCTGTGAGTCATATCCCATGGAGAAATAGTTAAAAAGTCAAAAAAATCATCAAGACAATAAATAGTTACAATTGAATCCAATTAAATTCCATACTTATGTCTATCACTCATAAGTAAAATTATAAACCTTTATCCTAACTTCTAATCATAAGTTTAAGAATAAAAATTTATAATTAAATCAAATTAAAATTATAAATAATAATTGAAGATCACAAAAGAGACTTGCTTAAATTGCAATTCTACTTTACTATGTCCACAATGCAGCAATTTTGATTGTGAATTACAAAAATTTCCACAAAGCTCAATAAATCTTCAAAAAAAATCTTAAGAATAATTAATTTGAATGTGATATAGAATTTACTAGCATCAACTCCTCCTTTCCTGTTTTCTCAAAAGAAATGAATTTTCTTTTGATGTGTATGCATAATCAATTTTTCTCTTTCTTTCCTTGGTGAATGCCTTATTTATACTGCAACAAGGTTTAAAAATAAATATTATAATACAATATGGCCATTGCAAAACCCAATACTGATCTGTTAAAATTAGTACTACTACTAATCTTGGCTTTTAAAAGTTTTAAATTAATATGGATTCTCAAGTAAGCGGCAAAAGAGGCATATGTGATGCTCCATGCATTCATCCAAGACGAAGGTTTGATTTGAGCCAATGGACAAATTCGACAGAAAAGCACGCATAATAGCATCAATTGGTGTATGCTTTACCTGATTTTCTTATTATCTACAAAATTCTCTATCATGACCTTCACTGGC
>MNCI01025339.1:95668-110209 GCA_015680685.1 Gnetum montanum | reverse complement strand
AATAATAAACTAATATTTACAACTTACATAAACAAATAAAATAATTGTTAAATAAACAATTAACTATATGAAATATAGAATAAAATTAATTAAAATGCATAAGTTTGACAAAAATACTTATTAAAATTGAACAAATCTTTTGGGTTCAACAGTGCATATGCAACCAATGCATAGCCTTATAGGCTAACAATTGTATTGGAGCTCAATTTAGGAGGTTAGAGAGAAAACCTAGTTCAAAAGGCTAAAGAGAAAGCTTAGTTTAGAAGGCTAAAGAGAAAAGAATAGTAGTGCACCCAGTTTAGGAAGTTCGAGAGAGAAGAGAATAATAGTGCATAAATGGCCTTTGAAAATTTTGTGCAGCCTACCATCCCACATTTTGATGGTTACTATGACCATTGGAGCATGTTGATGGAAAACTTCTTAAAGTCTAAGGAGTACTAGCAAGTTGTTAAACATGGTGTAATAGCACCTATAGCTGAGGCTACCCTCACAAACGAATAAAGAAATGAGCTAGAGGAACTAAGGTTGAAAGATTGGAAGGCAAAGAATTATTTATTTCAAGTAATTGATCATTCTATCTTAAATACTATTCTTAGTAAAGAAACTTCTAAGCATATTTGGGATTCTATGAAGAAGAAATATCAAGGGTCTTTGAGAGTAAATTGTGCACAACTTCAAGCCTTGAGAAGGGATTATGAGACTTTACAGATGAAAGATGGGGAGTTTGTTACTAGCTATTATGCAAGGATAATGGAGATAGCCAATAACATGCAATTTCATGGTGAGAAGATGGAGGATGTGATTATTGTTAAGAAGATATTACATTCCCTATCCTCCAAGTTTGATTATGTTGTTTGTTCAATTGAAAAATCCAAAGATGTTGATGCACTTTCCCTTGATGAACTTCAAATTTCTTTATTAGTCCATGAACAAAAGATGAATCAAAATTCAACTTCTAAAGAGAAATCTTTGAAGGCTTCTACTTTTACTTATTCCTCAAGAGGAAGAGGTAGAGGTAGAGGTAGCAATAGAAGAAGAGGAGACCGAAGCAATAGAAATGGCAACATATATTTCAAAGGGGATGATGATAAATTTTGAGGCAAAGGTAGAAGACAAGTTGACAAATATAAGGTTGAATGATTTAGATGTCATAAATACGAACACCATCATTCTAAATGCTACACTCAACTACCCAATGACAAAGGAGAGAAATCAAATTTTGTAGAAGAGAAGGAGTCTGAGACTTTGCTGATGGTGGTTTAAGCCAACCAAGAGTCTCAGTCAAATGTATGGTATGTGGATACTGGTTGTAGTAACCATATGTGTGGATATAAGTCTTCTTTTTCTTACTTAGTTGAAAGCTTTTATTTTCCATTAAGTTCTGGTGATTTTTCTACTCTAAATGTAATGGGAAAGGAGGATATCAACATTAGAACCAAGAATGGTTTTGTAGAAACAATTTTTGATGTTTTTTATGTTCCTAATTTGAAAAGCAATTTGTTAAGTGTTGGTCAATTGCAAGAGAAGGTTTATATAATAACCATTCAGAATGATGCTTGTGAAATTTATGATCCTTCAAGAGGAGCCATTACAGTTGTTCAAATGAGATTCAACAGATTATTTCCATTGAGAATTGAAAGTGCTCAATCTTGCCTGAAGGCTAAACCAAAGGACCCAACATGGCTTTGGAATTTTTGCTATGGCCACTTGAATTTTGATGGATTAAAGACTATACAATAGAAAAATATGATGACTAGTGTTCCTCAAATTACATTTTGTTCCAAATTCTATGAAGAATGTGTTGTTGGTAAACAACATCATTCGTAATTCCTTCAAGGAAAATCATGGAGAGCAAAGAATGTCCTTCAACTGGTTTGACATTTATGGGTTAATAAAACCATCTTCAAATGGAGGTAAAAGGTACTTGATCACCTTCACTAATGATTATACTCAAAAAAGTTGGGTACATGTTTTGCAAGAGAATTCTAAAGCTTTTAATGCATTTAAAAGCTTCAAGGCGTGTGTTAAGAACAAGTCTAGAAAGATCACTAAGACCCTTTGTATAGATTGTGGAGGAGAATATTGTTCAAAAGAGTTTGATGTTTTTTATGAGAATCATGGCATTCAAAGAGAGCTCACAGCCCCCTATACACCACAACAAAATGGTGTATTAAAGACGTAAAATAGTACCATCCTCAATATGATGAGAAGCCTCTTGGCAAGGGGAAGTATTCCAAAGAGTTTCTAGCCAGAGGCTGTGAATTGGAGCATCCATGTTTTGAATAGATGTCCCACATTTTTTATTCAAAACTGACACCATAAGAGGCTGAGAGTGGGATGAAACTAATAGTGGATCACTTCAGAATCTTTGGTTGCATTGCCTACACACATCCCCAATGAGAAGAGGAAGAAGCTAGAGGATAATAGGGAAAAATGTGTCTTTCTTAGCATAAGTGAAGCATCCAAAGCATATAAATTGTATAAGCCTATAACAAAAATATTGTGACTAGCAAAGATTTCATCTTTGATGAAGAGGACACTTGGAATTGGAATGGGCAGTAGCCAACTTCAATTATTTTTTATAGTGAAACTGCATTCTCCTTAACACCTAAAAGTATAGAACCTAAAACTATAAACTTCAAAGCACCAAGAACTATGGAGAATAAAGCACCAAGAATTGTGGAGGCTACAACTTCACCAACATCAATAGTAGTTGAATCTCACCATATTCAAAAGAAGACCCTTATGGATGATGGATTATGAGGTAATTGGGATTAACCAATCTAATTACCCAATCACCCACTTTGCCTTGTTTGCATATTATGATCCCATAAATTTTGAAAGTGCTATTAAAGAATAAAAATGGAAAAAGGAAATGGAGGATGAAATTCAAGCCATTAAGAGAAATGGTACTTGGGAGCTGGTTGATCTTCCAAAATGGCACAAAACCATTGGCGTGAAGTGGGTCTTTAGAATAAAACTAAAGGAGACTCGTGAAGTTGACAAGTATGAGGTGCAATTGGTGGCTAAGGAATATAGCCAAGAATATGGAATTTACTATGAATAAGTCTTTTCTCCTATTGCAAGGCATGATACAATCAGATTGGTGATTGCATTGGCAACACAAAATTCATGTCCTATTTTCTAAATGGATGTCAAGTCTACATTCTTGCATGGAGACTTGGAGGAACAGTTATTTATTGATCAGCCCCCTGGTTTTGTGAAGGTTGGTAGTGAGCACAAGGTATATAAATTAAAAAAGGCTTTGTATGAACTAAAACAAGCTTATGGAGCTTGGTATAGTCATCTAAATACCTATTTTTCTAAGAAGGGATTTCAAAAATGTCCATATGAGCATACACTTTTTACAAAGATTGATGAAGCAAAAATGCTCATTGTATGTTTATATGTTGATGATCTTATTTTCACTAAGAATGATAGTGATTCATTTGAAAAATTTAAGTTAATGATGGATGAGTTTGAAATGACTCATTTAGGAAAAATGCATTACTATCTTGGCATGGAAGTAATGCAATCGCTTGTTGGAATCTTTATTTCTCAAAAATAGTGTGTCAAAGAAATTTTTGAGAGGTTTAAGATGAAAGATTACAATCCTATAAGCACTTCAATTGAGATGGGCTTGAGGCTAAACAAAGATCCTAAACAAAGCAAGGTGGAGGCTACACTTTACAAGAAAATTGTTAGGAGTCTAATGTATTTGACTACAACCAAACCCAATATAATGCATGTTGTGAGTCTTATTGGCAGATACATTGAGTCTCCAAAGAATATGAATTTTTTGGCTTCTAAAAGAATATTTCGTTACTTACTAAAGATTTTGGGCTATTTTACAAGAAAGGTGAGAAATCTGATTTTTTGGGATTTACTAATAGTGATTATGCAGGAGATCAAGATGATAGGAAGAGCACTTCGGGATATGTTTTTATGATGGGCACAAGGGTTGTTTCATGGTCATCCAAGAAGCAATCAATTGTCACATTGTCAACCATAGAGGTTGAGTTTTTTTCTACAATATCTTCTACTTGCCAATCTATTTGGCTAAGAAAAATTCTTAATGAGCTATATTTCAAGTAAGAGGGGCTACTACAATTTTCTGTGACAACAATTCCACCATAAATTTTTCCAAAAATTTTGTGCTACATTGAAGATGCAACCATTTTGATGTGAGATTTCACTTCTTGTGTAATGTATGCAGTGATGGTGTTATTGATTTGCTATTTTGTAAGAGTGAAGATCAATTTGCTAATATTCTAACCAAACCCCTCATGTTATCAACATTCTAGAGGCTGAGAAAGTAGCTTGAAGTCTACACGTTGAATGATTCTTATTAAACTGATAGTTTGCAAACTTTCAGTTAATGGGAGGGTGTTAAATGTGTTTAATTGTTAAACATGATTTTTTTTGTTTATCCTAGTCTTTAGGAACTAGCCTTAGGGATTCAGTTGCTATTTTTTTTTTTTTAGGAGTTGAATGATCAATAGTTACAGAAGTTGAAGGGTTTGCCATTATAGAAGTTGAAGGGTTGGCGGTTATAGAAGTTGAAGGGTCAACCATTATAGAAGCCAACGGCCATCAATTATAGTGAATAAGCTTTCTCTTTGACTATTCTCTCATCATTCTTGGCTACTAAGAAATACTGCTTTGCCTTGCTTGACAAGTAACACACATCGTAGCAATGCTTTAAACTTAATTACACATATATACATATCTATATCAGAAGACATGATGCACAGGTTAGATGAACAAATACATGCACTAAGCTAAATTTAAGGTAGTACAGTAGCTAATGCCTGATAAAGAAGACCAAAACATGTGAAGAAGTAGGCATTCACCATGGTTGCAAAGGGATAGTCTGCATTGCCAAACACAGCAAGAACAAAGTATCCTTGGAAAATGATTTTTTTTGCACTAAAGCACTTACTTGCTTCTTCATCATCATCCTCGAAAACTCAAAAAAAAATGGAAAGACCCACCACTATAACTATGATTGTGATGTAGTGGTGGCTAGCATGATCCACACCCAGCATTACTTGACTCACAATGTTCATCGCGTCAAAATGTAAGAGTATATAGAATACCATTATCAAATTTGTATATTTGTCAATGTCGATGAGTAGCCTCTGTTGTTTTTGTTTAGATTGTCCTCAGGGAAAAAAAACCTTTGTAATTTTACTTCATTTCTTAAAATTTAGTATTCAGTTTGTGAACTTTTGCTGGCTATTACGTCTTCGAATACCAAACAACAACTAGATGTCTAAAGATGTCACAGCTATTTTTCCAATTTAGTTTTGATGAGGCTACTGATGCTCTCACCTTTACTTCTGCTTGCCCCTAGTGCAACATATCTTTTGTTAAAGAAATGATTTAGAATTTCCCTTTAAGTTTTAACAAAATATTTATTATTTTATTTTTTGAGAAAGAAACAATTAATCTAGTAATTGCTAAGATGCCCCCATCGTAAATTGGGCATAAAATTGTGGATATCGCTGATACACCCACCGTCCATTTATATTAAAAGGAGTCATATAAAGATAAATAATTAAAACATATTCAAATCCATAGTACTATTAAGAGTTCTACATTAAGGTCTTGACATGGAAATTTCAAGTAACGAAGGTTGTTTGTATTTAGGATTTGAGTGTGTTTCAATGTTAACTGCAATACCCTTTTCTTTGTTAAATGTATTTAATTATTAAACATGTTTTTTTTGTTCTATCCTTTAGGAACTATCCTTAGGGATTTAGTTACTATTTTCATTTTTTAGAAGTTGAATGGTCAACCATTATAGAAGTTGAAGTATTTTTCGTTACAGAAGTTGAAGCGTCAATCATTATAAAAGTTCAAGAGTCAACTATTACAGAAGTTGAAGAGTTGATCGTTATAGAAGTTAAAGAGTCTACTGTTACAGAAGTTGAAAATTTGATCATTATATAAGTTAAAGGGCCGACCATTACACTATTATAGAAGTTGCTATTTTTTGTTGATGCATTTTTTACCCCTATTTTATTATGTTTTTTTATTTAACGCTAGCAATGCATGAAAAGCCAGGAAAAATTTGGTGTGGGATACCTTTAAAATTTTTTTTTCTTGTTCTAGAGATTTTCACCTCATCTATGACTGACCTGCGAGTTGTATCCCGTGGAGGAATAGTTAAAAAGTCAAAGAAATCATCAAGACAATAAATACTTACAATTGAATCCAATTAAATTCCATACTTATGCTTGTCACTCATAAGTAAAATTATAAACCTTTATCCTAACTTCTAATCATAAGTTTAAAATAAAAAATTATAATTAAATCAAATTGAAATTATAAATAATAATTGAAGATCACAAAGGACACTTACCTAAATTGCAATTTTTCCTTGTTATCTCCACAATGTAGCAATTTTGATTGTGAATTACAAAAATTGCCACAAGGCTCAACAAATCTTCAACAAAAATCTCAAGAATAATTAATTTCAATGTGATATAGAACTTACTAATATCAACTCCTCCTTTCCTATTTTCTCAGAAGAAATAAATTTTCTTTTGATGTGTATGCATAATCGATTTTTCTCTTTCTTTCCTTGGTGCTTGATGAATGCCTTATTTATACTGCAATAAGGTTTAAAAATAAATATTATAATAATATATGGGTATTGCAAAACCTAATACTAATCTGTTAAAATCGATACTAATGCTAATCTTGGCTTTTTAATGTTTTAAATTAATATGGATTCTCAAGAAAGTGGGAAAAGAGGCATATGTGATGCTCCATGCATTCATCCAAGAAGAAGGTTTGATTTGAGCCAATGAAAAATTTGACACAAAAGCATGCATAATAGCATCAATTGGTGTATGCTTTGCCTAATTCCCTTATTATCTATGAAATTATCTATCATGGCCTTCGTTGTCACCTTATCCTAATCAATCTCCACCACGCCATTCCCTGTACTAATGTTTAAAAATAAGTATTTTAATAATAAATGGATACGGAAGAATTTGATACCAATTCATTATTTTTGGTGTCGGTGCCAAATCTAGCATTCTTATTATTATGAATTTGCTACAAATGGTGGGAAAGATGTTGCAAAAATGAAGAAGATAACTTAGACAGCTAGTAACTAGCAAAATTCCAAGAACATCATTGTTGTCATTGTTATTCGACAACGGTGATGGTGATGGTGGTAGGTTCAAATCTGGTAGCAACAACCTTTGTNATAATGTATACATGTAATTATAATCTCATTAATATATAATAATACATTGTACTAGTTAAAATAAAATTAAAATAAACTAAACCACACCAATTAACTAATCATAAACTAATAATAACCTAATATTTACAACTTACATAAGCAAATAAAATAATCATTAAATAAAAAATTAACTATATGAAATATAGAATAATATTAATTAAAATGCATAAGTTTGACAAAAATACTTATTAAAATTGAACAAATTTTTGGGTTCAGTAGTGCACATGCAACCAATGCACAGCCTCATAGGCTAAAAATTGCACTGGAGCTCGATCAAGGAGGTTAGACAGAAAGCCTAGTTCAAGAGTTTAGAGAGAAAGCACAGTTTAGGAGGCTAAAGAGAAAAGCATAGTAGTGCACCTGGTTTAGGAAGCTCAAGAGAAGAGTACAATAGTGCATAAATGACCTTTGAAAATTTTGTACAGCCTGCCATCCCACATTTTGATGGTCACTATGCCCATTGGAGCATGTTGATGGAAAACTTCTTAAAGTCTAAGGAGTACTAGCAACTTTTTAAAGATGGTGTAGTAGCACCTGTAGCTAAGGCTACACTCACAAATGAACAAAGAAAGAAGCTAGAGGGACTAAGGCTGAAAGATTGGAAGACAAAGAATTATTTATTTCAAGAAATTGATCATTCTATCTTAAATACTATTCTTAGTAAAGAAACTTCCAAGGATATTTGGGATTCTATGAAGAAGAAATATCAAGGGTCTTTGAGAGTAAAGCGTGCAGATCTTCAAGCCTTAAGAAGGGATTTTGAGACTTTACAGATGAAAAATGGGGAGTTTGTTACCAGCTATTGTGCAAGGAAAATGGAGATAGCCAATAACATGTGATTTCATGGTGAGAAGATGGAGGATGTGATTATTTTTGAGAAGATATTACGTTCACTATCCTCTATGTTTGATTATGTTGTTTGTTCAATTGAAAAATACAAAGACGTTGATGCACTTTCCCTTGATGAACTTCAAAGTTCTTTGTTAGTCCATGAACAGAAGATGAATCAAAATTCAACTTCTAAAGAGCAAGCTTTGAAGGGTTCTACTTTTACTTATTCCTCAAGAGGAAGAGGTAGAGGTAGAGGTAGGGGTACAAGGAGAGGAGACCGAAGCAATAGAAATGACAAAAGATATTTCAAAGGGGATCATGATAAATTTCAAGGCAAAGGTAGAAGAAACTTTGACAAATCTAAGGTGGAATTCTTTAGATGTCATAAATACGGACACCATCATTCTAAATGCTACACTAAACTACCCAATGACAAAGGAGAGAAATCAAATTTTGTAGAAGAGAAGGAGTCTGAGACTTTGCTGATGGTGGTTCCAACCAACCAAGAGTCTCAGTCATATGTATGGTATGTGGATACTGGTTGCAATAACCATATGTGTGGATGTAAGTCTTCTTTTTCTTACTTAGAGGAAAGTTTTTATTCTACATTAAGTTTTGGTGATTATTCTACTATAAATGTAATGGGAAAGGAGGATATTAACATTAGAACCAAGAATGGTTTTATAGAAACAATTTTTGATGTTTTTTATGTTCCTAATTTGAAAAGAAATTTGTTAAGTGTTGGTCAATTGCAAGAGAAGGTTTATATAATAACAATTCAGAAGGGTTCTTGTGAAATTTATTATCCTTCAAGAGGAGCTATTATAGTTGTTCAAATGAGCTCTAACACATTATTTCCATTGAGAATTGAAAGTGCTCAATCTTGCCTGAAGCCTAAACTAAATGACCCAACATGGCTTTGGCATTTTTGCTATGGTCACTTGAATTTTGGAGGATTAAAAACTCTACAATAGAAACATATGGTGACCAGTGTTCCTCAAATTACATTTTGTTCCAAAGTCTATGAAGAATGTGTTCTTGGTAAAGAACATCATTCATAATTATTTCAAGAAAAATCATGGAGAGCAAAGAATGTCCTTCAACTGGTTCACTTCAACATTTGTGGGCCAATAAAACCATCTTCAAATGGAGGTAAAAGGTACTTGATCACCTTCATTGATGATTATACTCAAAAAAGTTGGGTATATTTTTTGCAGGAGAAGTCTAAAGCTTTTAATGCATTTAAAAGGTTCAAGGTGCATGTTAAGAATGAGTCTAGAAAGATCATTAAGACTCTTCGTATATATTGTGGAGGAGAATATTGTTCAAAAGAGTTTGATGTTTTTTATGAGAATCATGTCATTCGAAGGGAGCTCACAACCCCTTATACACCACAGTAAAATCATGTATCAAAGATGTAAAATAGAATCATCCTCAATATTGTGAGAAGCCTCTTGGCAAGGGGAAGTATTCCAAAGAGTTTCTAGCCAGAGGATGTGAATTGGAGCATCCATGTCTTGAATAGAAGTCCCACCATTTTTATTCAAAACATGACACCATAAGAGGCTTAGAGTGGAAGAAAACTAGTAGTGGATCATTTCATAATCTTTGGTTGCATTGCCTATGCACATCCCCAATGAGAAGAGGAAGAAGCTAGAGGATAAATGTGAAAAATGTGTGTTTCTTGGCGTAAGTGAAGCATCCAAAGCTTATAAATTGTATAAGCCTCTAACAAAAACATTGTGAATAGCAAAGATTTCATCTTTGATGAATAGAGCACTTAGAATTGGAATGAGCAGTAGCATACCTCAATCATTTTTCCAATGAAGCTGCAGACTCTGCAACACTTGAAACTATAGAACCTATAACTATAGACTTTGAAGCACCAAGAACTATGGAGACTAAATAACCAAGAATTGTGGAGGCTACGACTTCACCAACAGCAATAGTAGTTGAATCTCACTATATTCCAAAAAAAGACCCTTATGGATGATGGATTATGATGTAATTGGGATTGACCAATCTAATTACCCAATCATCCACTTTTCCTTGTTTGCATATTATGATCCCATAACTTTTGAAAGTGCTATTAAAGAATCAAAATGGAAAAAGGCAATGGAGGATGAAATTGAAGCCATTAAAAGAAATGGTACTTGGGAGCTGGTTGATCTTCCAAAAGGGCACAAAACCATTGGTGTGAAGTGGGTCTTCAACACAAAACTAAAGGAGACTCGTGAAGTTGAAAAGTATGAGGCGTGATTGGTGGATAAGGGATATAAGAAAGAATATGGAATTTACTATGAAGAAGTATTTTCTCCTATTGCAAGGCATGATACAATCAAATTGGTGATTGCATTGGTAGCACAAAATTCATGGCCTATCTTCCAAATGGATGTCAAGTCTACATTCTTGCATGGAGACTTGGAGGAACAGGTATTTATTGATCAGCCCCCTTGTTTTGTGAAGGTTTGTAGTGAGCACAAGGTATATAAATAAAAAAATTCTTTGTATGGACTAAAACAAGCTCCAAGAGCTTGGTATAGTCATCTAAGTACCTATTTTTCTAAGGAGGGATTTCAAAAATGTCCATATGAACATACACTTTTTACAAAGATTGATGAAGCAAAACTGCTCATTGTATGTTTATATGTTGGTGATTTATTTTCAATGGGAATGATAGTGATTCATTTGAAAAATTTAAGAAGTTAATGCTGGATGAGTTTGAAATGACTCATCTAGGGAAAATGCATTACTATCTTGGCATGAAAGTAATGCAATCGCCTATTGGAATCTTTATTTCTCAAAAGTAGTATGTCAAAGAAATTTTGGAGAGGTTTAGGATGAAAGATTACAATCCTATAAGCACTTCAATTGAGATTTTCTTGAGGCTAAACAAAGATCCTAAGCAAAGCAAGGTGGAGGCTACACTTTACAAGCAAATTGTTAGGAGTCTAATGTATTTGACTACAACCAAATCCAATATAATGCATGTTTTGAGTCTATTGGAAAATACATTGAGTCTCCAAAGAATATGAATTTGTTGGCTTCTAAAAGAATATTTCATTACTTACTAAAGATTTTGGGCTATTTTACAAGAAAGGTGAGAAATCTGATTTTTCTGGATTTACTAATAGTGATTATGTAGGAGATCAAGATGATAGGAAGAGCACTTCGAGATATGTTTTTATGATGGGCACAAGGGTTGTTTCATGGTCATCCAAGAAGCAATCAATTGTCACATTGTCAACCACATAGGTTGAATTTTTTGCTACAATATCATGTGCTTGCCAAGCTATTTGGTTAAGGAAAATTCTTAATGAGCTATATTTCAAGCAAGAGGGGCTACTGCAATTTTCTGTGACAACAATTCCACCATAAAGGTATCCAAAAATTTTATGCTACATGGAAGCAAGCATATTGATGTGAGATTTCACTTCTTGTGTAATCTATGCAATGATGGTATTATTGATTTGTTGTTTTGTAAGAGTGAAGATCAACTCACTAATATTCTAACCAAACCCCTAAAGTTATCAACATTCCAGAGGATAGAAAGCAGCTTGCAGTCTACATGTTGAATGATTCTTGTTAAACTGATAGGTTGCAAACTTTCAATTTATGGGAGGGTGTTAAATGTGTTTAATTGTTAAACATGATTTTTTTTGTTTATCCTAGTTTTTAGGAACTATCCTTAGGGATTCAGTTGCTACTTTTGTTTTTTAGAAGTTGAATGATCGACAGTCACAAAAGTTGAACGTTTTTCCATTACAGAAGTTGAAGGGTTGACCATTATAGAAGTTGAAGGGTCAACCGATATAGAAGCTAGTGGCCATCAATTACAGTGAATAAGCTTTCTCTTTGACTGGTCTCTCATCATTCTTAACTACCAAGCAGTATTGCTCTACCTTGGTTGACAAGTAATGCACATCTTAGTAATGCTTTAAACTTAATTACGCATATATACATATCTATATCAGAAGATGTGATACACAGGTTAGATGAACAAACACATGCACTAAGCTAAATTTAAGGTAGTGCAATAGCTAACTCTTGAGAAAGAGGACAAAAACACATGAAGAAGAAGGCATTCACCATGGCTGCAAAGGGATAGTCTGCGTTGCCAAACATAACAAAAACAAAGTGTCCTTGGAAAATGGATTTTGTTGCATTAAAGTGCTTACTTGCTTGTTGTTCATCATCCGTAGAAACTCAGAGAAATTGAAAGATCCACCACTATGACTATGATTGTGATGCAGTGGTGACTGGCATGATCCATGCCCAACATTACTTGACTCGCAGTGTTCATCGCGTCAAAATATAAGAGTATAGAATACCATTATCAAATTTGTATATTTTTCAATGTCAATGAGTAGCCTCTATTTTTTTTAGTTCATTTATTAAAATTTAGTATTGATTTTGTGAATTTTTGCTGGCTATTATGTCTTCAAATAGCAGACAACAACTAGATATCTAAAGATGTCACGGTAGTTTTTCCAATTTAGTTTTGATGAGGCTACTGATGTTCTCACCTTTACTTCTGCTTTCCCCTAGTGTAGCATATCTTTTGTTAAAGAAATGATTCAGAATTCCCCTTTAAGTTTTAAGAAAATATTTTTTATTTTATTTTTCTAGAAAAAAAATAATTAATCTAGTAATTGCTAGGATGCCCCCATCATAAATTGGGCATAGGATTATGGATATCACTAATACACCCACCGTATATTTATATTAAAAGAAGGATCCATCTAAAGATAAATAACTAAAACATATTCAAATCCACATTACTATTAGGAGTTTTACATTAAGTTCTTGACATGGAAATTTCAAGCAGTGAAGGTTGTTTATATTTAGGATTTGAGTGTGTTTCAATGTTAACTACAATACCCTTTTCTTTATTAAATGTATTTAATTGTTAAACATGTTTTTTTTTGTCCTAGCCTTTAAGAACTATCCTTAGGGATTTAGTTACTATTTTCATATTTTAGAAGTTGAATGGTCAGCCATTACAAAAGTTGAAGGGTTTGCCATTACAGAAGTTGAAAGGTCAATCATTATAAAAGTTGAAGAGTTAACCATTACAGAAGTTGAAGAGTCAATCGTTATAGAAGTTAAAGGGTCAACCATTACATTGTTATAAAAGTTGCTATTTTCTATTGATGCATTTGTTTACCCCTATTTTTTTTATATTTTGTTATTTAACGCTAGTAGTGCATGATGGGCCAGGAAAAATTTGGTGGTGGATACCTTTAAAATTTATTTTCCTTTTTTTTCCTTTTTTTGTTTTAGAGATTTTCACCTTGTCTATGACTAACTCACAAGTCGTATCCCATGGAGGAACACTTAAAAAGTCAAAGAAATCATCAAAACAATAAATAGTTACAATTGAATCCAATTAAATTCCATACTTATGCTTGTCCCTCATAAGTAAAATTATAAACCTTTATCCTAACTTCTAATCATAAGTTTAAGAATAAAGATTTATAATTAAATCAAATTGAAATTATAAATAATAATTGAAGATCACAAAGAGGACTTGCCTAAATTGCAATTTTTCTTTGCTATCTCCACAATCCAACAATTTTGATTGTGAATTGCAAGAATTTCCCCAAGGCTCAACAAATCTTCAACAAAAATCTCAAGAATAATTAATTCCAATATGATATAGAATTTACTAGTATCAACTCCTTGTTTCCAGTTTTCTCAAAAGAAATGAAATTTCTTTTGATGTGTATGCATAATCGATTTTTCTCTTTCTTTCCTTGGGGCCTGATGAATGCCTTATTTATACTGCAACAAGGTTTAAAAATAAATATTATAATAATACATGGGTATTGCAAAACCCAATACCAATCCGTTAAAATCGGTACTACTGCTAATCTTGGCTTTATAGTGTTTTAAATTAATAAGGATTCTCAAGAAAGCGGAAAAAGAGGCATATGTGATGCTCCAAATATTCATCCAAGAAGAAAGTTTGATTTGAGCCGATGGAGAATTCAACAAAAAAGCATGCATAATAGCATCAATTGGCGTATGCTTTGCCTGATTCCCTTATCATCTATGAAATTCTCTGTCACGACCTTTGCTAGTGCCTAATCCTCATCAATCTCTACCATGCCATTGCCTGTACATATGTTTAAAAATAAGTATTTTAATAATAAATGGATACCAATCCATTATTTTTGGTGTAGGTGCCAAATCTAGCATTCTTGTTATCATGAATTTGCTAGAAATTGTGGGAAAAACGTTGCAAAAATGAAGAAGATAACTTAGACAACTCACAACCAACAAAATTCCAGGAACATCATCATTGTCATTGTTATCCAATAACGATGATGGTGATGCTGGCAAGTTTAAATCTAGTAGCAACAACCTTTGTTTTTTTCGATTCTCGGATTACCACCATAGTAGCAGAGAACCACCTTCCCTGTCACTGTATATTATATATATATATA
>MNCI01025339.1:54887-82531 GCA_015680685.1 Gnetum montanum | reverse complement strand
GAGGTAGAGGAGGTGTGAATCATAATACAATTTTTGTTATAATAGCTAAAATATCCCTTCATTTAGGTTTTTTTATAAAATTTATATATGAATTAGGCCAATATGTTTCCTGAGTACCTTTGTCTGAATGTATGTTTTAAGATGAGGGGTAGAGCCAGAGACATTTGAGGAAGGACAGTAATGGCTACAATTGAAGTTGCAACCTAAAGGGGCACTTTCTAAAGTTTTTGTGTCAATAATAGCCTTTGGTTATTAGAATTTCTTTCTAGAAACAAACTTTCTACTTGTCCTTTTATGTGTGTTCTTGTTAATTTTTTATAGTGAATTGTAACATGTTGAACATTACATTTTGATGATTTTGTGCAATTTTCATAGTTTCACTTCAAGCTAAGCTCTTCTATCATCAGTACTTAGCATGCTTTCCTATACATTTGCATTCCCAATGCAAAAACATTCCAAATTTTGGTTATGTTTTATTTTCAATGCTTTCTGAAGTGGCGGGGAATTCTAAAATTATAATTTTCTACTACTATCTTGAGTAATCTTCTTTTTCTATAGCCTTTTTCAATGTAAAGGAACATTCGTAAGTTCATGTTCTCTTTATCTCTTTGTATATTTTATGTAGGTTTTATCATTTCTATGGTTGTGCTTTGAAATTCAGTAGTTACCATGGAGTAGATGCATTTAGTTGTTACGATTGTGACTACTTTTTCGTTTACAATATGCATTTTAATAAAATGCAAAAGTGTTAGCATTTTTGCTAGCACATGAAAATTATTTGCCAATTTGAGATGTCGGCCTAACTTTGGTCATAATTTTAACAATTTTTCTGCTTATTGGGAGGACTTAACGAGTTCAAATTTGATAATTTCTTCAAACCTTCTCACATGCAGGGAGCTAATGATTATATTTATCTCGGTTATTTATAATCTCCATTATATATAATGATTATAAATACTTCATCATAAATAAATTCGGTTATTTACAATCATTTCATTATATATATCTTATGGATAATGCTAACTGAGATATAATCATTATGGGTTAGCATTGTGAATGAATAAATAATATCTCTAACATTATGGATTATGAGTAATATTTCATCATATCTAGGCTTTATTTATTATGAAATGTTTACCATTCGAATAAATCTTATAATCCATAATATCTCAAATTATAATTATGGATTATTGCTCTAATTATAATAATCTCATAACATTTATTGGATTCCACAATAATTATAATATAATAATTATGAATGAGGTGTTAGCATCATTCATATCTTGTCTATTGTAACAATAATGTCAATATACAAAAGCTCGTGATATAATAATAACATTATTTATGCATTTTTAACATGATTTTTTATATCTCCATGAACGAATATACATTACAAATATATGTTGCAATGCCAATTTAGTTTGATCTCTTCGTATTCCCTCATGCACATGTGCCACATGCATAGGAGCTAAAGAATCAGTGTAGGGGAGTTAAATCTCTACTCGATTAATGTCCCCTAACCCCTAAGCTTTCCATTCATCTCTTTGTATTCCTTCAAATGCACACACCACATGCAAGGGAGCCAAAGAGTCACTGCAAGGGAGCTGAATCTCTATTCAATTAATGTCCCCTAACCCTTGGGCTCCCCATTCATCTCTTCGTATTCCCTCACGTGGAGGGCCTGATGTGGGTAATAATGAATATTTATTATTATAAATGGTGGGTAACATTGAATATTTATTATTATTATAAACAATGACAATTATGGTTATAGTGACGATTACGATCATGGAAATGGTTAAGGTGATGATGGTTATAGTGTGATACATTATTTAAAAATATTGAACTTAGGCATCACGTTACAAGATTAAGAAGTGTAATATTGGAATTCATGCATTTTTTAGAAATATGAATTCTACTATTATTAGTCCCAATAGAGAAGGTGAAGAACACTCTCTTCAATATTAGCAACAACAATCATCTACTGTAATAAGTAGTGCAACAACTATCTACTACAACAAGCAATGCAATCTTTGCTTATATGTGAAGGTGCAAGGGTAATGCTTACAGTTAACCTTTGGCCTGAAGTAGGATTGGTGAATGGTGCACTTAGCATCATTCACAATATTATCTATCCTTAAGGTAAATAGCCACCTACATCACCATTATATGTTATTGTTGATTTTGACTCTTAAATTAGATGTGCCTTTGATAATGGTAATCCCCATCATGTGCCAATTGTACCTGTGGTCCAAGGAGCATCTCGTCAGTCACCATTACGATTGGCATGGGCCATGACTATTCATAAATCTCAAGGAATGACACTAGATAAGGCTACTATTAACGTTTGTTGTATTATCTAGAGTCAAGACCATTGATTCTTTAAAGATTCATCCTCCTTTTCATGTGTAAAGATATAAAAATATTTCAGATGCTAAACATCTCGAAAGTAGAATTGCACAAGAAGTTCATTTTGCTCAGTTGGAGAATTAGGCATATTGAGTTCACAGTTATCATTNTTTTATTTTAACCAATTTATGTTTACCCGTATATATTATTTGGAATGCACATAATGATGAAAACTTAAAAAATAAAAAAAAATAATTAAATTCTCTTCATAGGCCACGAAACCACTCCACTAGCTTAGATATATATATATATATATATTCATATATATTCTAAAAATTGGCTGAGAAGATTTTAAAAAAAAATGATGTTAACAAAGCCCGACTACTAGACGAGGTAACAAGATAACTAAAAATGGAATCACTCATCTCTCCTCTGTTTCTCTACCACTTACCCAATTTATTTTCACCCTCTCAGTCAAGTTTGTTCTTTCTTTCTTTGTTCATGGCTTTTTTGAGAAATAAATCTCTTGCATAAATAATGCTCACAAATGCCATGAACAAACAAAGAAAGAGCAAACTTGATCGAGAGGGTAAAACTAAATTGGGTAAGTGGTAAAGAAACATAGGAGAGATGAGTGATACCATTTTTAGTTATCTTGTTACCTCGTCCAGTAGTAGGGCTTCGTTAACATCATTTTTTTAATATATATATATATAAGCTAGCTTTAGTTCATTTCTTAAAATTTAGTATTGAGTTTGTAAATTGTTGTTGGTTACTATGTCTTGAATACTAGACAACAACTAGATGTCTAAAGATGTCATGACAATTTTTTCAATTTATTTTTGATGAGGCTACTAATGTTCTCACCTTTACTTTTGCTTGCCCCTGGTGCGGCATATCTCTTGTTAAAGAAATTATTTAGACTATCCCTTTAAGTTTTAAGAAAATCTTTATTATTTTATTTTTCGAGATAGAAACAATTAATCTAGTAATTATTAGGATGCCCCCATCATAAATTGGGCATTGGATTATGAATATTGTTGATACACCCACCGTACATTTATATTAAAAGGAGGAGCCATATAAAGATAAATAACTAAAACATATTCAAATCCATAGTACTATTAAGAGTTTTACATTAAGGTCTTGACATGGAAATTTCAAGTAACGAAGGTTGTTTGTATTTAGGATTTGAGTGTGTTTCAATGTTAACTACAATACCCTTTTCTTTGTTAAATGTATTTAATTATTAAACATGTTTCTTTTTTTGTTTATCCTAGTCTTTAGGAACTATCCTTAGGAATTTAGTTACTATTTTTATTTTTTAGAAGTTAAATGGTCATCCGTTACAGAAGTTGAAGGGTCGATCATTATAAAACTTGAAGGGTCATCTATTACAAAAGTTGAAGAGTCGATCCTTATAGAAGTTAAAGGGTTGACTGTTACAGAAGTTAAAAAGTCAATCGTTATAGAAGTTAAAGGATCAACTATTACACTATTATAGAATTTGCTATTTTCCATTGATGCATTTATTTGCCCCTATTTTATTATGTTTTGTTATTTAAGGCTAGTAGTACACATGCAAGCAATGCATAGCCTCAAAGGCTGATAGTTGTATTGGAGCTCAATTCAGGAGGTTAGAGAGAAGCCTAGTTTAGGAGGCTAGAGAGAAAGCCCAATTTAGGAGGCTAAAGAGAAAAGAACAGTAGTGCACCCAATTTAGGAAGCTCAAGAGAAGAGTACAGTCGTGCATAAACGACCTCTGAAAATTTTGTACAGCCTACCATCCCACATTGTGATGGTCACTATGACCATTGGAACATGTTGATGGAAAAATTCTTAAAGTCTAAGGAGAATTGGCAACTTGTTAAAGATGGTGTAGTAGCACCCATAGCTGAGGCTACACTCACAAATGAACAAAGAAAGGAGCTAGATGGACTAAGGTTGAAAGATTGGAAGGCAAAGAATTATTTATTTCAAGCAATTGATCATTCTATCCTAAATACTATTCTTAGTGAAGAAACTTCTAAGGATATTTGGGATTCTATGAAGATGAAATATCAAGGGTCTTTGAGTGTAAAGCATACATAGCTTCAAGCCTTGAGAAGGGATTTTGAGACTTTACAAATGAAAGATGGGGAGTTTGTTACTAGCTATTATGCAAGGATAATGGAGATAGCCAATAACATGTGATTTCATGGTGAGAAGATGGAGGATGTGATTATTGTTGAGAAGATATTATGTTCCCTATCCTCCAAGTTTGATTATCTTGTTTGTTCAATTGAAAACTCAAAAGATGTTGATGCACTTTCCCTTGATGAACTTCAAAGTTCTTTGTCAGTCCATGAACAGAAGATGAATCGAAATTCAACTTCTAAAGAGCAAGCTTTGAAGGCTTCTACTTTTACTTATTCCTTGAGAGGAAGAGGAAGAGGTAGCGGTAGAGGTAGAAGAAGAGGAGATTAAGGAGATAGAAATGGCAACAGATATTTCAAAGGGGATGGTGATAAATTTCAAGGTAAAGGTAGAAGACAATTTGACAAATCTAAGGTGGAATGCTTTAGATATCATAAATATGGATACCATCATTCTAAATCCTACACTAAACTACCGAATGACAAAGGAGAGAAATTAAATTTTTTAGAAAAGAAGGAATCTGAGACTTTGTTGATGGTGGTTCAAGCCAACCAAGAGTCTTAGTTAGATGTATGGTATGTGGATACTGGCTGCAGCAACCATATGTGTGGATGTAAGTCTTCTTTTTCTTACTTAGATGAAATTTTTTATTCTACATTAAGTTTTGTTGATTATTCTACTATAAATGTAATGGGAAAGGGAGATATTAACATTAGAATGAAGAATGGTTTTGTAGAAACAATTTCCAACATTTTTTATGTTCCTAATTTGAAAAGAAATTTGTTAAGTGTTGGTTAATTGCAAAAGAATGTTTATATAATAATCATTTAGAAGGATTCTTGTGAAATTTATGATCCTTCAAGAGGAGCTATTGTAGTTGTTCAAATAATCTCCAATAGATTATTTCCATTGAGAATTGAAAGTGCTCAATATTGCCTGAAGGCTAAACTAAAAGACCCAACATGGCTTTGGCATTTTTGCTATGGCCACTTGAATTTGGAGGATTAAAGACACTACCACAGAAAAATATGGTGACTAGTGTTCCTCAAATTACATTTCATTTCAAGGAAAATATGGTAAACAACATCATTCATAATTCTTTCAATGAAAATCATGGAGAGCAAAGAATGTCCTTGAATTGGTTCACTTCGACATTTTTGGACCAATAAAACCATCTTCAAATGGAGGTAAGAGGTACTTGATCACCTTCATTGATGATTATAAAACCTAGAACTATAGACTTTTAAGAACCAAGAACTATGGAGACTAAAGCACCAAGAATTCTAGAGGCTACAACTTCACCAACAACAACAGTAGTTGAATCTCATTGTATTCAAAGAAAGACCCTTATGAATGATCGATTACGAGGTAACTAGGATTGACCAATCTGATTACCCAATCACCCACTTTGCCTTGTTTGCATATTATGATCCCATAACTTTTGAAAGTGCTATTAAAGAATCAAAATGGGAAAAGGCAATGAAGGATGAAATTGAAGCCATTAAGAAAAATGGTACTTGGGAGCCGGTTGATCTTCCAAAAGGGCACAAAATCATTGCTATGAAGTGGGTCTACAAAAAAAAAAAAAAAACTAAAGGAGACTCGTCAAGTTAACAAGTATGAGGTGCAATTAGTGGCTAAGGGATATAAGCAAGAATATGAAATTGACTATGAATAAGTCTTTGCTCCTATTATAAGGCATGATACAATTAGATTGGTGATTGCATTTGCAGCACAAAATTGATGGCCTATCTTCCAAATGGATGTTAAGTCTACATTCTTACATGGAGACTTGGAGGAAAAGGTATTTATTCATCATCCCCCTAGTTTTTTTAACCTTGGTAGTGAGCACAAGGTATATAAATTAAAAAAGGCTTTGTATGGACTAAAACAAGCTCCAAGAGCTTGGTATAGTTGTCTAAATACCTATTTTTCTAAGGAGGGATTTCAAAAATGTCCATATGAGCATACGCTTTTTACAAAGATTGATGAAGCAAAAGAACTCATTGTATGTTTATATGTTGATGATCTTATTTTCACTGAGAATGATAGTGATTCATTTGAAAAATTTAAGAATTTAATGATGGATGAGTTTGAAATGACTCATCTAGGGAAAATGCATTACTATCTTGGCATGGAAGTAATGCAATTGCCTATTGGAATCTTTATTTCTCAAAAACAGTATGTCAAAGAAATTTTGGAGAGGTTTAAGATGAAAGATTACAATCCTATAAGCACTTTAATTAAGATGGGCTTGAGGTTAAACAAAGATCCTATACAAAGCAATGTGGAGGCTACACTTTACAAGCAAATTGTTAGGAGTCTAATGTATTTGACTCCAAACCCAATATAATGCATGTTGTGAGTCTTATCAGTAGATACATTGAGTCTCCAAAGAATATGCATTTTTTGGCTACTAAAAGAATATATCATTACTTACTAAATATTTTGGGCTATTTTACAAGAAACGTGAAAAATCTGATTTTGTGGGATTTACTAATAGTGATTATGTAGGAGATCAAGATGATAGGAAGAGCACTTTAGGATATGTTTTTATGATGGGAACAAGGGTTGTTTCATGGTCATCCAAGAAGCAATCAATTGTCACACTGTCAACCACAGAGGCTAAATTTTTTGCTACAATATCTTGTGCTTGCCAAGCTATTTGGCTAAGAAAAATTCTTAATGAGCTATATTTCAAGTAAGAGGGGCTACTACAATTTTCTATGACAAAAATTCCACCATAAAGTTATTCAAAAATTTTGTGCTACATGGAAGAAGCAAGCATACTGATGTGAGATTTCACTTCTTGCGTAATCTATGCAATGATGGTTTTACCGATATGCTATTTTGTAAGAGTGAAGGTCAACTTGCTAATATTCTAACCAAACCCCTTACATTATCAACATTCCAGAGGCTGAGAAAGTAGCTTGGAGTCTACACATTGAATGATTCTTGTTAAACTGATAGTTTGCAAACTTTCATTTTATGGGTGGGTGTTAAATGTGTTTAATTATTAAACATGCTTTTTTTTGTTTGTCCTAGTCTTTAGGAACTATCCTTAGGGATTTGGTTGCTATTTTTGTTTTTTAGAAGTTGAAGGGTTTGCCATTATAGAAGTTGAAGGGTTGGCCTATACAGAAGTGGAAGGGTCAACCATTATAGAAGCTAGCGGCCATCAATTACAATGAATAAGCTTTCTCTTTGACTAGTCTCTCATCATTCTTAACTTCCTAGCAATATTACTTTGCCTTGCTTGACAAGTAATGCACATTGTAGCAATTCTTTAAACTTAATTACACATACATACATATCTATATCATAAGACGTGATGCACAAGTTAGATGAACAAACACATGCACTGAGCTAAATTTAAGGCAGTATGGTAGCCAATGCCTGAGAAAGAAGACAAAAACACATGAAGAAGCAGGTGTTCACCATGGCTACAAAGGGATAGTCTACATTACCAAACACAACAAAAAAAGTGTTCTTTGAAAATGGTTTTTGCTACGCTAAAGTGCTCAACTACTTCTTCATCATCATCTGCGGAAACTCAGAAAAATGGAAAGATCCACCATTATGACTATGATTATGATGTAGTGGTGGCTAGCATGATCCACGCCCAACATTACTTGACTTGTTGTATTCATCGCATCAAAATGTAAGAGTATATAGAATACCATTATCAAATTTGTATATTTGTCAATGTTGATGAGTAGCCTCTATTATTTTTGTTCAAATTTTTCTCAGGGAGAATACCCTTTATTGTTTTAGCTGAGTGGCCAACTCTTCTCATAGGATAGGGAGAGGGGGAGTGGATTTTTTACCCTCCAAGTAATGCCCTCCACATCATGCACCACATAAGATTCCACAAAATGGGAAAAAACATGAATCGAAGAGCCATACCTTTTTGTATTCCCATTGCGCAGAATGTGAACTAAAGAGCCATAGCTTTTCGTATTCTCGCTGCACACATAAAAAGGCCAAACGTAACCAAATGTAAAATGGGAATGAGAATGGGAATGAGAATTCCATGCCCAGCATTACTTGACTCGCAATGTTCATTGCATCAAAATGTAAGAGTATATAGAATACCATTATCAAATTTGTATATTTGTCAATGTTGATGAGTAGCCTCTGTTGTTTTTGTTTAGATTGTTCTTAGGGAAAAAAAACATTTGTTGTTTTAGTTCATTTCTTAAAATTTAGTATTGATTTTTTGAATTGTTGTTGGCTATTACGTCTTCAAATACCAGACAACAACTAGATGTTTAAAGATGTCACGATAGTTTTTCCAATTTAGTTTTGATGAGGTTACTGATGTTCTCACCTTTACTTTTGCTTGCCCCTAGTGTGGCATATCTTTTGTTAAATAAATGATTTAGAATTTCCCTTTAAGTTTTAAGAAAAGATTTATTATTTTATTTTTTGAGAAACAAACAATTAATCTAATAATTGCTAGGATGCCCCCATCATAAATTTGGCATAGGATTGTGGATATTGCTGATACACCCAGCGTACATTTATATTAAAAGGAGGAGCCATATAAAGATAAATAATTAAAACATATTCAAATCCACAGTACAATTAAGAGTTTTACATTAAGGTCTTGACATGGAAATTTCAAGTAACAAAGGTTGTTTGTATTTAAGATTTGAGTGTGTTTCAATGTTAACTGCAATACCCTTTTCTTTGTTAAATGTATTTAATTGTTAAACATTTTTTTCCTAGCCTTTAAGAACTAGCCTTAGGGATTCAATTACTATTTTCATTTTGTAGAAGTTGCATGGTCAGCCATTATAGAAGTTGAAGGGTTTGCCATTACAAAAGTTGAAGGGTTTGCCGTTACAGAAGTTGAAGACTTGATTGTTATAGAAGTTAAAGGGTCAACCGTTATAGAAGTTGAAAAGTTGATCATTATAGAAGTTAAGGGGTTGACCATTACAATGTTATAGAAGTTGCTATTTTCTATTCATGCATTTGTTTACCCCTATTTTGTTATGTTTTGTTATTTAAGGCTAGTAGTGCATGACAAGCCAAGAAACATTTGGTGCTGGATACCTTTAAAAAAAATTTCTTGTTCTAGAGATTGTCACCTCGTTTATGACTGACCCGCGAGTCGTATCCCATGGAGGAATAATAATAAAATAATATTTACAACTTACATAAACAAATAAAATAATCATTAAATAAATAGTCAACTATATGGAATATAGAATAAAATTAATTAAAATGCATAAGTTTGACAAAAATACTTATTAAAATTGAACAAATTTTTTGGGTTCAACAGTGCGCATGCAACCAATGCACAACCTAATAGGCTAATAGCTATATTGAAGCTCGGTTGAGGAGGTTAGAGAGAAAGCCTAGTTCAAGAGGCTAGAGAGAAAGCTTAGCTTAGGAGGCTAAAGAGAAAAGCATAGTAGTGCACCTGGCTTAGGAAGCTAAAGAGAAGAGTACAGTATTGCATAAATGGCCTTTGAAAATTTTGTACAACCTACCATCCCACATTTTGATGGTAACTATGACCATTGGATCATGTTGATGGAAAACTTCTTAAAGTCTAAGGAGTACTGGCAAGTTTTTAAAGATGGTGTATTAGCACCCGTAGTTGAGGCTACACTCATAAACAAACAAAGAAAGGAGCTAGAGGGACTAAGGTTGAAAGATTGGAAGGTAAAGAATTATTTATTTCAATCAATTGATCATTCTATCTTAAATACTATTCTTAGTAAAGAAACTTCCAAGGATATTTGGGATTCTATGAAGAAGAAATATCAAGGATCTTTGAGAGTAAAGCATGCACAACTTCAAGCCTTGAGAAGGGATTTTGAGACTTTACAGATGAAAGATGAGGAGTTTGTTGCCTCAAATTTGGGTATATTTTTTTCAAGAGAATTCTAAATATTTTTAATGAATTTAAAAGCTTCAAGGTGTGTGTTAAGAACGAGTCTAGAAAGATTACTAAGACTCTTCATATAGATTGTGGAGGAGAATATTGTTCAAAAGAGTATGATATTTTTTATGAGAATCATGACATTCGAAGAGAGCTCATAGCCCCCTATACACCACAACAAAATGGTGTATCAAAGAGGTAAAATAGAACCATCCTCAATATGGTGAGAAGCCTCTTGGAAAGGGGAAGTATTCCAAAGAGTTTCTAGCCAGAGGCTATGAATTGGAGCATCCATTTTTTGAATAGAAGTCCCACCATTGTTATTCAAAACATGACACCATAAGAGGCTTAGAGTGGGAGGAAACTAGTAGTGGATCACTTCAAAATCTTTGGTTGCATTACCTATGCACATCCCCAATGAGAAGAGGAAGAATCTGGAGGATAAAAGTGAAAAATGTGTCTTTCTTGGTGTAAGTGAAGCATCCAAAGCATATAAATTGT
This sequence comes from Gnetum montanum, assembly GCA_015680685.1. NCBI lineage: Eukaryota > Viridiplantae > Streptophyta > Gnetopsida > Gnetales > Gnetaceae > Gnetum > Gnetum montanum. The sequence goes on along the minus strand of MNCI01025339.1, from coordinate 71,649 downwards.
ATAAGCCTCTAACAGAAAGATTGTGAATATCAAATATGTTGATGAGTGGCAAGGTACCCCTACACTTAACCATACGAATATGAGCATTTCACATGCGATCTGGTCGAACTCCAAGGACTAAGTGCTTACGCACCTTAATGGAACACTCTGGGTTAATCAATTGTTGTCTTCCCAAACTTACTTGTATTATCATGGTTGTATGGTTAAGTAAGCTTGAGGTATATGATTTTTATAGATTTTTGTCTATTTATGTCTCCTGCTAATAAAAAAAGGAAGAGAGAACTAAGTGACTAACTTACATTAACTATTCATTAACTAAGTTCTAAATGTTCCTACCACCAATATCTGTTCCCACTTGCCGTACACATCCTGAACTAGTGCAACATTGCTAGGATTACCAAACGCTAGTTGTTACTGGGTTACCAAGTGCTACACGTATGCTCGAAGTGCTCGTACTGAGTGTATTTAACTAAGGGGGTTAAAGGTTGAGAAAGATATTAATTAACTAGGAAAGCATTAAATAATCATTAATTACTAATTAGCTTAATCTGTATGTGGAAAGGTTTATCATAAAGTTCATCTTTATTGCAGTATACAAAATTGTGCTCAGGCACAAATTGCTCGAATAAAGATCCGTTCACTCTATGACTCCTACTACAGGCACGCAAAAATAATTCTAACTCTGGAATAACAAAACTGCAAGAATCTAGCTAAGGGTCTAAGTCTTATCCCTTTGAACAAAGGGCACCACCTCTTATTTATAGAAGATGAGGCAGGACATGATACGGCGTGGCGGATGCGATATTGCATACGCCATATCATAGCTCATGATACCCCCATGACTAAATGAAAATTCATCCTCGAGTTCCTTACAAAATATTAGGAAGGTATGGGATTATTGACTTGAATGACAACTAATGGTAAATGGGATGACATGTGAATGGATTAATCATTACAATACATGGCAATATTAGTGTTCATGAATACAAAAATGAACACTATACATAATTGACATCCAACCTTATTTGGCAGCTAAGAGAGAAGAGAGAGAGAGAAAAGAAGAAGATGTATTGCTGCTGACACCAAGATTGCACCTTCTGTTGTCCATCCATAACTGTGCCATTTGTTCCTTGCACAACTATTCCAGCACCAGTCCATCCTAAGTGTTTCCTCCAGGTCCAGTCCATTGTTGTATAATTGCCATCAGCACACACAACATAGTCACATATTAGCAAGGATAAGTAAATCACAATACAATTGATACCTTACCTCGGTGTAAGGTCCATTGGCTGAGTTGTGATATGGCTGATACGAATCCTAAAGATATAACACTGGTGACTACCCAAGGTGTAGGGGTTAGGAAAATTGAAAAAATTGTACTAGGGCCCCCATGACTAAGAGCGATCCTCCGATAGCGATAGAATGGAAAAACATAAGGAATAAGAAAGATGGAGAAGAAGAAACAATGGCAACGCTGATAAAATGGATGTTAGAGATGGGAATGAATTAAAAAAAATGTTGATTGTGGGAACGTTTAAGGAAAAGAAGTTAACTGATGCATCAAATAGGAATGTCAGTGGGTCCTCCCCAAAGCCCAGATGATTATTTTGTCTAAGGGGTGTTCTTTAAATTTTTACTGTTTTTTTTTCTTTTTTGCATGAGAACCACACCATGCAAAGACTTATTTTTATTGGCTCAGCTTCCCAATAATGGAGCAATGTCGAAATGGTAAGAAAAACTCAAGAAGAAAACCTCCAAGTACCCAAGAGAATAGCTAGCACAAATGCATCAAATCTCTTTGAAGTCACACCATTTTCAGTCCTTAAGTCCTTCATTAGTTTGAGAAATGCCCAATCACCAATTTGTTAATAGTTTTATTATTAAAAAAAGGGATTATACAGTTCCAAGCCAAGAGAGACCATAGAAATTCATGGATGCATGGATGACATGAACTCATTGCCTGTTATATCAAAAAACCCATACCTTAGTATCAACATTATAACTCAAAGGTAAAAACCAAACATTAGCAATCCATACAATACAGTTCATACCACCATCAGGAGCACTTATTAGGTGATGAATCTAACAAAACCAAAACAATAAACAAAACAAATAGTCACACAAAGAAATGAAAAAGTATAAATAATGTTGCAAAACAAAAGGAAAAAAGAAAATTTAAAGAAATTTGTAAAACAAAAATGTGTAAAAAAAAAACTTAAAAAGAAACTGAGGGCCTCAAATGGTTAGTAGAGGTGGCTATCTCCCCCATGACTAAGTTGGAAGGAGGAGATCTGAAATAGTAAGCAGGGTTGTCCCTTCTCAAAGGTATTATGTGCACTGACCATTCTAAATTCATGGAAGGGTTTGGTCTATTGCACATTAACTAATATTCTCTTATCAAGGCTCTTGTTTGAATTTTTTAGGAATTTCCAACTTCCCCCAGTTGATTTTTTCAGGGTTAAGGCTTGGAAGTTGGTAGCAAACTTGCTCTAGTGCATCTATGCTTTCAATGTAAGCGCAAGTTATTCCCTCAGTTAGTTCCATGCACGTTAGTGAGTTACTCTCTTGATCAGCTATTAGCCACTGGGTGTCTTCTTGTCGTGTGGCTACTGCATACAGGCACTTTTGTATGTTAATATCTTGTGCACACCAATTGCATGCAGGCAATGCTAAACTTTGCACAACCCATGATTTCTGTATGCAATTGCACCCTGTACCACTGTATGTGATGCATGGAACCTTCTTCTTCTTGATCTTTCCAAAAGTGTTCTCCTTAGATATTTCTAGGGAAAGATCATGGATTCCTAGGCGTGCATCTATAGTACTTAGCCATGCCCTTTACATTATTATTGGGAAGTCCCCTTTACCATTATTCACTTTTATCATTAGGAAATCAGCTAGGTATGACCACCCACACACAGTGGTGATGATGTCCTCCACCAGTCCCAAGGGAACAGTGATGGACTGGTTGGCCAGCTCTAGGCGAATATTGCTCTTTCTTAATGGAGGCAGGTTCCAAGCTTTGTACATTTCTTGTGATATTAAGTTGACTCCAGAACCTGAATCCAAAAGAGCTTTGCATGGCTCATTCCTAGAAATTTGGAGATAGATTAAAGGGCTTCCAAGATCAAAGAATTTCCTGGGAAGGTGGCCAACCTTAATCCAGTTAGTAATGGCATATGTTAACATAACCGTATGCGTTGAGCTTGGTGTTTGGTTCAAAGGGAGCTCTGAAGTCTTATTTGATGGGGAGGCATTTAGAGGTTCAACCGCTTGTAGTTGTAAGGGCTTGGTTGGACTATTGGCTCTGAAGAAAGGTCTTTTCTTCATATGACTGTCAGAACCAATAACGGGTTGAGGATTTACAGCCCTTGCAGCATTGCGTTGCTGTGGTTGAGTGCGGAGTTCCCCTTGCATTGCTAGAGCATGTGGTAATGGAGCTATTGGTGTGAGAGTTGCAGATGGATTTGAAGGATGGTATGTTTGTGGGTTATCTTCCCTAGAAGAAGGAGTTCTATAATACTCACGAGCTTGGTGGTGATGTTTTGGTGTAACATGACTAACAAAGTCACGTGGAGAGATTGGATGCTACATGTAGTAGCCATATGGATCAGGTTGCTGGTAGGGTTATTGTTGCCTTAGTGGTGGCATCCCCCATGACTGTGGGTATTTCCACTATTGATGTTGCTCAATGGGTTGTGGTGGAATTCCACTTGGATAATATGTTGAAGTTGGTGGAACTACCTTGGGTTACCTTGGGGATAAGGTAACTGTCGAGGTGTTTGCTGTTTATTTAGTCATGGGTTGAGTGCATACACCCCAGACTCTTGTAGATCTGAGATCACTGGGCAACATCCCTTAAGATGGTCATATTGGCATATCTCGCATCCACCATCATTGTCTGTGTCTGAATCCACAACCTCTTCTATGATGACCATTTTACCCTTACCCTTGTTACGTGCATTTTCCACTTCTCTCTTTTTCCTTTTGTCGTGGTTACTACCTCACTCCCTAGACTCCTCTAAAATTTTAAGAACAGTTTCAAACCTACTATCCAAGGAGTCCCACATTTGGTCTACCGNAAGCTTTGATAACCTTCCTTGGGCATACGTCCCAAGGATTCTTCTTGTTTCATGCCTAAGTCCATCCACGAGATGACATAGTTGATCCCACTATGAATAACCATGGCCAGGGCAACGATGTAATAGTGCATAATAGTGGCCCATGGCAACATCCAAGGGTTCATGATTTCCTTGCTTCCATCCTTGGCTTTTCTTCCTCAGGTTAGACACTCGGGAGTACGTTTAGTACATATCATTAAACAGTTCTAACATTGTACTCCACCTTTGAATGGATTCCAATTCTAAGGATCAGTACCAGCTTTCAGCTTCTTTCACTAGTGTCCTTGGGAAAAAATTCAGTTTTTGCCATTCGTTTTCTATGTTTTGCAAGGCACATGCATCGTGGAATGCTTGTAAATGATTTTGAGGATCAGCGTTGTATCCCCCTTCAAATTGTGGGATGTTGTTCATGTCTAACCTCTTGATCCTACTATCCTTTTGGTGCCTTGTTGGAACTCTTACAGCCTACATTATATCTAGCATGCTTCTAGTTGTGAGTAGGGGTTCTTCATGATCATCTCATTCATAGCATCTATGGTGTCTACGTAGTTCCCTACTCTCCCTTCTTCTATGTCTTGATTCCTTAGAGTACCCTCATCCTCATTCTTGACTATCCCGTTGATGTTTTTCACTTTGTTTTAGCTTATCCTCACAATTGGTTTCCCTATGACTGTGTCCAAACACTGAAGGAGAGGGTGAAGGTGATGATAAAGGTGAAGAAGAAGGAGAACCATCACCATGATGGTGTTTTCTACCTTCTCTTTGGTGGTCTCGACCACAATCATGATCACGATCAGAATGTCTACCCTTATCGTGTGTTTGTGTTCCTTTTTTGAACACTTCGTATTCATGGGTATCAGAATTAGGGTTGTGAAGTGGAGTGGAGGTTCTAATACACTACCTCTTGACCATTTTCAGGAGGAGGAACATCATTTCGTGGGAAACCTATTGAATCAGGTTCACCATCCTCAATTTCTCTTAAAACGTGTGGAGTGTCATGGGGTCATTTACTCCTCAAGGATGTATGGTATCTCTCCTATCGCAAGTCCCTTTGACATTGTGCTTCTGTGGGATGATAGTCCCTTGTGTCATGATCGTACGCAACGTATTCTGCATATAAAAGCAATGTGCCTATTCATGTGAGAGCATGAAGAAGCATGTTGGGGACTGATCAATCTAGAGGCAACATTATGTTACCCTCCAAGTCTCTCCAATGCAGTTGTTTATCCTAGTGGAGAATAAAGATGAAGTTAGGTACACACTCATCAAGATGAGTATATACCACATGAAACTGTTAAGGAACTGGCAAATTCTAGTTATGTGTATTATGCTGCCAACTGCCTCTTGTGTTAGTCCTAGGCGGTGAAGTGCTCTTATGCGAAGAAGAAGAAATCTTGTCTTGTTTGGTGTGCGATGTACCATTGTCTTATCTTTCTTTGATTAACCCTAAGGGTTTGTTCTAACGTTCCAATGATATGAATGATTTCCTATGTTCTACGCAGTGCACAAACAACTATGTCCTTGGCAACGGTGCCAATGATGAGTGGTGAGGTACCACTACACTCAACCATACGAATATGAGTGTTTCACGCACGATCTGGTTGAACTCCAAGGACTAAGTACTTACGTGCTTTAATGGAACACTCAGGGTTAATCAATCGTTATCTTCCCAAACTTACTTGTATTGTCATGGTTGTATGATTAAGTAAGCTTGAGGTATATGATTTTTATAGATTTTTATCTATTTATGTCTCCTACTAATAAAAAAAGGGAAGAGAGAACTAAGTGACTAACTTACATTAACTATTCATTAACTAAGTTCTAAATGTTCCTAACACCAATATCTGTTCCCACTTACCATACACATCCTGAACCAATGCAACGGTGCTGGGATTACCAAACGCTAGTCGTTACTGGGTTACCAAGCGCTACACGTATGCTCAAAGTGGTCATACTAAGTGTATTTAACTAAGGGGGTTAAAGGTTGAGAAAGATATTAATTAACTAGGAAAGCATTAAAAAATCATTAATTACTAATTAACCTAATCTGTATGCTACAAGGTTTATCATAAAGTTTGTCTTTATTACTATATACAAAATTGTGCTTAGGTACAAATTGCTTGAATAAAGATCCATTCACTCTATGACTCCTACTGTGAGCACACAGAAATAATTCTAATTCTGGAATAAGAAAACTGCAAGAATTAAGCTAAGGGTCTAAGTCTTACCCCTTTGACCAAATGGCACTATCTCTTATTTATAGAAGATAAGGCAAGATGCAATATCACGTATGTGATATCATGTGGCGGATGCGATATCTCGTACATGATATCATAGCTCATCAGATGTCATCTTTGATGAAGAGAGCATTTGCAATTGGAATGGGCAACAGCCTACTTCAATTATTTTTCCAATGAAACTGCAGACTCTGCAACACTTGACACTATAGAACCTAGAACTATAGACTTCAAAGCACCAAGAACTATGAAGACTGAAGCACCAAGAATTGTGAAGGCTATGACTTCACCAATAGCAACAATAGTTGACTCTCACCATATTTTAAAAAAATACCTAATCACCCACTTTTTCTTGTTTGCATATTATGATCCCATAACTTTTGAAAGTGCTATTAAAGAATCAAAATGGAAAAAGGCAATGCAGGATGAAATTGAAGCCATTAAGAGACATGGTACTTGGGATCTGGTTCATCTTCCAAAAGGGCACCAAACCATTGGTGTGAAGTGGGTCTTCAAAACAAAACTAAAGGAGACTCGTGAAGTTAACAAGTATGAGGCATGATTGGTGGCTAAGGGATATAAGCAAGAATATGGAATTTACTATGAAGAAGTATTTGCTCCAATTGCAAGGCATGATACAATCAGATTGGTGATTGCATTGGCAGCACAAAATTCATGGCCTATCTTCCAAATGGATGTCAAGTCTACATTCTTGCATGGAGACTTGGAGGAACAAGTATTTATTGATCAGTCCCCTAGTTTTGTGAAGCTTGGTAGTGAGCACAAGGTATATAAATTAAAAAAGGCTTTGTATGGACTAAACCAAGCTCCAAGAGCTTTGTATGGACTAAACCAAGCTGCAAGAGCTTCGTATAGTCGTATAAATACCTATTTTTCTGAGGGATTTCAAAAATGTCCTTATGAGCATACACTTTTTACAAAGATTGATATAGGAAAAGTGCTCATTGTATGTTTATATGTTGATGATCTTATTTTCATTGAGAATGATAGTGATTCGTTTGAGAAATTTAAGTTAATGATGGATGAGTTTGAAATGACTCATCTAGGAAAAATGCATTACTATCTTGACATAGAAGTAATGCAATCGCCTGTTGGAATCTTTATTTCTCAAAAATAGTATGTCAAAGAAATTTTGGAGAGGTTTAAGATGAAATATTTCAATCCTATAAGCACTTCAATTGAGTTTTGCTTGAGGCTACACTTTACAAGCAAATTGTTATGAGTCTAATGTATTTGACTACAACCAGACCCAATATAATGCATGCTATGAGTCTTATCGAAAGATACATTGAGTCTCCAGAGAATATGCATTTGTTGGCTACTAAAAGAATATTTCATTACGTATTAAATATTTTGGGCTATTTTACAAGAAAGGTGAGAAATCTAATTTTGTGGGATTTACTAATAGTGATTATGCAGGAGATCAAGATGATAGGAAGAGCACTTCGAGATATGTTTTCATGATGGGCACAAGGGTTGTTTCATGGTCATCCAAGAAGCAATCAATTGTCACATTGTCAACCACAGAGGTTGAATTTTTTGCTACAATATCTTGTGCTTGCCAAGCTATTTGGCTAAGAAAAATTCTTAATGAGCTATATTTCAAGCAAGAGGAGCTACTACAATTTTTTGTGACAACAATTCCATCATAAAGTTATCCAAAAATTTTCTGCTACATGGAAGAAGCAAGCATATTGATGTGAGATTTCACTTCTTGCATAATCTATGCAATGATGGAGTTAGTGATTTGCTATTTTGTAAGAGTGAAGATCAACTCAATAATATTCTAACCTAACTCCTCAAGTTATCAACATTCCAGAGGCTAAGAAAGCAACTTGGAGTCTACACGTTGAATGATTCTTCTTAAACTAATAGGTTGCAAACTTTCAGTTTATGGGAGGGTGTTAAATGTGTTTAATCGTTAAACATGCTTTTTTTTGTTTATCCTAGTCTTTAGGAACTATCCTTAGGGATTCAATTGCTATTTTTGTTTTTTAGAAGTTGAATGGTCGATAGTTATAGTATTTGAAGTGTTTGCCATTATAGAAGTTGAAGGGTTGGCCATTATAGAAGTTGAAGGGTCAACTGTTATAGAAGCTAGTGGCCATTAATTACAGTGAATAAGCTTTCTGTTTTATTGGTCTCTCATCATTATTAACTACCAAGCAATACTGCTCTACCTTGATTGACAAGTAACGCAGATCGTAGCAATGTTTTAAACTTAATTACGCATATACACATATCTATATCAGAAGACATAATGCATAGGTTAGATGAACAAACACATGCATTGAGCTAAATTTAAGGTATTACAGTAGCTAACGCATGAGAAAGAAGACAAAAACATGTGAAGAAGCAAGCATTCACCATGGCTACAAAGGGAGAGTTTGCATTGCGAAACACAGCAAAAACAAAGTGTCCTTGGAAAATGGATTTTGCTGTGCTAAAGCGCTTACTTGCTTCTTCATCATCATCCATGGAAACTCAGAAAAATTGAAAGATCAACCACTATGACTATGATTGTGATGCAGTGATGGCTGGCATGATCCACACCCAACATTACTTGACTCATAGTGTTCATCACCTCAAAATGTAAGAGTATATAGAATACCATTATCAAATTTGTATATTGTAAATGTCGATGAGTAGCCTTTGTTGTTTTTGTTTAGATTGTTCTTAGGGAAAAAAACCCTTTGTTGTTTTAGTTCATTTCTTAAAATTTAGTATTGAGTTTATGAATTGTTGCTGGCTATTACGTCTTCAAATACTAGACAACAACTAGATGTCTAAAGATGTCATGGTAGTTTTCCAATTTAGGTTTGATGAGGCTACTAATGTTCTTACCTTTAGTTATGCTTGCCCCTAGTGTGGCATATCTCTTGTTAAAGAAATGATTCAGAATTTTCCTTTAATTTTTAACAAAAGCTTTATTATTTTATTTTTTGAGAAACAAACAATTAATCTAGTAATTGCTAGGATGCCCCCATCATAAATTGGGCATAAGATTGTGGATATCATTGATACACACACTGTACATTTATATTAAAAGGAGGAGCCATATAAAGATAAATAACTAAAACATATTCAAATCCACAGTACTATTAAGAGTTTTACATTAAGGTCTTGACATGGAAATTTCAAGTAACGAAGGTTGTTTATATTTAGGATTTGAGTGTGTTTCAATGTTAACTGCAATACCCTTTTCTTTGTTAAATGTATTTAATTGTTAAGCATGTTTTTATTTTGTCCTGGCCTCTAAGAACTATCCTTAGGGATTCAATTACTATTTTCATTTTTTAGAAGTTGAATGGTCAGCCATTATAGAAGTTGAAGGGTTTGTCATTACAGAAGTTGAAGGGTCGATCATTAGAAAAGTTGAAGAGTCAATCATTATAGAAGTTAAAGGGTCGACCGTTAAAAAGTTGAAAAGTTGATCATTATAGAAATTAAAGGGTCGACCATTACATTGTTATAGAAGTTTCTATTTTCCATTGATGCATTTGTTTACCCCTATTTTGTTTTGTTTTCTTATTTAAGGCTAGCAGTGCATGATGAGCTAGGAAAAATTTGGTGGTGGATATCTTTAAAATTTATTTTCTTTTTTTTTTTCTTTTTTTTTCTTTTTTTTTCTTTTTTTTGTTCAAGAGATTGTCACCTCATCTATGATTGACCCACGAGTTGTATCACGTGGAGGAATAGTTAAAAAGTCAAAAAAATTATCAAAACAATAGGTAGTTACAATTTAATCCAATTAAATTCCATAATTATGCTTGTCACTCATAAGTAAAATTATAAACCTTTATCCTAACTTCTAATCATAAGTTTAAGAATAAATATTTATAATTAAATTAAATTGAAATTATAAATAATAATTAAAGATCACAAAGAAGACTTTACTAAATTGCAATTATGCTTTGCTATCTCCACAATGCAGCAATTTTGATTATGAATTACAAGAATTGCCACAAGGCTCAACAAATTTTTAACAAAAATCGCAATAATATTTAATTTCAATGTGATATAGAATTTACTGATATCAACTCCTCCTTTCCTATTTTCTCAAAAGAAATGAATTTTCTTTTGACGTGAATGCGTAATCAATTTTTCACTTTCTTTCCTTGGTGCCTAATGAATGCCTTATTTATATTGCAAAAACATTTAAAAATAAATATTATAATAATATATGGGTATTGCAAAACCCAATATCGATCCATTAAAATTGGTACTACTACTAATCTTGGCTTTTTAAAGTTTTAAATTAATATGGATTCTCAAGGAAGCGACAAAAGACGCATATGTGATGCTCCATGCATTCATCCAAGAAGAAGGTTTGATTTGAGCTGATGGAGAATCTGACAGAAAAGCATGCATAATAGCATCAATTGGTGTATACTTTACTTGATTCCCTTATTATCTACAAAATTCTCTATCATGGCCTTCGGTAGTGCCTTATCCTAATCAATCTCCACCACGCCATTGCCTATACCGATGTTTAAGAATAAGTATTTTAATAATAAATGGATACAAAAGAATTTGATACCAATCCATTATTTTTGGTGTAGGTGCCAAATCTAGCATTCTTGTTATCCTGAATTTTCCAGAAACAGTGGGAAAGACATTGCAAAAATGAAGATGATAACTTAGAGAGCTCGCAACCAGTAAAATTCCAAGAACATCATCATTGTCATTTTTATTCGACGACAACGACAATGATGGTGGCAGGTTCAAATCTAGTAGCGACAACCTACATTTTTTTCGATTCACGGATTACCACCGCAGTCATAGAGAACCACCTTCTATGTCATCGTATATTTTATATGTGTATAGAAATATAATTTATATGAGGTATATATAATCTTATTATATAAAATTTATGTGCAAGGAATATATAGTTTATGTATAACCTATATATATAGGTAAGATATATATAATATTTGGGAATATATCATATTCACCTATAATAATATATAATTACATAATATTTATATATATAAAGTTATATTTATGAATATATAATGTATACATGTAATTATAATCTCATTAATATATAATAATACATTGTACTAGTTAAACTAAAATTAAAATAAACTAAACCACACCAATTAACTAATCATAAAATCATAATAAATTAATATTTATAACTTACATAAACAAATAAAATAATCATTAAATAAACAATTACCTATATGAAATATAGAATAAAATTAATTAAAATGCATAATTTTGACAAAAATACTTATTAAAATTGAACAAATTTTTTGGGTTCAACAGTGCACATGCAACCAATGCACAGCCTCATAAGCTGCCAGTTGTATTGGAGCTCGATTGAGGAGGTTAGAGAGAAAGCCTAGCTTAGGAGGCTAGAGAGAAAGCTTAGTTTATGAGGCTAAAGAGAAAAGCATAGTAGTGAAACTAGTTTAGGAAGCTCGAGAGAAGAGTACAGTAGTGCATAAATGGCCATTCAAAATTTTGTACAACCTACCATCCCACATTTTGATGGTCACTATGACCATTGGAGCATGTTGATGGAAAAATTCTTAAAGTTTAAGGAGTACTGGAAAGTTGATAAAGATGGTGTAGTAGCACCCGCAACTGAGGCTACACTCACAAATGAACAAAGAAAGGAGCTAGAGGGACTAAGGTTGAAAGATTGGAAGGCAAAGAATTATTTATTTCAAGCAATTGATCGCTCTATCTTAAATACTATTCTTAGTAAAGAAAATTCCAAGGATATTTGGGATTCTATGAAGAAGAAATATCAAGGGTCTTTGAGAGTAAAGTGTGCATAGCTTCAAGCCTTGAGAAGGGATTTTGAAACTTTATAGATGAAAGATGGGGAGTTTATTACCAGCTATTGTACAAGGATAATGGAGATAGCCAATAACATGAAATTTCATAGTGAGAACATGAAGGATGTGATTATTTTTGAGAAGATATTATGTTCCCTATCCTCCAAGTTTGATTATGTTGTTTGTTCAATTGAAAAATCCAAATATGTTAATGCACTTTCCCTTGATGAACTTCAAAGTTCTTTGTTAGTCCATGAACAAAAGATGAATCAAAATTCAACTTCTAAAGAGCAAGCTTTGAAGGCTTCTACTTTTACTTATTCCTCAAGAGGAAGAGGTAGAGGTAGAGGTAGGGGTAGAAGAAGAGAAGATTGAAGCAGTAGAAATCACAACAAATATTTCAAAGATGGTGGTGATAAATTTCAAGGCAAAGGCAGAAGAGAAGTTGAAAAATCTAAGGTGGAATGTTTCACATGTCATAAATATGAACACCATAATTTTAAATGCTACACTAAACTACCCAATGACAAAGGAGAGAAATCAAATTTTGTAGAAGAGAAGGAGTCTAAGACTTTGCTAATGGTGGTTTAAGCCAACCAAGAGTCTCAGTTAGATGTATGGTATGTGGATACTGGCTGCAGCAACCATATGTGTGGATGTAAGTCTTCTTTTTCTTACTTTGATGAAATTTTTTATTCTACATTAAGTTTTGGTGATTTTTCTACTGTAAATGTAATGGGAAAGGAGGATATTAACATTAGAACCAAGAATGGTTTTGTAGAAATAGTTTTCGATGTTTTTTACATTCCTAATTTGAAAAGCAATTTGTTAAGTGTTGGTTAATTATAAGAGAAGGTTTATATAATAATCATTCATAAGGATGCTTGTGAAATTTATAATTCTTCAAGAGGATCTATTACAGTTGTTCAAATGAGCTTCAACACATTATTTCCATTGAGAATTGAAAGTGCTCAATCTTTCCTGAAGGCTAAACTAAAAAACCCAACATGGCTTTGGCATTTTTGCTATGGCCACTTGAATTTTGGAGGATTAAAGACTCTACAATAGAAAAATATGATGACCAATGTTCTTCAAATTACATTTTTTTCCAAATTCTATGAAGAATGTGTTGTTGGTAAACAACATCATTCATAATTCTTTCAAGGAAAATCACGGAGAGCAAAGAATGTCCTTCAACTAGTTCACTTCAACATTTGTGGGCCAAGAAAACATTCTTCAAATGGATGTAAAAGGTACCTAATCACCTTCATTGATGATTATTCTTAAAAAATTTGGGTATATTTTTTGCAAGAGAAGTCTAAAGCTTTTAATGGATTTAAAAGCTTCAAGGTGTGTGTTAAGAACAAGTCTAGAAAGATCATTAAGACTCTTCATATAGATTGTGCTCAAAAAAGTTTGATTTTTCTTATGAGAATCATGACATTTAAAGAGAGCTCACAGCCCCATATACACCACAACAAAATGGTTTATCAAAGAGGTAAAATAGAACCATCCTCAATATGGTGAGAAGCCTCTTGGCAAGAGGAAGTATTCCAAAGAGTTTCCAGCCAAAGGATGTGAATTGGAACATCCATGTTTGGAATAGAAGTCCCACCATTTTTATTCAAAACATGAAAACATAAGAGGCTTAGAGTGGGAGGAAACTAGTAGTGGATCACTTCAAAATCTTTGGTTGCATTGCCTACACACATCCCCAATGAGAAGAGGAAGAACCTGGAGGATAAAAGTGAAAAATTTGATTGCCTACACACATCACTTCAACTATTTTACAAGAAAGGTGAGAAATTTGATTTTTTGGGATTTACTAATAGTGATTATGCAGGAGATCAAGATGATAGGAAGAGCACTTCAGGATATGTTTTTATGATGGGCACAAGGGTTGTTTCATGGTCATCCAAGAAGAAATTAATTATCAAATTTTCAACAACATAGGTTGAATTTTTTGCTACCATATCTTGTGCTTGCCAAGTTATTTGGCTATGAAAAATTCTTAATGAGCTATATTTCAAGCAAGAGGGGCTACTACAATTTCCTGTGACAATAACTCCACCATAAATTTATCCAAAAATTTTGTGCTACATGAAAGAAGTAAGCATATTGATGTGAGATTTCACTTCTTTCGTAATCTATGCAATGATGGTGTTATTGATTTTTTGTTTTGTAAGAGTGAAGATCAACTCACTAATATTCTAACCAACCCCTCAAGTTATCAACATTCCAAAGGCTGACAAACCAACTTGGAGTCTACACGTTGAATGATTCTTATTAACCTAATAGTTTGCAACTTGGAGGGTGTTAAATGTGTTTAATTTTTAAACATGCTTTTTTTTGTTTATCCTAGTCTTTAGGAGCTATCCTTAGTGATTCAGTTGCTATTTTTCTTTTTTAGAAGTTGAATGGTCCACAGTTACAGAAGTTGAAGTGTTTGCCATTATAGATGTTGAAGGGTTGGCCTATACAGAAGTTGAAGGGTCAACCATTATAAAAGCCAACGACCATCAATTACAGTGAATAAGATTTCTCTTTGACTAGTATCTCATCATTCTTAGCTGCCAAGCAATACTATTCTACCTTGGTTGACAAGTAACACACATTGTAGCAATTCTTTAAACTTAATTACGCATACATACATATCTATATTAGAAGACATGATGCACAGGTTAGATGAACAAACACATGCATTGAGCTAAATTTAAGGTAGTACAGTAGCCAACGCCTAAGAAAGAAGATAAAAAGACATGAAGAAGTAGGAATTTGTAATGGCTGCAAAGGGATAGTCTATGTTTCCAAACACAGAAAAAACAAAGTGTCCTTGGAAAATGATTTTTTTTGCGCTAAAGCGCTCAGTTGCTTCTTCATCATCATCTGCAGAAACTCAGAAAAATGAAAAGATCCACCATTATGACTATGATTGTGATGTAGTTGTGGCTGCCATGATCCATGCCCAACAATACTTCACTCACTATATTCATCATGTCAAAATGTAAGAGTATATAGAATACCATTATCAAATTTTTATATTTGTCAATGTCGATGAGTAGCCTCTGTTGTTTTTGTTCAAATTTTTCTTAGGGAAAAAAAACCCTTTATTATTTTAGCCGAGAGGCTAACTTGTCTCATAGGATAGGGGGGGAGGGAAAAGTGGATTTGTCACCCTCCAAGTAATGCCCTCCACATCATATGCCACATAAGATTCCACAAAATGGGAAAAAACATCAATCAAAGAGCCACACCTTTTCGTATTCCCGTTGCGTAGAATGTGAACTAAAGAGCCATAACTTTTCGTATTCCCTCTACATACATAAAAAGGCCAAATGCAACCAAATGTAGAATGGGAATGAGAATGGGAATGAGAATTCCATTTCCATTCTGTCTCTATCTCCGTTTGCAACTACTGCTGCAGGCCAGCTAGCCCAACCAAACCAGCTTCAATGACACCAGCTTTGGAGCTCCACTGGAGCACTAGAAAGGCACCTACAATGGTTGTCCATGCTTCAACTACAATAACAAGCTCATTGGCATGTGCTTCTTCAACCAAGGTAGTAATAAGGTAGTAGTCCAGTCATTCCTTGCTGCATCTTTGCTTAACACCAAGGGCCACAACATGCACACATCATCAACAATCACCGACAACACCGTGGTCAACATTAGCATGCTTAGCTATGCCAACGACACTACACACGGCATGGCCTGGCTTACACAAATCACCATCTACAAGGTCTAGTGGGACTATGGCTACTTTAGCTTCGACATCCTTGCAACCATGGATGCCACTCTGTCCGATGGCATTGAAATGCTTTCACTTTCACTTGGTGACAACCCATAGGAGTACTACACCAATAGCATTGCCATCAGCACCTTCACCACTGCAGTCCACTACCACATCGTTGTCACTTTCTTAACCAGAAACTCTAGACACAGTGCTAACATCACCTTAAATCGTGTGCCCTCGATCATGACCATCATTGTTAGCACCCTTGACCATGACTTCCCAACCATCATAGTGCTCACCGATGGCAACAAGTATGTTGGAACCTCACTCTACTACAGGGAACTACTACTGAAAGATCCAAATCTCACACTCATCTATGCTAGAAACACCAGCCTTGATGGCAACAAAAATATGAACTTCTACACCTGTAGTAGCTTGGACCCCAAAGGTATAGGAGGTGTGAATCATAATAGAATTTTTTTTATAATAGCTAAAAGATCCCTTCATTTAGGTTTCTTTTTTTTTTTGATAAAATTTATATATGAATTAGGCCAATATGTTTCTTGAGTACCTTTGTCTAAATGTATGTTTTAAGCATAAAATTTTGCAGGTAGGGGCAAGATAAGGGGTAGAACTAGAGACATTTGAGGAAGGATAGTAATGGCTATAATTGAAGCTACAACCTGAAGGGGCACTTTCTAAAGTTTCTGTGTCAATAATAGCCCTTGGTTATTAGAATCTCTTTCTAAAAACAAACTTTCTGCCAATATTTTTGTGTGTTTTTGTAAATTTTTTATAGTGAATTATAACGTGTTGAACATTACATTCTGATGATTTTGTGCAATTTTCATAGTTTCACTT
>MNCI01025339.1:0-10554 GCA_015680685.1 Gnetum montanum | reverse complement strand
AGTTATATTTATGAATATATAATGTATACATGTAATTATAATCTCATTAATATAAAATAATACATTGTACTAGTTAAACTAAAATTAAAATAAACTAAACCAAACCAATTAACTTATCATAAAATAATAATAAACTAATATTTACGACTTACATAAACAAAAAAAATAATCATTAAATAAACAATTAACTATATATAATATACAATAAAATTAATTAAAATGCATAAGTTTGACAAAAATACTTATTAAAATTGAACAAATTTTTTGGGTTCAATAGTGCACATGCAACCAATGCACAGCCTCATAGGCTAACAGTTGTATTGGAGCTCGACTCAAGAGGTTAGAGAGAAAGCCTAGTTCAAGAAGCTAGAGAGAAAGCTCAGTTTAAGAGGCTAAAGAGAAAAGCATAGTAGTGCACCTGGTTTAGGAAGCTCGAGAGAAGAGTACAGTAGTGCATAAATGGCCTTTGAAAATTTTGTACAGACTACCATCCCACATTTTGATGGTCACTATGACCATTGGAGCATGTTGATGGAAAACTTCTTAAAGTCTAAGGAGTACTAGCAAGTTGTTAAAGATGGTGTAATAGCACCCACAGCAGAGGCTACACTCACAAACGAACAAAGAAAGGAGCTAGAGGGACTAAGGCTAAAAGATTGGAAGGCAAAGAATTATTTATTTCAATTAATTGATCGTTCTATCTTAAATACTATTCTTAGTAAAGAAAATTCCAAGGATATTTGGGATTCTATGAAGAAAAAATATCAAGGATCTTTGAGAGTAAAGCGTGCACAGCCTCAAGCCTTGAGAAGGGATTTTGAGACTTTACAGATGAAAGATGGGGAGTTTGTTGCCAACTATTGTGCGAGGATAATGGAGATAGCCAATAACATGCGATTTCATGGTGAGAAGATGGAGGATGTGATTATTTTTGAGAAGATATTACATTCTCTCTCCTCCGAGTTTGATTATGTTGTTTGTTCAATTGAAAAATCCAAAGATGTTGATGCACTTTCCCTTGATGAACTTCAACGTTCTTTGTTAATCCAGGAACAGAAGATGAATCAAAATTCAACTTCTAAAGAGCAAGCTTTAAAGGCTTCTACTTTCACTTATTCCTCAAGATGAAGAGGTAGAGGTAGAGGTAGGGGTAGAAGAAGAGGAGATCGAAGCAATAAAAATGGCAATAGATATTTCAAAGGGGATGGTGATAAATTTCAAGGCAAAGGCAGAAAACAGGTTGACAAATCTAAGGTGGAATGCTTTAGATGTCATAAATACAAACACCATCATTCTAAATGCTACACTAAACTACCCAATGACAAAGGAGAGAAATCAAATTTTGTAAAAGAGAAGGAGTCTGAGACTTTGCTAGTGGTGGTTTAAGCCAACCAAGAGTCTCAGTCAGATGTATGGTATGTGGATACTGGCTGCAGCAACCATATGTGTAGATGTAAGTCTTATTTTTCTTACTTAGATGAAATTTTTTATTCTACATTAAGTTTTGGTGATTGTTCTATTGTAAATGTAATGGGAAAAGAGGATATTAACATTAGAACCAATAATGGTTTTGTAGAAACAATTTTTGATGTTTTTTATGTTCCTAATTTGAAAAACAATTTGTTAAGTGTTGGTCAATTGCAAGAGAAGGTTTATATAATAACCATTCAGGAGGGTGCTTGTGAAATTTATGATCCTTCAAGAGGAGCTATTACAGTTGTTCAAATGATCTTCAACAAATTATTTTCATTGAGAATTGAAAGTGCTCAATCTTGCCTGAAGGCAAAACTAAAAGACCCAACATGGCTTTGGCATTTTAGCTATGGCACTTGAATTTTGGACGATTAAAGACTCTACAATAGAAAAATATGGTGACCATTGTTCCTCGAATTACATTTTATTCCAAAGTCTATGAAGAATGTGTTGTAGGTAAACAACATCATTCGTAATTCTTTCAAGGAAAATCATGGAGAGCAAAGAATGTCCTTGAACTGCTTCACTTCAACATTTGTGGGCCAATAAAACCATATTCAAATGAAGGTAAAAGGTACTTGATCACCTTCATTGATGATTATACTCAAAAAATTTGGGTATATTTTTTGCAGGAGAAGTCTGAAGCTTTCAATGCATTTAAAATCTTCAAGGCACATGTTAGGAATGAGTCTACAAAGATCATTAAGACTCTTCGTATAGATTGTGGACGAGAATATTGTTCAAAATATTTAAAGAGATGTTTTTTATGAGAATCATGACATTCAAAGAGAGCTCACATCCCCCTATGCCTCACAACAAAATGGTATATCAAAGAGGTAAAATAGAACCATCCTCAATATGGTGAGAAGCCTCTTGCCAAGGGGAAGTATTCCAAAGAGTTTCTAACCAGAGGCTGTGAATTGGAGCATCCATGTCTTGAATCAAAGTCCCACCTTTTCTATTCAAAACATGACACCATAAGAGGCTTAGAGTGGGAGGAAACTAGTAGTGGATCACTTCAAAATCTTTGGTTGTATTGCCTAGGCACATCCCCAATGAGAAGAGGAAGAAGCTAGAGGATAAAAGTGAAAAATGTGTCTTTCTTGACGTAAGTGAAGCATCCAAAGCATATAAATTGTATAAGCCTCTAACAAAAAGATTGTGACTAGCAAATATGTCATCTTTGATGAACAGACCACTTGGAATTGCAATGGGCAGCAACCTACTTCAATTATTTTTCACAGTGAAACTACAGACTCTGCAACACCCAAAACAATAGAACCTAGACCTATAGACTTTGAAGCACCAAGAACTACGGAGACTAAAGCACCAAGAATTGTGAAGGCTATGACTTCACCAACAGCAACAGCAGTTGAATCTCACCATATTCAAAAAAAGACCCTTATGGATGATGGATTATGAGGTAACTGGGATTGCCCAATCTGATTACCCAATCACCCACTTTGCCTTGTTTACATATTATGATCCCATAACATTTGAAAGTGCTATTAAAGAATCAAAATGGAAAAAGGCAATGGAGGATGAAATTGAAGCCATTAAGAGAAATGGTACTTGGCAGCTGGTTGATCTTCCAAAAGGGCACAAAACCATTGGTGTGAAGTGGGTCTTCAAAACAAAACTAAAGGAGACTAGTGAAGTTGACAAGTATGAGGCATGATTAGTAACTAAGGGATATAAGCTAGAATATGGAATTTACTATGAAGAAGTCTTTGCTCCTATTGCAAGGCATGATACAATCAGATTGGTGATTGCATTGGCAGCACAAAATTCATGGCCTATCTTCCAAATGGATGTTAAGTCTACATTCTTGCATGGAGACTTGGAGGAACAGGTATTTATCGATCAGCCCCCTTATTTTGTAAAGCTTGGTAGTGAGCACAAGGTGTATAAATTAAAAAAGGCTTTGTATGAACTAAAAAAATCTCCAAGAGCTTGGTGTAGTCATCTAAATACCTATTCTTCTAAGGAGGGATTTCAAAAATGTCCATATGAGCATACACTATTTATAAAGATTGATAAAGGAAAATTGCTCATTGTATGTTTATATGTTGATGATCTTATTTTCACTGGGAATGATAGTGATTCGTTTGAAAATTTTAAGAAGTTAATGATGGATGAGTTTGAAATGACTCATATAGGGAAAATAAGTTACTATCTTGGCATGGAAGTAATGCAATCGCCTATTGGAATCTTTATTTCTCAAAAATAGTATGTCAAAGAAATTTTGGATAGGTTTAAGATGAATGATTACAATCCTATAAGCACTTCAATTGAGGTTGGCTCAAAGCTAAACAAAGATCCTAAACAAAGCAAGGTGGAGGCTACACTTTATGAGCAAATTGTTAGGAGTCTAATGTATTTGACTACAACCAGACCCAATATAATGCATGTTGTGAGTCTTATCAGCAGATACATTGAGTCTCCAAAGAATATGCATTTGTTGGCTGCTAAAAGAATATTTTGTTACTTACTAAATATTTTGGGCTATTTTACAAGAAAGGTGAGAAATCTGATTTTGTGGGATTTACTGATAATGATTATGCAGGAGATCAAGATGATAGGAAGAGCACTTCGGGATATGTTTTTATGATGGGCACAAGGGTTTTCTCATGGTCATCCAAGAAGTAATCAATTGTCACATTGTCAAACATAGAGGTTGAATTTTTTGCTACAATATCTTGTGCTTGCCAAGCTATTTGCTAAAGAAATTTCTTAATGAGCTATATTTCAAGCAAGAGGGGTTACTACAATTTTCTGTGACAACAATTCCACCATAAAGTTATCCAAAAATTTTGTGCTACATGGAAGAAGCAAGCATATTGATGTGAGATTTCACTTCTTGCATAATCTATGCAATGATGGTGTTATTGATTTGTTGTTTTGTAACAGTGAAGATCAACTCGCTAATATTCTATCAAAACCCCTCAAGTTATCAACATTCTGAGGCTGAGAAAGCAGCTTGGAGTCTACACGTTCAATTATTCTTGTTAAACTGATAGTTTGCAAACTTTCAGTTTATGGGAGGGTGTTAAATGTGTTTGATTGTTAAACATGATTTTTTTTATCCTAGTCTTTAGTAACTATCCTTAAGGGTTTAGTTGCTATTTTTGTTTTTTAGAAGTTAAATGCTCGACGGTTACAGAAGTTGAAGGGTTTGACATTATAGAAGTTGAAGGGTTGACCATTACAGAAGTTGAAGGGTCAACCGTTATAAAAGCCAGCAACCATCAATTACAGTGAATAAGCTTTCTCTTTGACTAGTCTCTCATCATTCTTAACTACCAAGCAATATTGCTCTGCTTGGTTGACAAGTAACGCACATCGTAGCAATACCTTAAACTTAATTACACATATATACATATCTATATAAGAAGACGTGATGCACAGGTTAGATGAACAAAAAGATGCACTAAGCTAAATTTCAGGCAATACAGTAGCTAACGCCTAGGAAAGAAGACAAAAACACCTGAAGAAGCAGGCATTCACCATGGCTGCAAAGGGACAGTTTGCGTTGCCAAACACAGCAAAAACAAAGTGTCCTTGGAAAATGGTTTTTGCTATGCTAAAGCGCTTACTTTCTTCTTCATCATCATCTACGGAAACTCAGAAAAATGGAAAGATCAACCACTATGACTATGATTGTGATGCAGTGGTGGCTGGCATGATCCATGCCCAGCATTACTTGACTCACAGTGTTCATCACGTCAAAATGTAAGAGTATATAGAATACCATTATCAAATTTGTATATTTGTCAATGTCAATAAGTAGCCTCTATTGTTTTTATTTAGATTGGTCTGAGGAGAAAAAAAAACCCTTGGTTATTTTAGTTCATTTCTTAAAATTTAGTATTGAGTTTGTGAATTGTTGCTGGCTATTACATCTTCGAATACCAGACAACAACTAGATGCCTAAAGATGTCACAGTAATTTTTCCAATTTAGTTTTGATGAGGCTACTAATGTTCTCACCTTTACTTTTTCTTGCCCCTAGTGCGGCATATCTTTTGTTAAAGAAATGATTTAGACTTTCCCTTTAAGTTTTAACAAAAGCTTTATTATTTTATTTTTCGAGAAAGAAACAATTAATCTAGTAATTGCTAGGATGCCCCCATCATAAATTGGGCATAGGATTGTGGATATTGCTGATACATCCACCGTACATTTATATTAAAATCAGGAGCCATATAAAGATAAATAACTAAAACATATTCAAATCCACAATACTATTAAGAGTTTTACATTAAGGTCTTGACATGGAAATTTCAAGTAACAAAGGTTGTTTGTATTTAGGATTTGAGTGTGTTTCAATGTTAACTAAAATACCCTTTTCTTTGTTAAATGTATTTAATTGTTAAACATGTTTTTTATTTTTATCCTAGCCTTTAAGGACTATCCTTAGGAATTCAGTTACTGTTTTCGTTTTTTAGAAGTTGAATGGTCAGCCATTACAGAAGTTGAAGGGTTTGCCGTTACAAAAGTTGAAGGGTAACCATTACAGAAGTTGAAAAGTCAATCGTTATACAAGTTAAAGGTTCGACCATTACAAAAGTTGAAAGGTCAATCATTATAGAAATTAAAGGGTCGACCAGTACACTGTTATGGAAGTTGCTATTTTCCGTTGATGCATTTGTTTACCCCTATTTTGTTATGTTTTGTTATTTAAGGCTAGCAGTGCATGACAACCTAGGAAAAATTTGGTGCTCAATACCTTTAAATTTTATTTTATTTTATTTTATTTTTTTGTTTTAAAGATTGTCATCTTTTCTGTGACTGACCTGTGAGTCGTATCCCGTGGAGGAACAGTTAAAAAGTCAAAGAAATCATCAAGCCAATAAATAGTTACAATTGAATCCAATTAAATTCCATACTTATGCCTGTCACTCATAAGCAAAATTATAAACCTTTATCCTAACTTCTAATCATAAGTTTAAAAATAAATATTTATAATTAAATCAAATTGAAATTATAAATAATAATTGAAGATCACAAAGGAGACTTGCCTAAATTGCAATTCTACCTTGCTATCTCCACAATGTAGTAATTTTGATTGTGAATTACAAGAATCGCCACAAGGCTCAACAAATCTTTCACAAAAATCTCAAGAAAAATTAGTTCTAATGTGATATGAAATTTACTAGTATCAACTCCTCCTTTCCTGTTTTCTCAAAAGAAATGAATTTTCTTTTGATGTGTATGCATTATCGATTTTTCTCTTTCTTTCCTTGGTGCTTGATGAATGCCTTATTTAAACTGCAACAAGGTTTAAAAATAAATATTATAATAATATATGGGTATTGCAAAACCCAATACTGATCCGTTAAAATCAGTACTATTGCTAATCTTGGCTTTCTAATGTTTAAAATTAATATGGATTCTCAAGGAAGCAGCAAAAGAGGCGTATGTGATGCTCCACGCATTCATCCAAGAAGAAGGTTCGATTTGAGCCGATGGAGAATTTGATAGAAAAGCATGCATAATAGCATCAGTTGGCGTATGCTTTGCCTAATTCTCTTATCATTTGCAAAATTCTCTATCACGGCCTTCGCTGGCGCCTTATCCTCATCAATCTCCACCACGCCATTGCCTGTACCAATGTTTAAAAATAAGTATTTTAATAATCTATAATTACATAATATTTATATATATAAAGTTATATTTATGAATATATAATATATACATGTAATTATAATCTTATTAAAATATAATAATACATTGTACTAGTTAAACTAAAATCAAAATAAACTAAACCACACCAATTAACTAATCATAAAATAATAATAAACTAATATTTACAACTTACGTAAACAAATAAAATAATCATTAAATAAACAATTAACTATATGAAATATAGAATAAAATTAATTAAAATGCATAAGTTTGACAAAAATACGTATTAACATTGAACAAATTTTTTGGGTTCAATAGTGCACATGCAACCAATGCATAGCCTCATAGGCTAACAGTTGTATTGGAGCTCGATTTAGGAGGTTAGAGAGAAAGCCTAGTTGAGGAGGCTAAAGAGAAAGCTCAGTTTAGGAGGCTAAAGAGAAAAGCATAGTAGTGCACCTGGTTTAGGAAGCTCGAGAGAAGAGTACAGTAGTGCATAAATGGCCTTTGAAATTTTTGTACAGCCTACCATCCCACATTTTGATGGTCACTATGACCATTGAAGCATGTTGATGGAAAACTTCTTAAAGTCTAAGGAGTACTGGAAAGTTGTTAAAGATGGTGTAATAGCACCCACAGCTGAGGCTACACTCACAAATGAACAAAGAAAGGAGCTAGAGGAACTAAGGCTAAAAGATTGGAAGGCAAAGAATTATTTATTTCAAGCAATTGATCGTTCTATCTTAAATACTATTCCTAGTAAAGAAACTTCCAAGGATATTTGGGATTCTATGAAGAAGAAATATCAAGGGTCTTTGAGAGTAAAGCATGCACAGCTTCAACCGTTGACAAGGGATTTTGAGACTTTACAGATGAAAGATGGGAAGTTTGTTACCAGCTATTGTGCAAGGGTAATGGAGATAGCCAATAACATGTGATTTCATGCTGAGAAGATGGAGGATGTGATTATTGTTGAGAAGATATTACGTTCCCTATCCTCCAAGTTTGATTATGTTGTTTGTTCAATTGAAAAACCCAAAGATGTTGATGCACTTTCCCTTGATGAACTTCAAAGTTCTTTGTTAGTCCATGAACAGAAGATGAATCAAAATTCAACTTCTAAAGAGCAAGCTTTGAAGGCTTCTACTTTTACTTATTCCTCAAGATGAAGAGGTAGAGGTAGAGGTAGGGGTAGAAGAAGAGGAGATTGAAGCAATAGAAATGGAAACAGACATTTCAAAGGGGATGGTGATAAATTTCAAGGCAAAGGTAGAAGACAAGTTGACAAATCTAAGGTGCAATGCTTTAGATGTCATAAATACAAACACCATCATTCTAAATGCTACACTAAACTACCCAATGACAAAGGAGAGAAATCAAATTTTGTAGAAGAGAAGGAATCTGAGACTTTGCTAGTGGTGGTTTAAGCGAACCAAGAGTCTCAATCAGATGTATGGTATGTGGATACTGGCTACAGCAACCATATGTGTGGATGTAAGTCTTCTTTTTCTTACTTAGATGAAATTTTTTATTCTTCATTAAGTTTTGGTGATTGTTCTTCTGTAAATGTAATGGGAACAGAGGATATTAACATTAGAACCAAGAATGGTTTTGTAGAAACAATTTTCGATGTTTTTTATGTTCCTAATTTGAAAAGCAATTTGTTAAGTGTTGGTCAATTGCAAGAGAAGGTTTATATAATAACCATTCAGAAGGGTGCTTGTGAAATTTATGATCCTTCAAGAGGAGATATTACAGTTGTTCAAATGAGCTCTAATAGATTATTTCCATTGAGAATTGAAAGTTCTCAATCTTGCCTAAAGGCTAAACCAAAAGACCCAGCATGGCTTTGGCATTTTCGTGATGGCCACTTGAATTTAGGAGGATTAAAGCCTCTACAGTAGAAAAATATGGTGACTAGTATTCCTCAAATTACATTTTGTTCTAAAGTCTATGAAGAATGTGTTGTTGGTAAACAACATCATTCGTAACTCTTTCAAGGCAAATCATGGAGAGCAAAAAATGTCCTTGAACTCGTTCACATCGACATTTGTGGGCCAATAAAGCCATCTTCAAATGGAGGTAAAAGGTACTTGATCACCTTCATTGATGACTATACTCAAAAAAGTTTGGTATATTTTTTGCAGGAGAAGTCTAAAGCTTTTCATGCATTTAAAAGCTTCAAGGTGCATGTTAAGAACAAGTCTAGAAAGATCATTAAGACTCTTCGTATAGATTGTGAAGGAGAATATTGTTCAAAAGAGTTTGATGTTTTTTATCCATGGAGCTAAAGTGCTTACTTGCTTCTTCATCATCATCCGTGGAAACTCAGAAAAATGAAAAGATCCACCACTATGACTATGATTGTGATGCAGTGGTGGCTGGCATGATCCATGCCCAGCATTACTTGACTCGCAATGTTCATCGCATCAAAATGTAAGAGTATATAGAATACCATTATCAAATTTGTATATTTGTCAATGTTGATGAGTAGCCTCAATTGTTTTTGTTCAGATTGTTTTTAGGGAAAAAGAAAACTTTGTTGTTTTTGTTCATTTCTTAAAATTTATTATTGAGTTTGTGAATTTTTGTTGGCTATTACGTCTTCAAATACAAGACAACAACTAGATGTAACGAAAAAGGCAATGGAGGATGAAATTGAAGCCATTAAGAGAAATGGTACTTGGCAATTGGTTAATCTTCCAAAAGGGCACAAAACCATTGGTGTGAAGTGGGTCTTCAAAACAAAACTAAGGGAGACGAGTGAAGTTGACAAGTATGAGGCATGATTGGTAACTAAGGGATATAAGCCAGAATATGGATTATTATGAAGAAGTCTTTGCTCCTATTGCAAGGCATGATACAATCAGGTTGGTGATTGCATTGGCAACACAAACTTCATGGCCTATCTTCCAAATGAATGTCAAGTCTACATTCTTGCATGGAGACTTGGCAGAACAAGTATTTATCGATCAACCCCCTGGTTTTGTGAAGCTTGGTAGTGAGCACAAGGTATATAAATTAGAAAAGGCTTCGTATGGACTAAAACAAGCTCCAAGAGCTTGGTGTAGTCGTCTAAATACCTATTCTTCTAAGGAAGGATTTCAAAAATGACCATATGAGCATACACGTTTTACAAATATTGATGAAGGAAAAGTGCTCATTGTATGTTTATATGTTGATGATCTTATTTTCACTCGAAATGATAGTGATTCGTTTCAAAAATTTAAGAAGTTAATGATGGATGAATTTGAAATGACTCATCTAGGGAAAATGTGTTACTATTTTGGCATGGAAGTAATGCAATCACCTATTGGAATCTTTATTTCTCAAAAATAGTATGTCAAAGAAATTTTGGATAGGTTTAAGATGAATGATTACAATCCTATAAGCACTTCAATTGAGATTTGCTCGAGGCTAAACAAAGATACTAAAAAAAGCAAGGTGGAGGCTA